>CM032178.1:43124404-43244178 GCA_018908115.1 Anopheles rivulorum
GTCATTTTTAGAAAAAGCAATGATGGAGAAATAACAGGACGACGACACTTGTTCACCGTGGAAGAGAAAAGAAAGATGAGGAAGGAAAATCGTTGAGGGAACTCATGAAAGGATTTTTCTCAATGGAGGGATTTGGGGTTAGGGAAATCAAATCATTACCATAGCCAAAAGACTAAGAAAAGGCTCTAGATATAATGAGCAGTGCATTAAAATATAAAGAAGGACAACATGAAATTGGCCTGCTGTGGAAAGACCCTAATGTATCTCTCCCAAACAACTACGCGCAAGCGTTAAGAAGGTTCGAAAACCAAGAACGCAAAATGAAGAACAATGATGAGATGAAAGTAAGGTATAAAAAATAGATAACCGATTACATTCAAAAGGGGTACATTCGCAAGCTAGTACTGTTTGTATTCTTGAAAACATGTTCCAACATTAATTACATTCTTCATTTTGTGGTCGTCAACCAACTCCACAGTGCAGGGTAGTCTTTGACACACGTTCCCCCGTAGTGAGCACTGACCATGCAACGAGGTATTTACTAGTCTAATAAGCCATTTGATGGCCGGCATGACCTGGTAGGTCGTTAAGCCAAAACGAGAGAGAGAGAGAGACCCTTTTATATGGACCAGACTCCACTACCTCTATTTTAGGAGTACTTATACGTTTTCGTGAATTCCCTATTGCCTGTTCATGAGACACAAAAGAAATGTTTCATCATGTACGGATCTGCGAGGCAGACCAAGTTGCTCAAAGATTCCTTTTCAGGGACAATCCAGACATTGGATTTTTGGAGCGACATACTCCCCAGCATGTGCCCAATTCGTCAAAAATCATAACGCCCCGAAACATAGTGATTAGTTTCCTAGAGCAGTGGAAGCTATAATAAAAAATCACTACACTGACGATTATTTTGATAGTTTTCGAACTGTTAATGACCCAATTAAAACCATCAACGAGGTATGCCTCATACATGACAAGGAACATTTCTTCATAAGAAATTTCGTTTCCTCTTTTCAAAAGGTCTTAGAAAACATTCCAGAAAACAGGTCCTCACAGCAAGAGTTACTCAACATCTCAAATAAAGAGATGATTTTCGAGAAAATCTTCGGACAATACTGGGATAAACCAGGGGATGTGTATCGATATATATTCCAAGACACCTCACTACAGCCCATCAAACTATGAAAAAGGGGGATGCTTGCGTTCGTAATGAAGATATACGATCCTTCGGGCCCAGCTGCAAATTTTACAACACAACCAAAATTCATCATCCAAGAGATTTTGGAAAACAAAAATGGATTGGGACAGCCCGGTACCAGATCGTATAATGACGCAATGGAGAAAATGGACAAACTAGCAGTACTAAATATCAAGTGGGAAATAAACATAAAAATCCGTCTTCTTGGGGCGTTAAAAACCAGACAACACCGATCACGTGAAATGACTAGCCGAACGATTTATAAATCCTGCAAAAAAGAGAAATCACTCAATAAAACTTTACAAATGTCCCCTTAGTATAAATAACAATTCTAATTACATTAGCAAATACGACAAATAGGCTATCGGTTCGCCAAGTTGAGGTATGTAGTCATTTACGGCCATACCGAACATTTAAACGAACTTTTTTCGATAGAAAATCCACTTACTAGATTAGTAAAACTGCAGCAAACAAACAAAATATTGTACTACACGACACAACCCGGGAGTATGTTTCTGAATTGCAATAATGTACGCTTATGCATCCGGTATACCAAGCAGGGATAGTAGCCCTGTCCCAGGATTGTAAATTACCAACCGAGCATCTAGAAATTCAGTCTACAGTAATGATTACATCAGAAGCAACTGAAATGTACTTGATTGAACTGATCAATCCAACCAAATGCATCAAAATCAGTTGAAAAACATTCAAACGAGATAAATCTCATAATCATTACAAGTGTAACAGCCTGCGTCATTACGGTAGTTCTAGTGCTGATTGATAGCAATAATAATAAACATTAAAACTAAGAAATGTTTCCTCTACACAATGCGTCTCCGGATTACGTTGCTGATGTCTGTCTGAAAGTTACTACTGTTCCAAAATAGCAAACCCAATATGACTTCTCAAGAATTGGCTCTGTTGTACGTCTCACACATCTTCGGTCTCGTTTCGTCGATGACATGAAGTATGGATTACATACTCCACTTTAATAATATCCTACCTAATTCTACACACGCCTGAGCTAGTTCTTTCCTTCATCGTCTAAATGAACCCTAAAGACTTTCGACATATCGGTCTAGAGTATTTATTTTCATTCAATTACGAGAGCGGTTCGTAAAAATAGCGTCAAACTGATTGCAGATAGATGAAACACCTTCAGAAAAAGGAGGTGGCCTACTAGCGTCTTAGTGTAATAAAATTGAATATAGGGGACAATACAAAACTTTAATGTCGACTGTATGCAACCCGACCGCGTTACGAATTCCGAATGCCGAGCGCTTGTTCAAGTTCGGCTCGCTTTTGGTTCACCTTGGTGAAGAAATATCTCGAAACTGCCTCCTGTGTCCACGGCTGGTGATAGAATTCGGCCCGCCGTTCCTCTTCCGGATTACCAACGATATCAGTCATGGCCTTCAAGTCGCGCGTTTGTGACACGATCCACTTCTGTATGAACGTTTGTGGATCCTTAGCGAAGCTTAGGAAGAACTCACGATTCGTTTTTAGCTGATTGATCGTTTCGACCGTGTCGTGAATTTTACCGTCCAGCGTTTGTATTTCCTGCTGGCTAGCTGTGCTAAGCAGGAATGTATTCATCTGGTTTTTGAGCGTGTCGTCCACCTCCACGTCGATATCGTAGCAGGCTGTTTGCTTATTTTCTAGCCCACCTTCAACCGTGATCACATGGTTGATCACGATCGGATCTGGCGGGTGTAGCAATGGGTTTAGTCGTTGCGGTATCTCTGCAAACTTCATGCGTGGACAGCCGAAGATTTGTTCCAGATATTTGTCACATGCAATGTACTCTCGCTCGTGTGCGTCCTGCAGCTTGTGCGTTTTTATGTACTGCCACAACGCGGAAATAATGACCGGGCGCGTTTGTGTATGCACACCGAGCAGACGGGCAAGACGTGGATCAAGCTTGAACTGCAGCGGTTGATAATCGAGCAGCAGTAAAATGGTGCAGCGTACATTCCGATCCCCCGGACGTTTCACCTGAAATCCGTCCGTTTCCTGCGTAGAATGGGTACGGTGCCACTCGACCAGATGATTGTCGGGGCCGTAAAGATCCTTATCCAGCTCGATGACCAGTGATTTGAAGAAGCTAGAAAATTTACGCTTTATCTTGGCCGGATCGGATTTGTTGTCCTCCAGCAAACGACCTTCAACCCGAAGTTCCCACGATGCTACCGACCCGTCCGGGTTTGCATCGCCGTCAGTTCCATCCTTGCTAGGATAGAACGTGTTGGAAATGAAGATACGCAGCTTGCGCTTCTGCTTCATGGGGCGCTTTAGTGCTTCCTGAATGTCCAAACGTTTTCGCATAATGGTGGCATCTAGCTTGCGCTCGAATGCCAACAAATCCATATAGGCTTGCGATTCCGGTACGAGATCCCGTACCTTTTGGGGTAGAATTTTATCAGCAAGTTTTTTCTTCTTTTTCACCGAATAGTCACTGAAAGACACGGAACTCCGTTATAAAAACACACACACACACACATACAAACCAATATGATTGCATTAAAGATAGTTCTGCTACTTACTTCTTTTGTTGAGCTTGATTCAGCGCGGCCCGACTTTCGGAACTACGCTTGCCCCCGGAAGAACTGGACATTGGGGAACCCCGCATGCTTCCACCCTGGAAACCGGGTTGCATCGGGCGTTGATGCTGATTCTGAGCCGGTCCTCCGCCCCCTCCCATCTGTGGTGGTGGAGTATAGGCTCGTGGCTAGAAAATAACCAGAAAGTAAGTTATGGACAAGTAATGCGTAATTTCAAGTAAAACAGTGATTTAGAATTGTTAAATTTGCTCCGATTCTAATTAACTCACCGAAAAATTAGATCCTGGCCCGTACGGTCGCATCACGGGCGGCTGATTATTTTGACCCGGTGATGCAGGATAACGCTGCGAACCCGGACCCGCATTCACGTTAGCCGCAGGAAACCGTTGCGACATTGTGAATTGCTTCGGAGTGAAGATTTATGAAACAATGTGTATATTTTATAAAAGATTTTCACGTACAGAAAAATAAAGCCAAGCCAAAGCGACATCAAACGCTTTTGACAGTTTTGACATTTCTGACAGCCGATGTTGTAGTGGTGGTCGGATCTTAGCTAAGAACATATGTTCCGTTGTTGGATCGGATGTGATCAATGTCAAATTCAAATTCAAAAATATGCGGTAAAATGTAAATTACCGCATTGATAAAATGCAAAAAATAGAATTGGTGGGAAAGAGAAAAAATAATAGCACTAAACTGATAAAAATACAAAAATATTTAAAATTCAGCCTGACTATTAATGCGTTGAACACTCAAAATTTCCAATTAAGCGTTTTGGATTACATTACCCTTACCATTACTAGCTACTTAAATCAACATTTAATCTCTAGGGAGATCGGCACGCAATCGCAATGGAAATTGATTTCCCGTACTTTGGATTACATAGGCTGTAGCCACAGAGAACAGAGTGTGTTCAGATGATGTACATCGTTCAGTTTATTCTATACCGTTAGTACCTTTTCACATTCGTTCGTTCTTACTAGCATTTTATATTTACTAATTTAAGAAATCCTACAAATCAAGTATAAAATGAAGATTACGAATACGATTACCTACGGAATTGCGGTTGTAGTGTTTTGTATGTTTGTTGATACAGAATGTTTTCGGCCGATGAATGCGCTCGGTAAATAGTTTGCCCAAGGTGAATGAAAATTGTGTACAATAGTAAAAGCATTTTTCTCGTTACAGAAATGATCCATCAGAAGCTATGTGTATGTCCTTGCGGTAATCCTAAAGGAGGAAAGCTTTATACCATGCCAAGTAAGCGTGTTAGTACTCTTACGTTCCATAATATATCAACAGATTGTGATATATTACACTATTCATAGCCTTCCGTCATCTTGCCTAATTTCAGCTTAATTGGTTTGAAGCGGTGGCACACTGCGAATTGATCGGCATGTCAATTGCTACGATAAAGGATGCAAATGATCGACGATTGTTGCAGCTGTATTTGCAGCAAAATAGGTATAACTTGCGTTCACAGGCAGGAAGAGAGTTGCCTTTATGGATTGGAGCGAACAATCTTGCTGCCGAAGGTGGGTTTCGATGGGGTCTAAGTAATCAAGAAGCGAAAACATCCGAATGGAATATTGCATCAGCACAACGCAACGGTGAATCGGAAGCTTCCTGTGTTTATATACTGGGTGAAACAATGCAATGGGTTCCAGCCCCATGCGATAGTGAAGAAAGGCAATTTATATGCGAATATTAGAGCACCAGATCACGATTTTAACAATAAACAACTGTTTTGGTTTTTATTTAATGATCATTTCACTCCTCTCGAAATTGTTGGCAAACAAACCTTTTTCGCTGCGTGCATTGGAAATCGTTCCACTCGAGTGTATCCGTTGCAATAGCAGCGCATCTTTCTGCCGGTTCCTGTCCATCCATTCCGCGGGCATTATTTGGTTCGCCAGCTGCCCAGTTACTGTATGTCACCGCACGTCCAGTTAGTGCCCAACGATGGGTTCCCAGACTGCCCAAATCATTTGCTCCGATCCAGAAAAACTGTATATCTTGGTCGGGATCTTCTTCTCGAAGCACTTGACGCAATTCATTTGCCTCGTCTGCATTCAACACCTCAGCAATCTCCATCCCGACGCTATTGCAGAAGGCGACAGCACCGAACCAATCACTAATCTGAAAATGATCGAATAACGATTAGTGGGGATATTTTACGCGATAAATTGGCATTGTGACAGTACCCGACTGATGGGAATATAGTACTCTTTCTGCTCAAACGGCTTACATGGACAAAGGCATCCATTTTGCTGTAGCATACCTAAACGCGGGCAGTGGAAAGGAAAATAGTAATATTACACAGTAGAAGTGAGTACAAACAGACCGTGTGCTTACCCTCCACATTGTTTGCTCCAGTTAGGTTACCCCAAACAACCGAAAAACTAGTGATCAATACAAATAATGAACACAAACGCATTTCACAAAGTTGTTTCAAAGACATCCCTTTTATCCGCAAGTTACAATAAAACTAGAGATGAAACAGAAAACCGTACGTAATGTACGAATGAGCAGCAAGTAGAATAGGGTTGATCGCCGATAACAAGTGTGCCAAGGGGCTACACACAGGTCAGCCTCCATTGATAAGGATGGGTATTCCCTGTGTTTGCTTTTTAAGTCATCAAATGAACCTTTGTTATACTTACAAACGAGGAATAGTTTTGAAATTTTGTTACTGTAAACAGTTTGTGCTTCTGATTTTATTTAAATGAAATGTTTAAACGAAACGAAGCTTAATTTTATTCTAAGAGAGAGAAAGATAGAGAGAGAGAGAGAGAGAGAGAGAGAGAGAGAGAGAGAGAATGCAGTTATATATATAAATATAAATATAAATATATATATATAAATNTGGTGTTTGTTCGGTTCGCTCCCCTAACCTATCCGGTTGGCTGCCGGTGTGCCGTAATCAGTGAAAGAGAGCGCGATGATTGCCACGCACACAACGCTCGCTGCGCTTCAAGTGCAACCGGGCGAACGCGATCCAGCTCCTGGACGGAATTCTATTACGGGCGCTTACCAGTCAGATACTGGGATGTAGCATTGGTGTTTATTAAATTTCACTGCCACACACACACACGCACGGGCGAAACACGTTCTTTGTTAAGCTGCGTCAGCAGATGAGTGTGAGCGATCTGTGTGACCTGGTTTGATCATCATCAGCAGCAAGTGCTTGAGCTGCATAATAGGATATCGAGGCCGGTCATAAAAATGGCTAGTAAACAACTAGCACGTTCATAGCATTTGAGCATGACACAAAATGTGCATACAAACCCGGTAAAGAAGAAAGAAAGATAATCCATACACTAAATCACGTTATTGTTCCAAACGTTCCAACGAAACTGATGCAAAATAGCGACACCCAGCGACGACACGCGAACAAGATGATCAAGCAGCGAATTTATGTGTGACACCCGTAAACAAGTGCTAGCACTGCGTTGATAGGGCCGATCGCGGAATCTATCGCACATCACCGCACCAGAGGCAGAGTTTGCACTGGACTGGATCACCTGACATGGCGAGGGCATACGACAGTACGAGGCGCGTCCCTCCGTCTGACACGCACACCACGGTCCACGGTTTCCACCCTGGGGGTTTGATGCACAGCGACGTTCGCCCTATGCCCCGGACCAGTTAAATCAACCGGCCATCATACTTATCATGTTATATATATATATATATTTTTTTATAATTTTATTTTATTTATGTTAGAACGGCCTGGCCGTATTAGACAGAATGCAGTTATATAACAAATATATACAGTTATATAAGAAATATATAATATTCTTATATTATATAAGAAATAACAAAAATTGTTGTCCTGCTCATAGCTACGCGGAAAGATATACTCCTGCAAGTATGCAACGTGAATGTTTTAATCACTGAATCGTTCGTCAAATGCGACAAAAAAGTATACTTTCAGGTGCTATTAAGCTGAGATGCATTCCAACGGAATTGAGACGTGTAGACTGTGTTATTTCGGGGATTGTAAAATTAAATTACAAGAATTTTTTGGCAAATTTTTTTTTATTAATTACACTACACATTTCTGGCCAGTAATGCGAAACCTTATATACATACACTTAAAAACGCAATTGAGAGCGAAGAAACAAACGAATAAACGAGCACGTTCGCGGAAGAGAAGGATAAAGGGTACAGGGTAAGATCTAACGCGAATACAAATGATGCACTAACGATGGAATGTAGTAAATGAAGTTAAAAGATAAAGCCACGAAACATGATGACCAATGTGCACGTGCACAATACTTCCTGTGTGATTTCAGTAGTTATTGCGCAATGCTCGATTGGAAACGAGTGTGCCCACAAAAAACAGGTGGAAAAGCTAACTTAAATCACTATACTTTGTTCCACGCCCAGCGTACACGACCATCGTGGTAGTTGCATCGATCTCGTATATGAACTATATAAATACTACACGATAGAGTAGAGTGGAGCGACTTCGAGGTGAGGAGCATGGAGCTTGGAGATATTGTTCTCTCCGATCGCTCGCATCTGTAATGACACACTTTCATTGAACACAGAAGAGCAAGAAGGATTCAACGAAGAACCCGGATTGGTAATTTCCGTTTTACTTCGAGGTGGACGAACGGAAATGCAGGTGCACGGAAAAGCAGCATAAAGTCAGTCCGGTAATCGTTTAAACCTCGCAGATGAAGTACGTTTCGAAGCTGCAGGGTGTGTCGTTCCATTTGAGACCCTTGCCATCGCGATTCCACAGCTCGAGACAGTGTTCCTCTTCGCCGTTCTCGTAGCGGAAGTTGTTCGGTTCACCGGCGTTCCAATTCGTAAAGGAAAGCGGCCGTCCGTTCGACACCCAGAAGAAGCTGCCTTCTTCAGCCAGATCGGTACCGGAGGTCCAGAAATGTTCCGTTGCGAGACCTGCGTTAAAGATAGAAGAAACGGGCAAGAGTCAGTGAGGTGTAGAAGAACGGAAACTTTTTAATAAGAAAATTACCATAATCTTTCACATATTTCTCCAACCGATCGTTTTCTTCCTGTGTCTGTATGCTGGCGAGCTGCATTCCATGGAACCGACAGTACTGTAGTGCCTTGAACCAGTTAGCCTGCAAAGAGAAGTAAGCCGAAACATACATTTGAATATCATTTCACTTCTTTTTTGCTTATTGTTTAAAACATACTTTGAAGAAAATGCTAAGATAGTAACGCTTTTCTCCGAGCTTCAGCAACGGCATAGTCCATCGTGGCGGAGCAGACGATTCTTCCACGCAGTTTGGACAGTCTGTGAAGAGAAAAGAAGACAAACGAATTTTAATTATTGAGAATGGATTTTAAAACAATCGTTGAAAAAATACCGAATAAACTTCAATAATAATATACCTTAAAAATGTGTGGTGTAAACATTTGCTGTGTCTATTTTATTTATTCTATACATTCTTTAGCTAAGATAGCTATTTGCTAACTGTCAATGCTTAAAGCAAACGCTTCGCTAGCAAATGCAAGGCAGTTGAATTTCAAATTTGTCCAATCACAATCGATTTACTTTTGACTATTTCCAAGCAATTCTCTCTCTCTTTGGCGTAACGACCTATTCGGTCATGCCGGCCATCAAATGGCTTACTAGACTATTAGATACCACGTAGTTGCATAGTCAGTACTCACTACGGGGGGACGGTCCGAATGGGATTTGAACCCGGTCCGGTCGTGTTAGGTACTAGCGCCGTTGTCAAATACACCACCGGGCCACCCCTTAATTACAATGCCTCCAATTACCTCCAAGCAATTACAATGTAGAATATATGCACAAAATATATATAAACTGTATTTAAAAGAAAAAAATCTTCTCTTTACTACTGTTTACATTCCTTCACCGTTGTCGCTTGTTAATTAAATGAACAACTTTACTACAATCCTCACTCAACTTCACTGTGATAAATCACAATTCCAATAAAATGGATTGCCTAATTAATTAGTTACATTTTTCTGTGCCTTATTTTCATCAATAGATAACTGATCCAAAAACTGGCTATTCGTTGCAGGCAGCAGACAAATGAAACCTCTATTTTAAGACACTGTTTAGAAGGCCAAGGTTTGGATGTTAATCAAACTGAATAACTAAACCACCGCGAACCACAAAAAACAAACCACAAACAACTTGCCAAAATGAACGTGTTTGGGGATGATCATTTGAATAGAATTCCGATAAAGTGGCATTATCTAGACACGAGAGCGTGCTGCCGTGCAAGAATTTGTTGCAAGCCAACACAACACGACGGACACTAAACTAAACTAGATGAACCATGACATACGGACAGCGCTGGAACCGTGATGGGATTCCATCGCAACATGATCGATCATCAACGATCTTGTCAGACAGACAAGAATTCATCCTGAACCTCGCTGCTTCCGATCACGTACGTGCGGCTAATCAGGCAGACCTGTGCGACACACAGGTGCATTAAGGTTAAGGTCATCCGATGTGGTCTCTGACGGGAGGATCTGCACTCGGTTGTGCATTAATTAAATTCCTTCGGCAAACGAGCTCCCAGACTGGTCGGTATTGCAAACAACGTGCCAAGGTTTCATGCGGTACAGTTTGACAATGTGAAATATGAAAAAGAAATATTATTACAGGCGCTTGAAGTGAAAGGTGTTTGACCACGGTGACTCTTCGGATAAAGGGATGGAAATACCATGCTTCTGTATCTTTTTTGTTTCTAGTATGATAATTTGCAAACAATGTAGAAACCTTCAATGTGATGATGGACGATGTCTTCATTGGGTAATAAATCAACTAACTTTAGAACCAAACCAACCGCAGTACCAGAATGCAATTGGTTTTGCTACTCTCAAGTGAAGAAGAAGATATATGCCAATACCTTTCCACTAAACATAACCTCTCGTAGCCATAGAATCGTGAGAATACAACGGATGATGCTGACCGTAACTACTAAATCGCATTAATTTTTCAATATTCTTTTAATCACCAAAAACTACATGAATCGTAGCCAAAATAAAGTGGATACATTACGCCAAACAAATGGCGTTTAGCTTTGAGGACGATTCATGCACACTGAAATATGATCGCATTTCTCAACCTTTCCTACATCCACTCGCACTGTTTCGCCCATCGTGCAACGTTGGTACTCCCTACAGTGCTCAACGTTGGGATTCGTGATCTGTGTCCATTAAAGTTGGCGCTTCTTATGTAAGCGAGGTTGTTGTAGTTGGTCGAATTGGACGAACACCGCTACCGTCACCGTCCCACCTTGATCGTGCGCCATCGTTCGAATGCCCGAATTGCGTAATGGCGTCTCGGGTATGGAGATAATTCAATTTTGACATTCCCGTGCGAAGACGGAACCGTCAGTAGGACACGTTCAACTTGGCACTCAAAACACCCGTACGGAATGGGAAGGATCGGAACGGCGATATGTACGGTTTTCTTCCTTCAATCAAAAGAAAGAAGCGATATGTGCGAACAAAAAAAAAACACAACCCTTCTACACGTCTGCCATCGTCACTTCAAACTCCCCGTGCACATCCGCACAAACTTTTCGGGAGGTTAATGTGAGATTAATTGTGCGGTTACGCCTTGACATTTATTTCACGGGTCGCATGGCGACAAAAGCGGCACATTTATGCGCAGCTGCGTGCGCAAATGGCATGCACCTTGAGGAAATGTCGTTTGCACAAGCTTTCAAAACACTTCATCTTTACCGTACGCAACGCTTTTACACTGCCAAATTGAAAGGATGAACTTTGGGGTGGTTGATGATGGCACGGTTTGATTTTTGGTGTTTCACACATTCATCCTTAGCGTGGAACTGCCGAGTGCAGAAGCGAACACGAGAAGGTCAACATGTTAAGTTATCAAACATTTGTTTGTTCTCTTGTCTAAGTAGGTTGATCATGTGCTTGAACAACAGATGAAATGCTGTTGAACATTTTTGAACGATCAGTTTGTTTGAACATAATACATTGGGTAACATTGTTTGTAGTTGTCCGTTCATTATGGCAATATTCCTTTTATTCCTGTATCGCTAACAATAAAAGGAAAATAAGTGATCATCAAGAATCCTTATGATCAAATCTTACAGCTTTTACATATAAAGTTAACAAAAAATCATACATCCTGATGAAAACAAATTTGCTCTCAAATATACACCGGACAAAATGTGACGCTTTATCATTGTAGCAGGAAACAGCAAAACATTCCTTTTATCACTCGTTCGGAATCTTCCTCATGATCAATCTTTTCTGCCTCGGGGAAGGATACGTCCATGAAACCCAATCTCCATTCCGCGTAATACCATCCGGTTTTTCTCTTCGGTTAATGCATTAACCACGCTACCATAAAAAGCGTATCCATAAGATCCAACACAAACTCACTTCAAGTGGTCACGGGGTCACATAGGGTAAAGCTGCTTTTGGGGTTGAGATTTCTTTTACTATTTCATTTCGTTCCATTAATCGTGTCTTTGACGCATCTACCAGCGCTAACAATCGTTCATCTCGCGAAGAATGTGCATTCGTTCGCTCATTAAGCTGGGAAGCTCGTAAAACCGATGTCGATGAAAATCTGTCGGTGGAATCTGAGCATCGCGTGAAATCGTTCAGTTGATGATCAAAATGTCATTAAATTCACATGGACACTGCACTAGTAAGAAAGGGAGTTTTGTGGATGAAGGAACTAAATATCACCTTGTCAGAAGAAGAAGAAAAACAAACGACAATGACACCGTCCCTGAGGCAGGTTAGTGTCATGCCAGGTTACGAAATGGTTCGAGCACCAACTCTTAAGGAAGCGCATTTAGATCTTTGGAGTTTGTGCAGTCGATACAGCCGATCGATCCGCATGCCATACGGGCTTCTTACACCATACAACAAATTCTCTCAAACAACTACATTGAGTGTGCGTACGCTTTGTGTGAAACAATTAATTCGGGCAACTTTAAACCATATTATGATCACGCAAGTAAACACACCATGCAGAGCGCATTTGATTGATATGAAGCAATGCAAGTGCGTTAAATGGATGCTGCGTCAGGCGACAACGAGGCTACAACATACGTCATAATTTGGAATACGCTTGCTGCCACCCAAATGGGGCCCGTAGTAATTTAAATACAATTCTTTGTACATTCTCCGTCCACTCTTCCAGTTGCACTGGCTGGCGCAACGCGTTAGCGTACGAAGCAATGTTCGGAAGGTGTCTCAATAGTGACAAATGTACGCACCATGATTGATACGAACCGCACATATTTTTCCACCACTTTGCTGCGTGATGTGGGAAGGGCACTTGTATGTTGCGTTTCATTATGTATATGTGTACGAAATTCTTTGCTGTCTGATTCGAAAACCGTACCAAACACTCTGGCTGGAGTGGTTAGCATAGTTTGCGGTAATGGTTCGTTTGCCGGTAATGGATGATAGCGTTACCTCATAGCGGCACCGGTTTTAACACATGTTTGATTAAACCTTCGATCACACAGCGCCACACGGCGTGGCAAGATGGATGGATTTTCGATGGAAAGGTTAAGCCAATTTATTAAGCCACTAAGGAGCCTATATCTAACGAGTCGAAATCGAACGCTTCGGTATTTCTTCGACGTGGATGATGTTGAAAAGGAAAGTATCATTAGTAAAATTCATCAAGTTTGCTATTTTTTCTCGTTTATGGGTGCGTAATTTGTTAGGGAGAGATCATGGCCATGAACTGAGTCATTTCTTTGACGGTTAGAGTGTGTATTGAACCGCTCGGAAAAAATGTTTAAATTAGCATTGAAATTTTTATTGTTAAAGTTCAATGTTTTAAGCATTCAAGCAATAAATGCGGCCTGTTTGTATACTGGTAGTGGCACTTGTACTTGTTGGTAGTGGCAAGTGAAAAGATCTGTAACAAATTCCGTCCTATAACAAAGCCAATTATGACAGGCATGACTTTGTAACCGGCTACGCTAAGATGTTTATTGATTTTTTAGTTCAACAGATCATCAAACGTTCATCAGATGTCTTCTGATCTGGTGCACTGACGATTTATAGTGATGAAGAAAATTCTTGTAAGCAATTGAGTTTTTGAAAACCCAACCCAATAGATAGTTAGATTAAATATAGAAATAAGATCAATGTATGTTACAGCTATTTGCGTAATTCTGCAGTTCTATGCAGTCGCACAATGAATCGCCAATGAATCAACAATGGAATAAAAAGCTACAATTAATTAACGGAAATTACTAGAGACCTTAAGCAAAGTTTCCTGTGCATTGCAAGGTGTCCGCCTGAAAACAACCCATCTAGAACAGCCTTGAACATGTGAAAATTTACCAATTGTCTATTGAACCTTCTCGGGTCTAAGTCACGCACAGGGCAAGAGTTTTTGTTTGGGTAAATGAACCTTCACAAAACAGCGTTTCGAATCGACACCCGACCGGAAGCTTGCGCCATGGACGACATGGCCCCTTTTATTTGATGCAATTCGTAAGCATTCGCTCGAACGACTCACGCACCGCACATCGATTGAAATCGAGAATGACAGTGTATGGGAAATGTAACGCACCGTGCACGTTGCGAGATCAAGTTTCAAACAAACGATGCGATCTGGCGCACCACCATTTGCCTGTAATTAAGGTCATTATTGCGAAAGGACATGTAAGCGCGGTAGCATAACTTTGAATTGATCTAGCACGACAGTTTCCCATCAACAGCAGGGGACCAACAAAGCGGGGCCCAAATCAAAACCGTCGCCAATGCATCAACACGTAACGTAATCCAAGCGATCGGCGTAATCCTGGCCCTATTCCGTCATAGCACTATCGACCGGATAACACCATTCCCCTTTACTAGCCCCGTTTACTAGCCAAACCGGATCGTTTCGGCGTGTGGCGAAGGGTCACTTTCTTCGGCATAATTATGTTAATCGATAGTCGCGGGCCCACCATCCGGCACGAAACGTGCACCGAAACAGTCGGTGCTTTTATCGTTGTGATGTCATAAAACGGCGGAGAGAAAGGTAAGATGGTTTCATCTCCCTTCAAAAGCGAGTTGGAGTTGGACCAGTGCTGGATTTCATTTTTTCATCAATGTATTATACAAAGTAGACTGAATAAACACACATTCACACACACACACACACACTGAAGGAATCCAGCTTACGCCAACAAGGGGGTAAAATTAAGAAATAATAATTAGTGGTACCATGAGAGTTGCCAGCGAGAGCCTTTGGAGTTGCGCACTGAATTACACTTTCACTGAGCAGCACGATCAACACTGCCAGGACGAAGCCCATCCGATTCCATCGCACACAATCGAGCACAAGCTTTTTTGGTTGCATGATTTTTGGTTGGTTTGACAATTAGAACTGTATGGTAAGCACTTTCAAATACGTTTGTTGGATGTACTACGCACTGGGAAACGTTGACTTTGATTATGTGTGCGCTAAAGAAAACACCTGTCCGTATTTGCGCGAGCTAAAGTAGCTGATTAGGATGCACTACACAATTCCTATACTGCAGTACGCACGCACGATTCATTCGCGAGAAGATCACGGAGCGCAGCGACAAGATGAACCATACACGCGCCACCAACGTGAGCTTTGTGATCAACGACTGCCAAACCGCAACTAAACACGCACGCGCTCGAAAAAACACACCAAAGACCCGGCCGTGCAGCATGCGAGCCGGTGAGCTCCCTACTACGATGCACAAAAGCCACCCCCTCCCGACACGACGATTCGAACGATCGAACGAACGGCGAACGGCGAATCAGCCGAAGAAACGATCGACAAATGGATGCAGCGGGTGCGCTGCGTCTTCACCGAGCGAGGTTCGTCGCTTGCCGTACGAGCGCAAGTCTTTCGTTCCATCGCTGCAAGCGCAACCAGAGAGGAAGGACGAACGTGCGAGGACAACTACATGGGAAATCGGATCGTTTGTGATCGCGAGGTAGCTGGCAAGCAAAACCTAACCTTCCTCGCGTTTTGCACACCGGCCAAGTCCCCCGTTATGCTAATACAGTGCTGTTTCAATCATTGGCAAGGTACAATAACACACAAAAAACTATAAACCAAACTACAAAACTAGATAGGTGGCCTTGAGCGGTGTGCCAAACCGCCCGCTAATCCGCAAGGTGGTTCTGTTCTGAGGTTAGTTGGTTAGGTTGTGAGAAAGAAGAGCAAAACACAGCGGAATGCAGCTTGATTTCGACACCACGGTACGCAGCGTGCGTGAATTCTAGTGCCATCTAAGGGTTCCTATTTGCTTCACAATTGCGTAGCCCGTGGAGCGTTAGCGTGTCGACTTTTAGCTGAGTTGTATCTGTGTCGGTGAACCGGTTTGAATTCGTGCTTAGGAGAGATGAGTCGGAAAGGGTTTCAATGCATGGTTGTGGTATGTACCTCGGATTTTTTCTTAGCCTTCAGTGACCGTCTTACATGAGACTACCTCGGATCACGGACCACAGTCACATGGAACTGGACGACAATTTTTACATCATCCCCCGTCTGGATGCGATGATGATGGCTGAAGAGGTGAGAAAAAGAGATAGTTTGCTTGAAATTTAAAGACCGCACGAGATGTAAAGATGTGTTTGTTGCTTTTGTTTTCACTCTGTCTTGATCAAATATTTCAACGATGTACGCGCACTCAGTAAAAAAAAAACAAAAAACCCACACAAAAATGGAACATATCTAACAGCAGCTTCAGTGTACTTTAAATCCTTCAACTTGTGTACCATCGGAACGCAACCGGTGTAAACAAAATGATTACACAAGCAAGTTTGTGTTTTCGTGCTCTCCTTTTATAGGATGTGGGGCCATTTTTTACATGCAGTAGGAAATTTGGGCATGTCAATGGGAGCAGGTTTTTTTTTTCGTGGTGGTAGCAGTAACTCTGCCCAGTACCGTTACGTTGGTGTCAAGACGTTTTGGAATTGAAGTGTAAAGAAAAAAGAAGCTAAATTTATATGTAATGCATTACCATGTAGTGAAATACGTAATGTCAGGTGCCATCAGGTGAGAGTCCAGCTTAAACCACGTGTGGGAGTTGTTCCTTTTAGATTTAGTTTAGAGTTTTCGGTGAATCGAATAGCTTAAACAATCTAAAAGTGACACGAATTCTTCTTGCCCTCGAGCGACATGCAGCATATATCACTCACGGTGATCAACCGACAGTCACCTTTATAGTCGCGCAGACACACAAAAAGTCACATGAAAAATGGTTCCGATAACGAAAGATCGCGCCATAAGCGAGAGCGAAAGTAATGTCATGTGAGATGAAAAGGTGTCCTGTGCTTCGGTGTTGCTTGCCCACCTGATCAGATCCGACCGCCGTCATCCTTGAGTTGAGCTTTTGAGTTTGATCTCGGGTCACTGTGTGGTGCAGCTCACCTATGCGCGTCCTGGTTCCAATGGGTTCCCAATGTCGTGGAGTTCCCCGTTCGGGTATCACCAACAACAACCTTGAACAAGTGTCCAAGTGAATGGGGAATACTCTCTTTTTTTAAAGACAATTTCAACCATGCTCTCAAGGATTATTACACTTTCTACCGAGTACCGCTACCGGTGAATGTTTTCGTATTGCAACTTCAGGTCAGGGAAACCACATTCTTCACACGTCCCAACGGGATCACTGCTACTTCGCATTGCGGTTTGGAAGAGAATGGAGAATTGTTGGGCTAATTACTCTACCAGCCGTTGGTGTTACACTGAACTCGATCGGTCATTCGTTCTGTTGCATTAATGTGAACTCAATATTATGTCAGTTGAGGTGCTTTTTACCAAAAGAAACAAAAACAACTAGGTCAAATTATTTATCTCACCCTCAATAGTTTGATTTTGATAATTAAAATCAACCAGCCATTAAAATGGCACCATTTACAGATCATTGTTGTTATGGAGCAACAAGCAAAGAATTAAATACTGAAAACACTCGCACCCAGTGGTGCTTGTTGATGTAAACAAACAATTCAGAGAATGCTGATTGGTAATAAATTCCAATTAAATTGGCCTGTTTTCTTCAAGTTACATAAGTGAACCATTCTACAGGGTAAACGTGCCAGTTTATAGGGAATTAGAATAATCTGCATACCGCGGTATGTCGTTCACTGCGGCGAAGTGTTAAGTAATAATAATAACAATTAGCAAACATTAAATATTTATGAAGCCATCATATGGTAGCTGATACGCATTTATTCCTTCCCTCTGTCACGACATGAATGTTTTGTGCCGCCAGCGAAATAGCTTGATTGTTCTACGCTAATTCAAACCGTGCGTACACCATGTACAAGAACTGTGATTGGGTTGCCTTCGGAAGTCCCTACTGCTTGGTTTCCATTTCAAAGCACCACTACACATTTCATTCGTTCGATCGATTCAGCAAGCCTGCGAAAACATGGGATCGGTTTCGATGGATGTTTAAAAATAGTGCTTTTAACCTTCACTGGTCGTAACTGAGCCAGAACTCGTTCTGATTCTCGGTAATTCTAGATCACTGCTCGGTGCCACCCTTTATCTTGTGATACTCGCAGGCGCGCACCGATATGTGTGAGGTCATTGTGTTCGGGTGACATTTAAAATCTTCATTGCAGGATTCATGTTTCCGGCTCGAACAGATTCACTCGCAATATATAATATATTAGCATATTAGGCAGATTGTGCCGCAGAGGAAGCATGGAAAAACAGAAATTTTGGACAGCTTTACAGTGACTTAACAGATTGCATCGTTTCGAACATAAAAGTTTAATCGGATTGTTCGCTTTGGAGGTTTTAGAAAGCGTAGAACTTTTTAGAGCAAATCTACAGAACAAACCATTACGCTTAATGTCATAGGTGATTTTGAGCCGATCTGATGGATCGGTCGATCTTTTAAGCAACACTCTTTGGGGGAAGATGAGGTAGCACAAAGAATGCGAAACGTATTAAAATGTCTGTTAATTAGCCTTTGGCATTTGTGTGAGCAGTTCTGAAGGAACCGATTTGATAAAGGTAACCCAAAACGTGGAGTATCAATAAAACACACTTTATAGTGCACAGAAGGTGCATAAATGATGCAGCAATAAAAAAAAAACGTTAATCGGAGATGCGCAAATATAACAATAACAGAAATCGATATTAGTGGTGCGAGAAATAGTTAAATGCCGTCTAGAAATATAAAATTACAACGACCGGAGGGAGAGATAATATTAGTGAAGCATTGTGTTAGCACAAGAAACTGAGTTAAATACCAAAGTACCAACCATAGCGCATTGTAGTAAGAATATTATGTTACCTGAAGATTTAGTAACCCCCTTTATTTTGACTTGTTAATACATAAGCTTTAGTTAAGTCTGATAATGATGAATTACTCACCAACAATTGGAACCTTCTTACCTTGGCCTGATCCTGTCCGGAAAGAAGCGATAAAGTACACCTAACGAAGTATAAGTCCCATTCTACTAATGGTTACTACGAAAGAAACATAAAACAGTTTCGCGTTCTGTTTCTATCTTCACAGCTTTAGTACGATTTATTCATGATGAAAACATTTCAATCAACGAAAGATGCTGCCCATGCGCTAAATCTCTGACATGGTTTGGTCTTTTGCATGTAATTTATTTGTCTTCTGGTAAGCCCCTCGGCTAGGCTTTACGTTTACGCTTCCATCATAATCTCTCCGTTTGTGTAGAGATTGTATTTAAAAAAAATTACTGTACGTTCCCGATGGCTCTTTATCGGGTCGAAATGTGCGGTGCTGTTTGATGCTGCCCAGGTGTCGATTGTCGTCTTGGTTAAGATGGACGAAGAAGAAAAAAAAAACGCATTCGGGATCGGGTGACTCAACGCCTAGCCTAATTTAATCTGGAAATGCATTAGTCAACCAACAGGCTTGTCATAAAGTTCATGCTGTGGTACAGTGTATAGTTACCCTAAAATCAAGTTGAGTATTACAATGCCCAGTAGCAAAACGTCCCGTTGCACTGCTCGTGTTAGCGCTTCGGGATGATCTACTAGACACAGGACCTCCTGGTATGTTTTACGTATTAAAGATGGTGGTGAATGACACGCTAAACTCGCCAGGATGCTGTCCGGACACGTACACCTTCGACACGGCACTAGTGGCTGTCGGCGAGGGTGCAATCGTTGGTGGCGCTGACGAGACGATCGGCAACGTTGGTTCAATGGCAGACAGCAGACGGTTTTGTCGCTCCCGTTCTTCAAGCAGCGGCAACAACAGACTCAACTTGTTGGACAAATCGTCCGCCGGGTTCGTTGTCGGTTGAATCCGGATGGTGGATGTCGTCGGGATGGTCAGTGTCTCTGTAATGAAGGATGTCACGACGGTGCTGGTGACGTCACTCTCGTACACTGTGGTAAGGATCTCGCGTCCCTGGAACGTAACAGGCAACACTATCGATTTTGTCTGTGTGACCGTCTGTACCACTTCCTTCACGTGCGTCTTGTAGTCAGTGGCCGTTGTCACCACCACCTGGTATCGGTTCGGATCTGGCAAGAACTCGGTCGGGCGCGGGATAAAGTTGGGCTCGGGAGCTACGCCTAGATTGCCGAGAAGCAGTTGGGACAGCAAAATATTTGCCAGCGGTGCGTTCGACAGTACCGAGTTGGGATCGGCAGGTTTGCCCTTGGTTTGGACGAACGGAGTCGCTTCGTAGATTGTGGTCGAGATGGTGGCCGAATAAGCGGTCGAACGACCGCGGAAGGTGTTCTGGGACACCGAGATCGTAGTGGTGGGCGTGGAGCTGAGAATGAATTTGGTGATCTCGAACAGACCATCATTGTTGAAAGACGTTATCTCCTTGTTGAGCACGTGTACGGGCAGCCCGTTGGGCCCTTGAGTCAACGAAAAGCAGGACGTGCATATTTCCTCGATGCTGGTAGTGGTGGTCTTGATCAAGCTGATTTCCGTCTTGGAG
Organism: Anopheles rivulorum; assembly: GCA_018908115.1. Classification (NCBI taxonomy): domain Eukaryota; kingdom Metazoa; phylum Arthropoda; class Insecta; order Diptera; family Culicidae; genus Anopheles; species Anopheles rivulorum. The sequence continues at coordinate 43,145,066 of CM032178.1, forward strand.
TTTGCAACCACCGATACGGTCGTGTCCGTCGGAAGGAAGAACGTTACCGTCAGTGCGGCCGTGCTCGGTTGGATGTTGGAACTGCCGAGACTTACCGTCTTCCGGCGCCAATCCTGCGTTGATGGAGCTGACTGCCCGAATCGGTTCCAGTTACGGCCTTGCTCTTCTTCCTTGTACGTGCCGCGCGAGTTTCCTCCACGGCGTGAGTTGCTGGGCCGCGTAGGCACCTTGTTGTACGCCGACAGGGTAAAAGTTGGTCGTCGACTATTGGCATTGTAAACATTTGGTTTGTATGCCAACGATTTCAATGTGTTACGATTGCGCGATCGTGCAGCATTTCGAGCAAGGGTCGTTTGTGTTGTCGTTGCACGTGGCCTGCTTGGTTTGACTGGTTCGTTAGCGGCGATGCGACTCTTTGACAGCAGCCGATATTCGGAGTAGTTGTCGCGAAGGTTCTTATTCAATCGGGGCGTTGTCGGATAGTCGACATAATCGTCCGCCGTGTAGTATCGTGCATCAACACGATTCGTAATCGATGGTGTTTCACGATACGTCACACGGCCACGCCGTGACGTTCGACTATTGATCGCTTGGCGCTTCACTCGGCCAGTGCGATCTCCGGATGCTTCCGGAGATGCTTTTGCCGCTTCCTGCCGCAAACGTATTTCGTTCGTAATCTCACTCAGCACGCTCAGCTCGGGATCATCTTCGAAATCTTCATCCAGAGCATTCAAATCAAGCAACTCGCCAGAATCGCGTGCTACAATACGTTGCATGTCGGGTGCATGAGTGGGTTTTCCGCACCCGCCAAAAAGCGTGCATGTTGACCCCATTGTTTTGGGATTGCAGTAAAATCGGTAGCACGGAAGAGAAAACGAGAAGAAAAGAGAGAGAGAGAGAAAGAAAAAGACACATAATTAGGCTAGAGATGACCACCGGGCAGGCTAGTGTGCTACGGTTTGCAGGTTGTGTATGTGTAATGGCGTTGGTTTTGCGGTCAAGTCCGTGTGGTGCGGCACGTGCTCTGTGGTGATGCAGATAAATGCAGTCAGTGTTANAAAAAGCGTGCATGTTGACCCCATTGTTTTGGGATTGCAGTAAAATCGGTAGCACGGAAGAGAAAACGAGAAGAAAAGAGAGAGAGAGAGAAAGAAAAAGACACATAATTAGGCTAGAGATGACCACCGGGCAGGCTAGTGTGCTACGGTTTGCAGGTTGTGTATGTGTAATGGCGTTGGTTTTGCGGTCAAGTCCGTGTGGTGCGGCACGTGCTCTGTGGTGATGCAGATAAATGCAGTCAGTGTTACAGGGTCAGTAAGATTCGGTCAATACACCTTGCGGACAAACAGTGGAACCGTCTCCCTCCGGTCGTTTGGGTAGGTAACATTTATAAATACTATTATTAATAACAAAACTCCCAACATAGATGATCCCCACGTCCATGACTGTACAGATAAGTTGGTTAATTCCGTTGTACGTACAGATTGTAAGAGGATATGGTGTGGAACTGGAGGTGTGAAGCAGTGTGTTAAAAGTGTGTAAAATTACATACAGCTAAAGGATACAAATGGGATATAAAAAATGGAAATTTTATTCACATGCGTACATATTTATAATTAGACATTCATACGCTATAATACTTGAGGAACTATGAAAGAAGATAAGTTTAGTGAATATTACAGTGTGATGGACATAAAACATAAAAACAAAATTTAATATCTACATGCTTACTATCGTAACCTTTATATACATCTGCAAAGTGATGCAATTATTTACTTTAATTCATACAAATCATATGAAATAGATTTCCTTTTTTCCACTTTCGGTTTCGTTGCAAATATTTCTATTTTGATTCAATAGTACCATATTTCTCGCCTTGAGGTTTATGTTTCTTAACGATTCTTTTTAATATCGTTTAGCAGTTTCGTATTTCCAAGAATATTCGAAATTGGTCCCATGTCCCATGGCTTTAAGCCAAATAAAAACAAACGAAAACAGAGATGAGAGCAAATATTAATTACATAAGGTGCTTATAGAATAATCACACTATTTTCATGTTCAACATGTTTTTGTCGTACAAGTACGTATCATTCGCTAATCAATGCCAGACATTATCACAAGTAATTGTTATCTGAAAGTGCGTATCTAATTGAAGGTAAGTTTTTTTGTAATCGCCATAACATCGAAAACTAGCACAAGTTATTGGCCATTGCTAAGTACCGTCCGCCAAGTTTAGTTCCGTCCTTGAACTTGATGGCTTACCAGCTTCCTTCCTGGTAGGACGGTCATTGGGCCAGACGCAGAGACGGAAGTGGAAATTTCGACTTAAAATGGGCCTGAGAAAAACTGGTACCCGTGGCCGTAAGGGCTTGTGTGATAGACCAGTCGAAGGAATGGTCAGATAATACCCTTTGGTTTCCACACGTTCAAACCATTTCATTCCCATCGCTCGGTGGCATAAAATGAAGTAAACAGAGCTTGGGTCCGGTTCACCGGTTCCAGTCCGGACGACCTTTACGTACGCGTAGCGCGTCGGATTCCAAACATCCCACGGTGGACCCACCGCGGACTTTGCCTCGGTGCCTCGAGGCTAATTGGCGCGGAATGATAATTGTGCTCTTTTATCGCTCCTCTTGCCCAGTGCTCTCTTGCAAAGCTGATCTTACGCAGCACCAGGAGGCGTTGTCGGGTTGCAGATGTCTACCATCAACATCACCATCATCATCATCATCATGTCCATTCAGCCGGATCCTACTCTAGGAAAGCGTTCCCAGCTCATCGTCTTCCCTTTCCTACAGCCGACTAATTTGACACAAATGTCAAGGACAAATTTTCTGTTTGATTTACTACCCTAGGGTGAGATGTGCGGAAGATGGTTTGTCTTTAGAATCGAATTAGATTGTCGTTTTTATTTCACACATCACTCCAGTTGCTGGAGGCCCTCACCTTCTGTGGACGCTTACAAGCTTTCCTATCTACGACATTGGACAATGCTCATTGAGTACTAATTTCAAGAGCGTCAATGTTTGTATTGTGGTATTTCCGTCTAAAAACGCTCACACTGTTGAAAATGTTTCCATACATGCCTATAATGAAGTCATCCTTGTGTCAATACCTATTATTTTAAGCAGCATGTGAAACCTAACCGCTTTGTGTTCGTGGAGATGAACGTGCAACCTGGTTGACAGTTGACCGGTTAGAAAATGATCGTTCATAATGAACAAATATTCAAATAGAAAGGTTTAATTTGAAGATAATAATAGTTTAAAGGCCATTGAATACTTAATTTTCAAAATATTTTTAAAAGTATTTTTATAATTTATTTTTTTTTTATTTATTTTTTTTTTAGTATGTTAGAACGGCCTGTGGCCGTATTAGACTAATTTTACCACGTAGCAGGCTAGTCAGACCGTGCTACGGGGGGACGGTCCGAATGGGATTTGAACCCGGTCCGGTCGAGTTAGGAACTGGCGCCGTTGCCAAATACACCACCGGGCCGCCCCATTATTTTTATAATTTAATCAAATTATAAAAAATGGATCAGTGCTACTTTCATAAGACAACTAGTATAAACTACTTTACCGCAATCAGAATTTAAGAAGATTATAGGTTACGGCTTTGATAACAAGTTGCATGATTTTAAACACTTTAAGCCATTACTTGTTTATGGTCATGATATTCCGCATTGGGTCCCTATTATCAAGACCTCTTTCAGGTCAGGTGAATGTAAAATCTTAACCACCTGATTATCTAAATTGATAGTTACGCCGGATAACTGTGTTACAAAACTTATTTCTAGAGTTTGGAAGTGTGCCATCAAATTAAAGTATTAAACTTTAAGTGTGAAAAGACTAGAGTCAAACGAAACCATTATCTTTTTTAAGCGCAACAGTCTAGCACTAATCCCATTGTGCTTGTTTTTTGTTTTGCTGATCATTCACAGTGATCAGTTCTTTTCCCATAATCATACCCAGTTCGATCCGTTCACTTGTGTCAGCTAGCAGTTAGATAGATACCCAATAACAATAAACAAGAACTGGATCATTATCAGGGTGTAGTGCAATGTTCAGGAAGCTGCACAGTAGATCAATGCCCAATTACCTTGGGCATGAAGACGATTGCAGCCTCAGCCTTGGCTTCGTTTCTTTGGCGCTATTGCACCTTGGGTTTCATGTTTCGTGAGGAATTCCGTCAAACGATGGCACAACGAACATGGCGCAGCCAAAACGACAGCAACATAGGCGTATGCAGTGCAGTGCCGTTGATGTTGAACTGTCGAGATGGCTTAAAGGTTAATTACCTGTTCTGTGGCTGGTAAGCGTGCTGACGTTTCGCACCGTATGCGTGCAGCGTGAGTGGCGATTTGGCGTGATTCCGCCTTGAAAGGAATATTTTGTAGTCTTCTTTCTTATTCTGCAGAGCGGTGGTTGCCAATACGTTGCCACAGCCACAAACTGGCGTGGGTGCGAACAGAAGCGATCTCATAATTTGATGTTGCTCATGCATTGCACAGCATTCATCGCGATAGCCATTTTCGAAACGTTGCCCGCTTAGCAGACAAAATACATTACGATGATCACATGAAAGCGATATGCATAAAAGCACCGAGTAAGTAGATTGCTAGCGGGAAGCTCACTGCTGGTGAGGAAAGAAGCTGAAACAGTAAATTCATGTAAAAATTTGCTCGCGAAAGGGAAGTTTCCTTACGGCTAACTGGAAACGGCCATAAAATGAAACGATACTCTGCGAAAGGTTACATTGGCTGTGTCCGCTTTTGCTTTCTTCTGCGGTTCTCAAGCTCAAGCAGAGAAATTTGTAAAGGTTCGCCTTATGAGGACAAGATGGTGTTATGCAAAACGGTACCATCCCCAAACGAAAATACTGAAGAAAAACTCAAGAAATATTACCAAATGAAACATCCGTCCAGCTAGACAACGGTGGCATCAGTGTGGAAAGTAGTAATTTTGATAGTTTTTGACGACAACTACAACAGCGATTGATGCGCCCAAATGATGGGTTACAAAGTTGACTCGAGTGGCACTTGATCTTTCGGGGGAATTTGGCTACACATGAGTGCCAACATTTAAGAAGCTCAAGCCTTTTGGGTGCCTTTTTCACTAGTGTTGTTTCGTATATAAAAGAAATGGCGACTTGCACGGCAGCAGACACATTCGAGTGCGTAAGCTGCACTTAATGCACGTCTATGACATGCTTAACGCAAAAGGCCATTATTTTGAGAATCTATGAGGATGCTTCAGGTCGTATCGAGCCAAGATTCGAGTTAAACGATACTTTATGATTGAGATATTGATGAAAACGAAAAATGGAGACAAAATCAAAAGGTCAGATAGGTTAAAGATCGTTTCGGAGAGCTTATTGCTACTTGAAAATAACATAAAGCCTAAACTAATAGTTTTGCTTTATAGTCGAGAGCGAATACTCCATTTGGGTAGTATTGTTGTAATTATTTGTTACTAGAAGTAAAGCTTACAATTTTTAATAATCGGTATCTTGAGTTCGTAAAAAAGCTGTGGATATAAAATATCATCACTTGATTGGTATACTGAATTATAATTTAAATTCACTTTAACAGAAAAAGACAAATGTATCATATTTGCAACAATTCATTTATGTTAGTACGTACCCGAGAGCTGAGATGCTGTAATGAAAATAAATGTAAAAAACACGATTAGACTTCCAAAACACGAATTAACGTAGCAATTAAAACGAGTGGATTGTTTCAGGAAAGGATGTATAATTATGATTCCTTAATGATTAGTTTTACGCGCTCATTTTTCTTTCGCCCACCTGTACTTAATTTAATAATTCAATTCATGCTTCTATAAAACAAACTGCTCAAAAATTCCGTTGCAAAGTTACAAAGTAGCCAAACCACCGATCGCAGATTCCGAAATGCATTAGTCCATTTCCCATGAGTTGATCAATGCACCGCTGGTGCACAATGTGCCAACAAAGTATTGGTAGACACAGTTGCGTAACCGCTCATTAGTCCCTATCAGTCACCACTTATCGGCTGTTCGTCGTGGAGTGTTTAGAAAATGTTTTACCAACCAGCCACATGTTAGCTTTGATTAGTTGTCAAACATTTCATCCATCAAATTATGGTTCACTCTCGCTTGGGGAAGCAAAAGGGTCTGAATGCTTCAAACACACAGTATGTCCTAAATTGAAAAGAATTTGCCACCCTTCATTCCCCGTTCATCTCATCCCATTACCCTTGTTGTCCATTTTTCCATAACAGATCATGGCTATCGGATTCGTGGTTACACTGCTGCTGCTGTTGCTGCAATTGGCAATCGATAGGGGCTACCGTGCGCAGTAACCACAAGTGGCATGGTGGCTACAGTGCAAAAAATACCTATAATTACCCCAACTATCGATCAATCATCCGCCACGGCACGAATGTGCTGAAAGGCGACGATGGCTAAAGAGCATTCAAAGCTTTTCCAACGAATCGATAAATTAAGTNGTTGTCCATTTTTCCATAACAGATCATGGCTATCGGATTCGTGGTTACACTGCTGCTGCTGTTGCTGCAATTGGCAATCGATAGGGGCTACCGTGCGCAGTAACCACAAGTGGCATGGTGGCTACAGTGCAAAAAATACCTATAATTACCCCAACTATCGATCAATCATCCGCCACGGCACGAATGTGCTGAAAGGCGACGATGGCTAAAGAGCATTCAAAGCTTTTCCAACGAATCGATAAATTAAGTCTAATCGAAATGCTTAACGACAGGAGCATTGGGTAATGCTTTGGTCCGTCTCCAGCCATTCCCTGGAGCTGCGAAAACGTCCTTCGTTACGGAACCTTGGGAGCACACTGGAAGCGGAAGTACGTCTACACTTCCTGATTGTGGTGAAGATAATTCATCTAAAGTCGCTTACAATTTCATTACTTGCCATTTGCCAACCATCGAATAAATGAGTTGAACTTTGTTTCTGAAAAACCCACACAAAGAGTAGTTTCGTTAACCTTTATCTCGCGATGTTTGGTAAATATTAGGCCATAAAATGTCACGACTTATAAAAAATGACTAAATCCATACATGCGTAATTTCACAGCAGAAAAATAATGACAAAGCAGTACATGGCACCATGCCATGCAAATTCATTAACAAACATGACAAACATAGACAACCAGCTAACTTAATAATCGACTACCGTGTCTGAATCATTGCCCATTTCTTCCGGTTAGATTTGACATATTGCAAATCGCACTGGGGAAAAAGTCCAGTTTACCAAACAAACAGGTCTGTTAGGTCCGCTGGTGACAGCAGACGTAACTGATCGTTAGACTCGTGTCTCACTTCCTGTTGATGTTTTAATTCATTGCTCGACATGGACAGTGGCCCCATACGTTGTCCACTAAGTCGAAAGATTCGAGCATTGAACATTGTGGAGACAGTTCCATTCAAATCAACTCTTCCCGCCACCGATCATTTGTGAATCGGTTCATTTATAAGTGTTGAAGAAGAAATCTAAAAAACATCCAGTTAACTTTCACAAAACACCACCACTCTGCTGATGCTGTTTGTTATCGGTTGGCAGATATATCAGCCCAAGATGAAACGAATAACAACCTATACACTGGATGGTCGTGAATCGTGAAGAGTTGCATTTGCATAGCAAGCGTTCGTATTTTTTTCCTTAGACTTTATTATTGCCTGGGTCGGCACGGTGGCGTATTTGGCATCGGCGCTAGTTTCATCACGACCGGACCGGTCCAAAATCTCGTTCGGACCGTCTCTACGTAGCAAGGTCTGAGTAGCCGGTTGCGTGGTAAAAAATAGTCTAATACGACCAAGCCGTTCTAACTTAATTATGTTAGTTTAATAATACCTATTTGTTACAAAACTTTACTAATACCTGTTTGTGGGAACAAATGCAGTTTTTTTTACAAAAGCTCCATTAGGTACGCAGGTGTCAACAAATATAGTCAGTAAAAAGGATGTACCACAAATATTTAAAGATGGGCTGCCTTAATTTTCCGTTGTCTCCGGACGCATTTTAATTTTAAGAATCTACCGGCCGGATTCTGTTTGTTGGCTATTTTGAATAGCAATCTAATGATCACGATCATTACGGAATCAGCTGATAGCTTTTCAACGTTTGCCTAGACATTGAAGGTCTTTCATCAAAAGCTTTTTTCCCCTTTACAAGCGCGCAAACAAACGCGTACACACTCTCTCCGTTCCTTTTTCTCTTTCTGTTGTGAGTCCAAAGTTATAGTAAAATATGTGTTTAGTGCTGTGTCCAACCACCGTGTCACCGTGTCCTTCGTAAAGCATGCAGCAGCTGTCACTGTCACCGCCTACCGATGATATCACGATCGCTCTCGATTGCTCTTGATCGCTCCAAACGGAACTGAACGCCATTGCTCAGCAGACACTGTTTATGAGTTTGATTCCTTCGGAGCACTAAATTATGGGTCAAGATCGTAACAAACAGAACAGGTAACATTGCACCGGCAACCACACCACCAGAATCACCCACCACACCGCAATACCACAATTGCCTCCCGGATATTCGAGAACCGAGAAGTTGCTAATAGCTAGAATGAGTTTAGGTTAGGACACGTAGCACGCAATACGAGATGGGGAAGGAGATGGGAGGGCGTAGTGTGGAAAGGAAGAGGGATCGATTGAAGGACGCTTGATGGCTATTGATTGGATAGGGTCCGTAGGATAATTACCTCTCTGTTTGCTGTAGTACTTGTCGCGATAGAACGAGTCCACGTGCTCCGACTCGCCGGACTGGAGTGACTCGATGTCGTAACGATCGTTGTCGAACGATTCGCCCAGATCATCGTACTGATCTAGATCACGTTCCTCCCGATAATCCTCACCGCTCGTCTCCTCGTCTGTGTACTGTTCGTCCTGGATGCCACCGTCTTCCTCCGTGCGGTTGTACTGTCGGCCATTTCGACCATTGAACAGATCGTACCGCGAGCCACCATTCTCGCTGGAGGCGGTTTGGTTTTGCTGCCGGACATCACGGACGGATGCAAGTGGGGAGAATGGTTTCGGAAGAATCTCTTCTACCGATGGCACGCGAATCTGTGGCTTGCGGCCCGGATGTAACCGCCGTTCCAGGTAACGCTGGAGTATCTTCTGCGTTATTAGATTTTGTCGCTGAATTTCCAGTACTTGTGGATCTATATCTGCTTGGATAGGATTTTGTTTTCACATGTGTTTGTGTGTGTGTATGTGTGTGTTTATTTGAGTGTATGTGGGACGATGTTTGTGCAGGCAGGAAGTGGGATAGTTTCGGGTCCGGTAGCAGATGCGTTTTCGGGATCGGGTTTATCGGCCATAAACGGTTGGTGTGGAATTTGGGTTTTAAATTTCAAGTGGCAAGCGAGTAGCGAATGCAGTGAAAAATCGTGGCGATAGATTTGGAAAAAGAAACAAAAAAAAAGAAACAGAAATAAAGAGACAGAAAATACGGAAATAAAGGGAGAAGGGGAGAGAGAGAGAGAGAGAGAGTGTGTGTGTTTGAGCACGGGACCATTAGAGTTGTGTAATGAACGCACTAGGGAAACAAAACAAACGGTCCCAAAGTATACATCTTTCCCTGGATCGACATCCGAATACATCGCTCGATCTGACGATGGGGTGTAGTTTTAAAAGGGTGGTTTATCTAACGTTTGTTGAATGGTTAGGAGTGGCCCTCGCTCGAATCGAGGAGCGTATGGATGCTGCCATTTCCTCTTGGGCGGATAGTAAGACGACACGAGACGATGGTCACATTAAGCCCGAATCTGCCGTAACATTGCGAACCGAGGTGGGATCGAACCCTGATTTGGACCCAAATGAAGAGCGATTCAGGTTTCATAAATAAGCGATGCATAAATTGATTATGTTTGATTTGCGTGTGCAAAGCATCTCGCCGCCCATCCCGTGGTTGTTTTGTTGGAATTCTGCCTCATGGTAGGATGTGAAGGCGCAGTAATGAGGTTAACGGCGAGCATGTGTATCCTATTATCTGGAAGTGTTTTGAAAGCCAAGCCCCAAACTGATGACGATCAATGAATGTAAAATGTTATTGCACGCGTGTGTGCGTTACGTGTCGAAATTATTTAATGGTTTATAAAACCATGTTCGATTATGGGACAATAATTATTTAAAGGAAGCAGATATTTGCAAAATAAAAAAAAACGTAAAAGTAACTTTTCTTATCAAAACGGGAGCAGTTAGTGGATCATCAACATAGTGCGTTGACAGCATAATCCATGACATAAATTGAAATTTATGCTATGTTTCCCCATAAGTTTAACATATGTAAAATACTGTTAAAAAACGCGTTTGTACGATCCTTCAAAAAATCCATTGCATAATTTTAATAATGGTGATATTTCGCACGATTCCCCGCAATGTGATGCACCGCTGGTACACAAAACAATTATAACTCACCGTAGCTTTGGCTGCTTTTGAAACCTGCAAACAACGAAACAAGACAACGAGATTTTCATTACCATCCGATTCAAATCCGCGTACGCAGGGCGCGGCACAGCATTAAAAGCAACAGGTGGCGGGGTTAGCAGCGAGTATAAAAGTGGGAGGGAAGGGAGGAGGTGAGATGACGAAACGAATTCTTTCGCCAGCAGTAGCATTAATGGTAAAAGCTTACAGTCGCCATGTTTACTGTCCACCCTACCCGGCCCAACACAGTGCGCGGTCAGTCAGAGCCGAAGCTTGATTTGCGGGTCAAGTTGCCAATAATTTCACTCCGAGTTCGGTCCGATGTCGCTTGGTGGATTTGCTTTTTTTTTATTTAGATTTCAAATTTTGTAGGACATGGTCAGGTGGTTTACGTTGGAGTAAAATTACACACGCTTTGCGGCACGATGGAAGCAAGCATGTGTTGCGATAATGACAAGAAAATTATTTGCTATTTGGTTACCATTGGGCCGTCGTTTTGGACGAATGAGGTGGTGAACCGAACCTGCCAAGGGGAAGATATTTGGCATTGACCTTGAAGTTATGCAATCACATGAGAATGTGTAGCGAGATGATTGTTGCGACTGTCGCAATATTTTTACGCACATAATTTGATGGCAAACTAAAAAAATATTTCTAGATAGTATTTATTACAAACGGTATTTATAGCGTATAGGTGAACGCGCGACTTGGTATTTCACTTCATATTATATTCAATCCGTAATAAATTGTACTTAATTTTAATTTATTTATTTGATTATTTATTCATTTATTTAATTATTTATTTACCGAAAATATCATATTTTTGGAGGTCAAATTTAGTTAAATTGTAACGTTTTATATATTTTAAAATAACCATTGACAAAAATTCAAATGCTAATAACTGCAATATTCGCATTGCTGGTAAGGCTAAACCAACCAAATAAGGCTAAACCAATCATCAAAAGGCAATATGAGAAAAGTATTTAAGAAATACTTCGAAATATTGATAGTTTTATACTTCATTATCAGAACTTATCAGACAGAAGAAAATATTACTACTAAGCTTCAATTCCAAATATTATAATCATTGAAACGGAGTTGAGTTATAATTAACACCAATGGCCAATGATGTGAAAATATTAATGCATCAATGAAATAGTGTCTTATTATCAGATCAAAGCAGAATTAATTAACAAAAAGATGAAGCAATTTCAATAGCCAACCATTTCTTTACACAAAGCAAAAGATTTTTTTTACCATCCTGATTTAGTTATTAACTTTCTCCACAGAACTTGCAACATAAGCTTTCCCTCGGGAGTGCACTATTTCAAACCAACCGCTAGAGCTGCACTAACTTCCGGCTTTGGATGTCTATTAATAAATGTTTAAAACTCCCTACCAAGCAGTAGAAAAAAGCACACCATTTTCTAAACTGTTCGCCCCCGTCCCGAGTGAGACGAATAATATCGCTTTCTTTACGAGCAGATTTCATTTCCCGGTGTCCAGCGGCATGGTCGGCATGATTTCCGGATTACAGACCAGTCGATCCTAAGGCCAAACCGATGGAGAGTGATTTTCACTCGACCATTGTTGCACATGGTGGACGCAATGCACCAAGGTGCAGCACTTTCTCCTGAAACCCCAGAAGGACGGTAATGAATTGATGTAGCGCAAGGTTTTGTAAGAAAATCCTTCCGCAGTTTGCCGTTGTCCGGTTAGATTAAACTCAAATTTCTTCAACTAACAGACACATGGTGTTGGCGGGATAACTTGCCGACGACGATGACGACGAAAGGGTGACTACAAAATGGTAGGAAAAGAAGTGGGCGATGAATCTCGAGTTCGTGCTTGCACATTCGCACCAACGTGTTTAAACCGTGTAGCTATGGCTAGCTCGATAAGGGAAACGAGTTTTTTCGCGAGCCGTACGAACACCCGTTTGCTTACTGCCCACAACATACTCGGTCCAGCTCGGTGTATTAAGGTGTGTGTTTGTGGTTAAGGATTGCGTGCAAAAAAAAAACAACAAGCATTCCAACACCCGTTGGCTTCGCTCGGATCGGTAGATCGGTACAAAAACATAACAAAATGAAAACTATAACATGCCTCCTTTCAGCAGTGATCAAGTTGACCTTGCACCGATCTGTTGCCACCAGGCCTGTGGTCCCGATGGTCATTGAGCTGTCGTAACGGACCGATCCACTAGATTGGATCAAGTACGCAGCCAGAGCAACGGAGCTCTCTTATGCTTGCGTCGATCCAACACAAATCAACTCCAGCTCCGGATCTAGCTTCTCTGGCGCTAGTGTGAATAGAAAAAAAGGATACTTCTTTGTCCGTTCGGGTAGTGTGAATTCATTTTCAACGTAAACTCTCGCGTCATCAACCTCCCAACACGCTACACGTAAGCGAACAAACAGGTAAATCATCTTTCCGTTCACATTTTTGCTTCACTTTCGTGGCTACGACAAACAAACAAAAAAACACNTATGCTTGCGTCGATCCAACACAAATCAACTCCAGCTCCGGATCTAGCTTCTCTGGCGCTAGTGTGAATAGAAAAAAAGGATACTTCTTTGTCCGTTCGGGTAGTGTGAATTCATTTTCAACGTAAACTCTCGCGTCATCAACCTCCCAACACGCTACACGTAAGCGAACAAACAGGTAAATCATCTTTCCGTTCACATTTTTGCTTCACTTTCGTGGCTACGACAAACAAACAAAAAAACACGCCCGAAAGCAGCCATCGAGCAGATGATGATTGTTAACGCAGGTTGCTTCGTACGAAAGGCTAGGCCAGGCCGGCTAAAGGCATTCGGTTGGCGTAGAAGGTCGACCAGTCTTCCGGGCAAAAACGGACACCGGTCCGAGCAACATTCTTTTGCTGAGTACGGGCCGAATGATGATCCTTTCGCATCGATCGAATGGGTACTATTGGGCGGAATAGTAAGCATTTGCATCATGTTTGCTGATGAATTTTCATGTGCATTCAAGCTGTTGTTTGCTGGGATGGGAATTTGCTGATAATATCCTTTTCATTAAATTATCGCAATGAATCAGTGTGATTATTGTATAAACGAGAGTTATGAAGCTTGATAGTTGTTTTGATGGGCTTTTTTTCTCCTTTCCGTTCCGATCAAATGTTCCTGTTTCGGGTCTTTTCGAGTTTTTTTTTTCTTTCTCACAAGCGTCACGGCCAGAGTGTTGCACTTCCAATTTTTCGTTTTTACTTTCACCAATATTGTTGTCATGATGTGTCTCGATGTCAGCTACTCGAAACCTGGCAGGTTGGTGTTCCTTTCTCCCCATCCCCTACAACTACCGGCAACTCTGGCATGGAACGAAGAAAAAGGTGCAATTGCATCGTGCACAGATTTGGCTGGCTGCTGGTGAAGTACGTTCACTTTTTTCCCTGGAACACATTTCGCACGAGCCACATTCCACAGGCCACAGGAAAGCGTCTTTTGTCAGCTGGTGTTTGTTTCAAAGAGAGGAGACGGAAACGCTGCAATCGCAGGTTGTAACCCAACTGCCCGATCCTTGCTCTAAGCGAACTCTTTCGTCGGTGCAACAGCACCACACAGCCGAACCAAATAGTGCTCACTTTCTTTTCCACAGCTCTCGCTTTACGTAGTGCGAAAATCTAGAAAATCTAAAACTATACCACCCGCTAGCGGTCGAGCCGTTTCAGCGCAAATGTATGGCGCACAGTTTTGCCTTTGCAACAGCGAAACAGACCGCATTCATTGCACAACTTTTAGCGGAATTAAACGGTCGGTTACTTAACGAATGCGACCCGATTCCAGACGATGCGAGACAGGATTTGTACTGCACACTGCAAAACTGTCTTCGGTCGCTTTGTAGCGCAAATTTTTAAGTTCCTTTCACTATTGTTTCTGTTTTAACATGTGGCGTAGGTTTTCCTGTTTTTTTAGCGCACTGCACTTCCAACAGGTCTTCCATCCAACGATGTGGTAGTCCCTATTTGGGTGAGCTGGATGTACTTTTGCAGCAGGAACAGATTATGTAGATTGTGGTCATATGGTTTACATGTAATTGCTGGAGCAGGATCTTGTTAGCAGACTTTCGGGCAAGCTTTTTAAATCGGTTTTGATAGTAATTTTATCGCTAACTGGAAAACCGTACTAGCGTTGCCTCGGGCGACCATTGTTCATAATCCATTATCTAACATAACATCTATAAGTACGACGTATATAGCGATCATAAAGATTGTTTAATGTATAGACCGCGATATGTTTTTGTACATGTCATAGGCACTTCTGGTTGTTAGCCACTTTTTAAGAACACCTTATCTGATGTTAGCTATTTTATTAGCCATTTAACTTTATATCGAAGATATTTCCTTCTCATAAAGCGTGTCATTTTAGCAAGCTTTTAAAATAACGAGCAATTCCAAATGCTACGGATTTAATCCTTTCACCAAGCAAAATCTGAAATGGCATGTAATTGGGTTCCTGGTACCCGTAGTCAAAACTATGTAAAAACTTTAGTCTGATGATTGAATGTGCAGAAACTGCTCAGCTCAATGACTTCAGACAATGAACCGTTCCTAAACTTCAGACTTTATACGGCTCTAGTTGCTATTAAAAACGATGTTACTGAAAGAGGGTTCCAAATGGAGCACATGGAAGATTCATTCCGATTATTATAACGACTAAGGATAAATTTCCATAGATTGTTCATTTCATAAAGTGGATTTAAAAATGCCTCGCTATTTATTTGCATCTGTGAGTGATGAATTACTTTGCATGAAAATTGTAAGGAAAAGAGCCACTCAAGCAACGAGTTTTTCGTTTAACGATAAACATACTTTAGCGAATTAAATCAATTTCAAGAAGCATGGCTGGATTTGAATTTAAATGAAAGAATGCAATTTATGAATCTTTCTATCGTTAAGCTGTATTTATTATTGTTTAAAAGGATTTTTGAAATCTAAAAAAATACTTCTTATTCTTTCATTTTTTCATGGTGTTCCAACCTACCAACCAAGACCTAACGAGGTCTTAGGTTGCTTCCTATGGTTTATTTAATGAAGTTTTGATAGTCAGTTTCGTACATGAGGTAATCGGATGGGTTAGCTTTGATACCCGGCATTCAGTCTTTGGTCGTTTTGGTATAATTTAATAATTTCTGCTCTTAATTGATTTTAAATCTAGTTATTTGTTGTCCATCTGTTTATCTGTTCCACTACAATCAAATATGTGCAGTGGAAATATATTCATTGCGATCTTCAAATTCAAATGCCAAAGGAACAACATTTGTTTTGTTAATTGTCAGTATCTTCCACTTGTGAATCAAAATCAATAACTTATCTGCGATCATTACCATAAACCTATTTTCCTTATCCCGTGAAACACAGCGTAGCATCGTAATTGCTGTATAAATCGTCCGTGGTATCCATTGCCACTATCAAAATCTCATTCCGCGCAGCAGTACCGCAGCACGGCACGCGATATTCAGATAGGTGGGTGTGCGACCAGCGACGGAATTAATGTGGCTAAAGTGTGGCGGATCTATGCTGAATTGATTCACGTGTGAAAAACGTTATTTACCCAACCATGCCCATACCGGTGAAGACTGCAATCAATTTATTGCCTTCGAAGCATCGACCTCCTCTACCTCTTCTCAACCATTCGAGCTGGCGTCGGCTTGTTACTTCTCACAAATTAGTTGCCAATCGCAAATTCATGTTCACGAGAGCGTAAGGTTCATATATTTTTTTGTTGTTGTCTGCTTTTGCTTCTTTGAGCAACAAGTTTCTGCTTAGCGCCGTGTGCGCCTATTGCATAGTACAACAATGGAGCACTGGCAGGGTGGAACGGAAAGTGGATGCTTGTTGCGGGTAGAGCGGTGCACAAATCCGGCAACAATTCAACAAATGCACCGCATTGAAGCAGGTCTAGCATAAATGGTTTCATCTTCGGCGTCGACCTGCTGTCGGCGGTGGCAAACGTCTTGTCAAATTGTGTAAGTGGTAATTGTCAAAGTTTTCGAAGAGAACGTTTCAACGCGCCTACCGAAGTGAGCTCGATGGAGCTAATTGATGATCCATCCAGCTATGTACCGTGATCGTCGGATGGTAAGATGGAGCTTTTCTTCCTTCCANGAGGTCTTAGGTTGCTTCCTATGGTTTATTTAATGAAGTTTTGATAGTCAGTTTCGTACATGAGGTAATCGGATGGGTTAGCTTTGATACCCGGCATTCAGTCTTTGGTCGTTTTGGTATAATTTAATAATTTCTGCTCTTAATTGATTTTAAATCTAGTTATTTGTTGTCCATCTGTTTATCTGTTCCACTACAATCAAATATGTGCAGTGGAAATATATTCATTGCGATCTTCAAATTCAAATGCCAAAGGAACAACATTTGTTTTGTTAATTGTCAGTATCTTCCACTTGTGAATCAAAATCAATAACTTATCTGCGATCATTACCATAAACCTATTTTCCTTATCCCGTGAAACACAGCGTAGCATCGTAATTGCTGTATAAATCGTCCGTGGTATCCATTGCCACTATCAACATCTCATTCCATGCAGCAGTACCGCAGCACGGCACGCGATATTCAGGTAGGTGGGTGTGCGACCAGCGACGGAATTAATGTGGCTAAAGTGTGGCAGATCTATGCTGAATTGATTCACGTGTGAAAAACGTTATTTACCCAACCATGCTCATACCGGTGAAGACTGCAATCAATTTATTGCCTTCGAAGCATCGACCTCCTCTACCTCTTCTCAACCATTTGAGCTGGCGTCGGCTTGTTACTTCTCACAAATTAGTTGCCAATCGTAAATTCATGTTCACGAGAGCGTAAGGTTCATATATTTTTTTGTTGTTGTCTGCTTTTGCTTCTTTGAGCAACAAGTTTCTGCTTAGCGCCGTGTGCGCCTATTGCATAGTACAACAATGGAGCACTGGCAGGGTGGAACGGAAAGTGGATGCTTGTTGCGGGTAGAGCGGTGCACAAATCCGGCAACAATTCAACAAATGCACCGCATTGAAGCAGGTCTAGCATAAATGGTTTCATCTTCGGCGTCGACCTGCTGTCGGCGGTGGCAAACGTCTTGTCAAATTGTGTAAGTGGTAATTGTCAAAGTTTTCGAAGAGAACGTTTCAACGCGCCTACCGAAGTGAGCTCGATGGAGCTAATTGATGATCCATCCAGCTATGTACCGTGATCGTCGGATGGTAAGATGGAGCTTTTCTTCCTTCCATCAGAGCAGGTGGGCCTCGGAATGCTCGCGAAACGTGACGATAATTATTGGGAACCTTGAACTGGCGGGTAAGCATTGTAGTTCAGCTGGTAAGCACTGCACCGTGTTGATGGTTTTGCAAACACAAACACCATACGTTGATCAGTGTTTTGCAAGAGGCATAATTAAGTGCATTTAAAAGGTGTTCATGTGTTTAAACGATTAAGACAAACGGTTGCCGAACGGGTGTTCTATGCTGTCACTCCCACACATTAGAAACAATCTCACAAACTGTCGAAAGACAGTCAAGCGTTAAAGGTTTAGAACGTTGTTACGATTTTAAAGAAGGCTGCAGTTAAATTAGACTATAACGAAAGAAACCAACCAAACTAAAAAAATGTAACCAACATAAAAAACCTCCAACTATACTAAGAACAATAAGAAAATAAACTAAATAAACAAAAACCATGTTTTTTAACTATACCTGCTTACAGGTAAGGCAGAGAGAAATCATCAAAATAGTTAAAACATGCTAATTGTATGATTCTTTATTGAAAATTCTCGGTATTTCATGGGGAAAAAGATCAGGAGAAAATTAATTAACTGATGTTTATTCTTACGAATTTAAGCCTTTAAACTTTACGATAAAATAAGGGTTTTTAAATTGTGCTTGTGGAAATCAAACAATTCAAGCTAAGTTGGGTATTACAATTACTGTAAAAGAAAATAAAGTTTAATGCAAAATATATTAAAACATTACTATAGTTTGCAGATTTGATTGATGTACACTTGCTACAATCTATGAAAATCACATTCTGCGAGGTTGTCAAACATGCACCAAATCCGCGTAGGACAACGATCGCGACATGACGTCTCATGTTCGCAAACAAAAGCCGATACATTTCATCAACCGTCGAAGCATCTTCTCAATGCATAAAATGCGGATCGGTCGTCACTCGCGCACGATTGCCCAACATTTTGGCTACTACCGAAGGCTTTCCGCAGCATGGTCAGCAGCACGATCATGTTTCGTTTCGATTCATGCTGTGTGCGGCGTTACGCCACGGAACGGACGAGCTTATAGCAGCGCAGACGATCATGGAATACTCCAGCCGTGTTTAACAAAACTACACAGCACGAGAGCGAGAGCAAGAAAAACAAAAATTCCAAATGCGACAGACCGTGCGCGGGTTCGGCGGTTGGATGGCCTCCGCAGAATGTGCTACCATCGTTCTATTGGCGAGCGGAGACGATACCCAATCCTATCTGACCCCATCTTCCAACGCCAAAAGATGACCACCGTGTGTGATTGGTACCGCCGTTGCTTAGGATCGTAGCGCGATGCAATTAATCACCCGGAATGAATTAATTGAAATTCAAATTCCCTCCACAACATGAAACGCCCGACCGGTGGCGCACGGTTTTAGCGGCGGATGTTAGCCGTGAGGAAAAATATGTTTTTGCCTACTTTTCACGCGACTACCGATGTGCGGTCGATCAGGTTTCCGTGAAAAGGTCTCGAATGTACCATGAAGCGTGCTTCAGTGTGGTTGCTTTTGGAACGGTAGTGGGCGCGTGTGATTTTCCAGCGATATGTTACCTGATGACGAAACCCAGATTCTTCTCGGATCAACTACCACATTCTTCAGGTCGAGCGAGGAAGGCAAAATGAGAGTTGTGGCTGTGTAAATGGAAAGATTACCATGCGTCCAGCCAGCCAGACAGCCCATTGAACCGAGTTCTACTGCAGAACAATGGTGTTTTATGCTAATCATCAAGCCGCAGACCAGTTTGCAAGGAGCGAGACGGTAGCGAACTCGGATGAGCTAATAATAGAATGCCGGATAGGTGGGACCCAAAAATCTTACAAAAAAAANAACTACCACATTCTTCAGGTCGAGCGAGGAAGGCAAAATGAGAGTTGTGGCTGTGTAAATGGAAAGATTACCATGCGTCCAGCCAGCCAGACAGCCCATTGAACCGAGTTCTACTGCAGAACAATGGTGTTTTATGCTAATCATCAAGCCGCAGACCAGTTTGCAAGGAGCGAGACGGTAGCGAACTCGGATGAGCTAATAATAGAATGCCGGATAGGTGGGACCCAAAAATCTTACAAAAAAAAGGGGCCATAACATGTTGCTTCCTTATTTGCTTCGAAAAGAATGTTTTGTCTGGATTCGTGAACGAACAATTCGCAGGTCTTTTAACATTAGATTGCTGATCAGTAAAATCAGATAACTTAGCAATGTTGCGCAGCTTCAGGCAACTTTGTACCGCTAGCATTGTTGACAGTTCATTGTACCTTTAACGTATTGTGTACTTGCTATCACAAACAATCGCTCGAAGTACTTACACAATGTATGAAAGAATGCATAATTTATTATATGGAAGAGAAATAATCTCTTACACTTTGTAGGCAGCTCATTCAAAGTATCTTCTTGGAATGGCAATTGTATTTGAAATTAACACGACAAAAATGCTGCTAAGTCTTCATTTCAACACACTCAAGGTTATCCGCAGATGGTGTTATAGCATTCGATGTCGTATACCAGCATTTCATTTCCCTTTTATTGCGTACGATTTTCACCCCGAAGGTCTAATCAGTCAACGGGGAAAGCATGGTGGTACAGTTATTCACAGATACGGTGCGCGACCATCGTCATCATCATCATCACCACCATCGGCAGCAGCATCGTGTTTCAGTGGACAAAAAAACCGGTTCATCACTCTCACCTGATCACGCATGCACCCAAGATAGGTCGCGACCAGAGAGACCCATGCACCTCCATTAGATAGCGCTCCCCAGGGTACTCCACATTCGAAGCGACGGTATTTGGGTCACCTACCGCGTCTGTTCGGTATGTGCGTATTTTGTGTTTTATATAAAATCGATTACGTCAAGACGGGTTCGTCGCTTGCACGGTTAGCGCTCAAGTCTTTCGTTTCGGGTGATGTGCGTAATTTTGCCCTTCTGAACGTGGTGGACATATTTAAAACGCAGCTATTTCGTGTGCGTTAAACATACAAAAAAAAAAAACATACGCGCTTTCTAGCAACATTTTGCAAAACTGTATGGTAAACAATTTCTTCCCGCTTTAAATTGCTCTTCTTTGTCTCAATCGAAGCATAATAACCAGTTTCACTTTTTCCGACGGTATTGCGCCATCACCACCAGCGATAATACTGATACGCAGGTTTAAACCCCGAGGCCTACTTTAATGACGCCATGCGGCTTTAGATGCACTACTTTGCACTACTAAAACGGTCCATAGAATGTGAACATGAGAGATGATGGCTGGTGCAATTAAATGTGTGATGAAAGTGTGTGTGATTACATATGCAAAAGCCTACTATGTTTAGATAACACTTCGATCTAAATCGTAACACATGGGCTGAGCAGCTGGATGGCACGTGCTATTAATACTATTGTCCAAAACGGTAAGCAAAGGTCTTGCAATCGATATATATATATATATATATATATATATATATATATATATATATATATATAAATATGTACAAAACTAGAAACATTCCGCTCAAACAAATTGATGATGGTTTGGGAGTTTGGATGTACTAAGTGCATGTACTTACCAGCTTGTACATACACTTAGTACATGGCGTGATCAAATCGTTTTAGGAGACATGAGTCCAAATGAATGCTTCAAATACATCCTCCGTTGTACTGATTGTAGGTGTGTTCGAACATTTTTGTTAGCCTTAGAAATTGAAGGTCGAAAACGCCTCCAAACAAGATGATTTCAGATATTAGCATAACTTTCGCACATATTAAAAAATTTGTTTTCTGATGTTGTAATATCTGAATAACGGAGTTTGTTTTTTATTTGACATTGACATTTCGATCCAAACTGAATGAAGATGTTTTTGTTATTGACCACGTCCCTACTCTAGACGCAATCGATCAGTGATCAAATTGTATCTAAAGAAAATCATTTATTAAAACAATAAATTAAAAGTTTTTTCGATTTCTGCAGCTATACCGGTCTAGATTTATGATTACTTTTGTTGATATACCAATTGAAATTTCACGTATAGTTTAAGATTCCACGCAGTATATTCCGAAATGATGCACATTCAAAGTATTTTCCTGATGCGTGCCATAGCGTAAATGCGATTATAATTAACTTAATCATCCATTTACAGCAATTAAATTGTCTCTACAGTGATAATGATACTTGAAGCGTGCCAGCACATACCGACTGCGAGCGGGTTGCTGCGGAAATAGGCCAATAAAATTTGCATTCCGCAAAACATTCGAACACAAACATCTAAACCCGATCGACACCATTCAAACAGAATGACAAATGGTTAATTTGCAATCTTTTTTTCTCCCGTCTTTCCTCGGGTGGGAACTTTCAACTTTGACTGGAACGAACCGACGAAAGGACCTCCGGGTGATGATGTATTATGAAATATTTTGACGAACGTGTGGAAAAGAAGATTTGAAATAACATCGGAAGGTCAGACAATGAGTGTGATGCATCCAAGTGATGTGAATATTCCTGATGATGGAATTATATCGGAGTGCCGTTTCCTTTCGTCCCAATTATCACGGTTATCATCATCGTCGTCGTCGTCGTCATCATTGGCTTCAGCATCGTCCTACGAATGCGTCCCAAACCGAACACTCTTCGTTGGCGGTTATATAAACAACAAGACGAAATAAAACATGCCACACCAAAAGGCAAGCCTTCGGCCGGGATGCATAACGTGTGCGCGAGAAATCGCACCAACCGACCACCTTGCCATATGATTGAGGTCATCGAAGGCTTACACCAAAGTCGTGTTTTTGTAGTTGCTTGCTATTTAGTATGAGGTCGGCTTGGGTCAATACGTTTGCGATGAGGGGCTATATTGTGACTGTTGTTTCATGGTTAATGGGACAATAATTAAAAAAAAGCGTTGGAAGCATGGAGGATGATCTACTTAGAGGTAAGGATGAGCTACTCAGGGGATGTGTTATTCACAGTATTCTCGCGAATATGCATAACTGTAACTGTACTACAATTTCAATATCATATCAACCACAACTGTCTACAAAACACTACAAAATAATCATTTGTTTCGACTTTCAAACATACAGTCCCATTAGTGAGTGTAGTTACAACAGGCAAACCGATCAGAAAGAAGGCCAACCCAGCTGGATTGACCGAAGGAGGACAAACAATTATGCAACGTGTCGGGGTCCGCTAGTCCATTGGGGAAGCACTAAATGCGCACGGTACGCAGGCCAAAGGTACTNACTCAGGGGAAGTGTTATTCACTGTATCCTCGCGAATATGCATAACTGTAACCGTACTACAATTTCAATATCATATCAACCACAACTGTCTACAAAACACTACAAAATAATCATTTGTTTCGACTTTCAAACATACAGTCCCATTAGTGAGTGTAGTTACAACAGGCAAACCGATCAGAAAGAAGGCCAACCCAGCTGGATTGACCGAAGGAGGACAAACAATTATGCAACGTGTCGGGGTCCGCTAGTCCATTGGGGAAGCACTAAATGCGCACGGTACGCAGGCCAAAGGTACTAAGCTTAAAACGGAGGCAAGCGTTTCGAGCGTATTCTGTGCAAGCCTCGATGTAAATATGATTGGAGACCCCGGGAAGGGGTAAGGTTCGAAGACCGAGCACTCACCTTTCTCTTTGAAGTTAAAATTGCCCGGTTTTTGCGTTGTCGCCATCGACACGCACAGCAACAGAACCACTAAGCGTACCATGTTTATAAAATAAATCTATTTTGCTATTTGTTTCTCGATCACACTTTAGTCCTTTGTATCACGTTCGAATTACACTAAAATCGGTATGTGCAGCAGAAAGGAGAACACTTGCGATGAGAAGCTATATAAACTCCTTTTTAGATCTACATTGGAAATGAAATATATTAAAAACACACACACTTTAGTTCAGCACTGGCCCGGGAAATTTAGTATTTAGTTGTACCATAAAATCCCAGGAATTGTTTAAAGTATCACTAAGCATCCGTAACTATCAGATTGACTTCGTTTATCCGATCGTATCACGGTTATATCACTGTCGAAAGATATTTCCTCAGCGTGTTTGAGGGATTTTTGTTTGCTATAAAGTCATCAATGAAATGATATTGAACGTATCTTTTACAGGTAATGGCACACAAATTCAAACTGTTGTACAACCAAACAACGGAAGTAGGAGAAAAACTAAGGTAAATAAAAAATTTTCGATGCTTGTTCAATAACGACAGGGACAATTTTGATCTTCAAAAGGCTCACTTGTAAATTACAGTTAGGCTTACATTATTGAAAACAAAAACTATTCACAGAAAAAAAAATCGTTACTAGTCAGGCTTAATGAAGAAAAAAAAAAAGAAAATGTCGCTAACAGGTTCCTTGCATCGCTAGATATTTGTCAAGATCATGGAAAAAAAGATTGAAGGATAATCACATCTCAATGCCCTAACCTAAATTAAAAGCTAAATGTCCTTGTGCTTGACGCCACGTGACAGAGCACCGGAAAACGGAACAACGAATTCGAATTATTACAAAATCACCCCGATCACGAACGGCTCTCGCACACTCCACAACAGCTTCTCGACGGCGCTAGCGAGCAACTATGACTACTACTGAGTGCGAACGATCTCCACCCGGCGCAGATCGATCTGTCGATCGTTCGAGCCCCATGAAACGATCCCGCACCACTACCACAGAGAGCATACACACGCACACAGGTAAGCACTAGGCGGAGAGGATGGCGATTGTTGTATGTGGTGTGCACCGGTTTTCGGTGAAGCAACCCGCACCAGTCACCTTAGGTTCGTTCCACCCACCAACCGCCCCACCCGCGAAAGAGTGCATGTGCTCGGCGCTGTTTGCATCTTGCGACTTTTGCCTTCTGTCAAACCGGGCGCAAACGTTGCACAACGACACGCCGGCAACACGTACGTCGCGTCGTCACCACACAAAACTGCACCATACGATGGCAACGGTCAGGATCTTGGCCCGCAATAGACACATGCACACATGCGCACATGTACGAAAGCGCACGAACCTCCTCCAAACTGGATCCAACACCGCTGCGATGCTGCACTGAAGAAGGTCGAATCAAGACTGCTGGATAGCGACCGGTGATTTGAATCACTTTCGATTTTTTCGAACACACACTGTTCATACACATACGTACGCGCGTGAAATAAATGAGGCTTGGGAGGCTGCTGCAGTCGTACAGCGCGAAAGACGATCTGAGGGAAACCCCATGTTCCGCGTGCACGCCTGCCCGTTACGTTGCTTGTACCTTTGCACCTTCGCACCGCTACGGAGGCTTGTTTTACCAGTTTTTTAGGCTGCAGTTTTTATTTTTATTTTCATCTCAACAGCAGCAGTTTTACTTTCAACCATATTGTCATTTGGAAGTTGTGGTACAAGTGCTGGAAGATCGGTGTAGATGTGTATAAAAGACTAACGCATACGCACACACATTTCGTAGCGGGAAACGGGATGTTGTAGTAACGAATCGGGAACACCTACACGTGTGGCTGCTACTCGGGATCAGGTGGCATGAGTGTGAATTAATTTCGTTTGATCGTGCAGTTCCAGTTAGACAAACTTTTCGTGTAGGTTTTGATCAATTGACAATAAGAGAATTATGATGATATTTTCACCATTCAACATATTGCTTATATTCTCAATTGAGGTTACAATTTACTCACGACTAAATTTCAATTTGATCAAAATGAATATCGAGAACAATGAAGCAAAACAGTGGTATAACCAACCGCAATGACAAAATAATTGGGTTTGTTTACAACGTTTCCAGATAGTCAGTCGGTGCTAAACGGGGACTACCGGATGGGATTTTGTACCGTACCTGTTGTGTGGAAATAGCGTCGCTACCGACTACTCTAACGGGACGCCCCTTATAAAATTATGTTGTAAAGTCAATGCTGTCTGATGTGCAACAAGCACCATTAACTTTAATGTATAACACACTGTCGATAAATCGTTTATGACTTAAAAGTATATATTCGAATAATTTAATGTATAAAAACATAAAACATAAAAATGATGTTTTATTTTTGATGGTGATTAAAATAATAATGAAAACAAAATTTTTGCAACACGTGCATATTTAAATGACAAGCACTGTACGCTTGCGTTGCCGCTATTTTTGCCGGTTGTCAAATTCCAACCATCCAAAACTTCACACGGACCCGTGAACTGCTGGGTATAAACATTTGCAATTGACAATCTATCTGGATTATTCGGGGAATAACACAGTGCGTTTGTTTTGATAAAAAAGGGCCTCGAAAGAACGGCACCGTGCGACGCTAGCCAAATTTCACTGCTTTCCCTATTTTAGTTACTTTTTACTCAAATACCTGACTCTGACATAAACATCCGAAAAGGCAAGACAGCAGTGCAGTGGAAACTGATTGTATTAAAGTTGTCGAACTGGAAACAGTGAGATTTGCAGATATTTCGCAAGAATGTCCTCGTTCACAGAAACGGGACTGGTGAAGAAACTATTCGATCTCAACCAAAGTCAGCAAAGTATTCAAACCCTTTCGCTGTGGCTGATTCATCACCGAAAGCATCACTCAATAATCGTTAAAACATGGCTGAAAGAGCTCCATCGAGGTAAGTAAGCGAGGTGGGCGCCTTCAACTTCCGGGTTACATTGCTCACCAATGCACAACTTCTTTGCAGCACCTTCAGCGAAGAAGCTTACCTTCATGTACCTGGCGAACGATGTGATACAGAACAGCAAGAAGAAAGGGCCCGAGTTTGGGCGTGAGTTTGAACATGTGTTGGTAAAGGCTTTCAAAAACGTAGCACAGTCATCACCAGAACCGAAAACAATCAACAGCCTCAATAGAATTCTCGGGATCTGGGGCGATCGGGGTGTGTACGAGGAACCGAAAATTAAGGAATACTCGACAGCACTAAATGGAACGGAAACCATCCCTAAGGTGGAAATAAATGATAGTGAAAAAAAGCGGAAAGGAGACAGCAGCACCAATGAAAGTGATTCATCGAAAAAGCCTCGGACAGTCGTCGGGACGGAGAAGAAAGCCAAGAGTGAAGTGGTAGAAGTTAACGGAAAAGTAGAAACGCACATTACACTCAGTCCCCATCAGCCGGACGGAGATCCTCCTGAGCCGGAGGATCTAATCAAGGTTATTTTGGAGTTGGAAAATTCAGCATCGAGTGATGCTGCAGTGCGCGAACGAATAGCCAGCCTGAAGCCAGAGGTATCTGAATTAGCTGCACTAGATAAGTTAGAAGACAAAGAAGCAGCTATGAAACTGGCCGCAGACGTGAGTTATTTTTACATCTTACTCTTATGTGGTAAAACAACATTGACATTCTTTTTTAATTACCACCCTCAAGGTAAACGATGCCATAAAGATTCTAAACGATTATAACGCGCGGCTGGCAGTAGAGATGGATGACCGCAAGAAGCTGACGACCATGCTGAGGGATTTCTTGCGCGAACAGCAGGAACTCCAACAACAAGTGGAAAACCGGCTAGTGGTTAGTAAGGTTATGAATGATTCTCTTTATTGCTATTGCTAAACAACATGATTCATTTCTTATTTTCAGGAATATCAGAACAAACTTTCTAAAATCAAAGAAGTACAAAAAGAGGTTCGAAACCATATGAACAATCTGCCCGACTTGACCTCCCTCCCAGATGTGACTGGTGGTTTGGCACCGCTACCATCGGCTGGAGATTTGTTCAACGCACATCATCACTAGGACAGCGAGAACAGTGACAAAGTCCGAAATCTACTTTCGGGGAGCTTTATGCGATGAAACACTAATGTTTTGATGAAGAATTTCAAAGGTAGATGAACATGTGTAGTCCAACATTAACTATTGCTCCCGTGTGCGTTTGTATATCCACGTGTTTGCGCATGAAAAACAGTGACTGCTTTCGAATTTCCGTTCAGGCTCCGAACAAGCAAGTTAGAACCTCCTATCGACTAGGACTCGGCGCAAAGTATTGCCCATAAGAACAAACAATCAAGAGACCAAATAATATGTAGTCGAATCCAATAATTAGTTCAGCTCAGGATCTAAACGCTGACAACCGTCGTGGGGATAACAGTTTGTTTCGTACGATTTGTTGCAATTTGTATCCTTACTGCAGGATATGTTATCCGGGAAATCGAGAAGGCAAATAAACGACTGTTTTAGTCAAAAGTTAAATCTATGTTTTTGAACAAATTAAAAGGATAAAAAAAATAGTTTGTATGTATTGTAAACTATGGTAATTTGTAGCAATTATTTTTTCAATCTCTTTAATTATTTGATTTTGAAAGAACGAATGATTTTTCGATTGTATGTTCTTTCCGTTAAAGATACGGTTATACACGACAGAACCGGTACAAAATCCAGTACGAACCGAACCATAGTCTAAAAAGTATAGTAAACGTTAAATGATCATCATAAGGTCTAGTAGGTAGCTACGCCAAGAAATACGCCAGGTAGCTACGCCAAGAAAGAAATGAATAGCAAACATGCGCACAAACGAACCAATTGCGTATTAAATCACCAACACATGCGCTATCAATGATAACAACCTGTTGCAGGGAGATATGGTCATGCGTTAACACGAACCCCAACCACGTGTTGCTGTTGGAAGAACATCGGACAGTTTCCAAGGACACCCGTTTCTAGGAGACCGCAGAAACAACAAACAACCAAACAAAAGCTGCTACGGTGCAAAATCGATTGATATCACTTTCAAATGTGTTGCTCGAGCGAAATGCACGCTGGTTTTGTTCTTTAACTTTATTTATCCAGGGGAAAACTAGAAAATGCAGTTAAAATTCATGAAAACTATCGTCGAGGCACAGGTAAGACGTACATTTTTCCGTAGGTTTGACAAATGTTCACCAAAATCGTATCCCCAGGATCATTTGTACCGCGTCGCTGGATTATGCTGGTCAGCAAACAATCAGAAGCTAGCAGTAGCCACGGCCGATCGTACCATCCTGCTGTTCGATGAAAATGGCGAACGGCGTGACAAGTTTTCGACCAAAGCGGCCGATCCAAATGCGATGAAGAATTCCTACGTAATACGGGGCATTACGTTTAGTCCGGATTCTAGTCGGCTGGCGGTAGCCCAAAGCGACAGCATCGTGTATGTGTACAAGCTGGGCGAACAGTGGAACGAGAAGAAAGTGATTTGCAACAAATTTCCGCATGGTTCGGCCGTTACCTGCATTTCCTGGCTAGTCGGTGGACTAATCGTGGCCGGACTGGAGGATGGCAAGGTACGTTCGTTGTACTGCAAAAACAACAAATCGAAAACGCTTTACGGCACGGACAGTATGGTGGTGACTTTGGCACAGAACACCAAAGGTACCGGTGTCTTATCCGGACATGAAGATGGATCGGTGGTGCGGTTTCTTTTGGTAGAAGAACCTGGTGAACCAACCGGCCGGTTGCTACAACATCCGGTTGCCCCGGTAGCACTGGCCTGGCCGCAAGGTGGCATCGTTGTAGCGGGATGCGATAAGAAGATTTGCTTCTACGACCTTCAAGGACGTGCAATGCGCACGTTTGATTACGGGCGAGATGAAATTGAGCGGGAATTTACCGTGGCCGCCGCTAGTCCGAACGGGCAGGCAGTCGCCGTTGGAAGTTTCGACCGTTTACGCATCTTCAGTTGGAGCCCGCGACAAAATGCCTGGACAGAGTCGCTATGCAAGACGATCCCTAATCTGTACACCGTAACGGCGGTCTGCTGGCGAAAGGATGGTTCCCGACTCGCTGTGGGCTCGTTGTGTGGAGCCGTACTGGCATATGAATCGGTACTGAGACGCACAATCTGGCAGGATAAGTTTGAGCTAACGTTTGTTGCTCCAAGTCAGGTGTTGTTACGATCACTGCATGAACCGATCACAACGATGTTGGTTGAATCACAGCTTGGGTTAGAAATCGACGACATCCGGATCATGGGCAAGGACTGCTATCTGGTCGGACGCACCGAAGACTCACTGATCTTATGCGATCTTACGCGCTCCCTAACGAGTGAAATTCCTTGGATTGCCACCGGACGCCACGAACGGTTCTACTTCGAAAATCCAACAGTAGCATTGATATTCAACGCGGGCGAACTATCGCTCGTCGAGTACGGTGAGCACTACATTCTTGGTTCAGTACGAACGGAATTCGTCAACCCACATTTAATCTCGGTGCGCTTAAACGAACGTGGTAACACGCGTAACAACAAGAAGTTGGCCTACCTACTCGACATGAAGACGTTGTGCGTGGTGGATCTAATGTTGCAGTCGACGATCGCACAAATATCACACGATTCCAAGATCGATTGGTTGGAGTTGAGCGAAACAGGCCACAAGCTGCTGTTCCGTGATCGCAAGATGCGTCTCGTGCTGGTCGACGTGGGCACCGGACAGAAGCAAACTCTTCTGGCGAAGGTCGCTTTTGTGCAGTGGGTGCCCTCGAGTGATGTGGCCGTTGCACAAAGCGACACCAATCTGGCAATATGGTACAACATCGATCTGCCCGAGCACGTCACAATGATGCCGGTACGGGGAGACGTGGTGGACGTTTTGCGTGAGGATGGCCGAACAGAGATCATCACACGTGAGGCTGCTTCGGAGCATGTGTACCCGTTGGACGAGGGTTTGGTAGAGTTTGGCACAGCTGTCAACGATAGTGACTTTGGACGTGCCATATTTTACCTGGAGTCCCTTGGCGATCGTCCGGCGGCCAAAGCAATGTGGCACAATCTGGCCAATATTGCACTGGCACAACAAAACCTTCGTGTTGCACAGCGCTGTTTTGCTGCACTCGGCAATGCATCGAAAACGTTCTACATCGGAGAAATGATCAAGATCGCTGAACGGTACGAGGAGACTACAGGACCCGGCATGACGTGTCCCGAGGTGCGCGCTATGATGGCACTGCTTGGTGGAGATTTAAGGTAAGGAAGAAGTTCAATAACTTGTGATAACGGAAGGATACTCATCCTTCCTGTTCTTATCTCACCAGAACGGCGGAACGTATTTACATCGAGCAAGGTGATATTGAGGCTGCCCTGGCTATGTACACCAAGTTGCGCCGTTGGGACGATGCTATAAAACTGGCCGAACGTCGTGGATATCATGGACTTGCTGAGTTGAAGGAAGCGCAGATGGAGTTTTTGCTTACCACCAGCCAAGAGGAGAAGGCTGGCGAGGTATTAGAGGAGCGTGGTGAAAAGGATAAAGCCATGACACTGTACATGAAAGCAAACAAACCGGTGAAAGCTGCTAAGCTGGCACTGAAAACACCACATTTGCTATCGAATGAGAATCTGGTCACAAGAGTGTCTGCGTCGCTGATCAAAGCGGGTGAGTTATAACAAACCTTATGGAATGAAAAAAAAATGGTTTATAATTGTTGAACTTTCCCTAACCGATTACGTATACTTGAAGAACTTTTCGAGCTTGGCGCGGAACTTGCAAACCGTACCGGACAACAGCAAACTGCCATTACCCTCTATCGGAAGGGTGGTGCATATGCAAGAGCGATCGAGCTCGCCCGCTACGTTACTCCGGATGATGTGACCAGCTTGGAAGAAGAATGGGGCGATTGGTTGGTGGGCAAACGCCAACTGGATGCCTCCATAAGCCACTACATCGAAGCTGGCTGCACAGTTAAAGCACTGGAGGCGGCAGTCGGTGCAAAGCAATGGCGCAAAGCGGTACAAATCGCCAAAGTCGTGGATGATCCAGAAGAAATCCAAAAGTACGCTGTCGAGCTAGCGGAACACCTCTGTCAGATAGGGGACGTGAAAACGGCCGAAGAACTGTTGGTACGGGCTGAGCTCTATCGAGAAGCGGTACAGCTGCTGAATAAGCATGGCCAATGGGAGAAAGCGTTCGATATTGCAGATCGCTTCCTGCCCGGTGCAGACGTCCGTGAGATGTTTGTGGAGCTGGCAAAAGGACTCGAACAGGAGGGAAAATATAGAGACGCGGAACGCGTGCTTCTCACTGTCAATGAGCCAGATTTGGCCATCAATATGTACAAAGAGTTGGAGCTGTATGACTCAATGATTCGTCTAGTCGAGCGCTATCACAAGAGTCTGCTCGAACAAACGCACCTTAACCTGGGTCGTCAGCTAGAATCGAAGGGCCGGCTTAAGAATGCGGAGGTACATTTCCTGGCTGCTGGCGATTGGAAGGCAGCTGTTCACATGTACTGTACGGCAGGCAAATGGGAGGAAGCACATCGCGTAGCTAAACAAAAAGGGGGCCAACCAGCATCGGAGCAGGTTGCTTTTATGTGGGCAAAGTCGCTTCCAATCGAAGGTGCTGCCCGGTTACTCACCAAGATGAATCTGCTCGATAGCTGCATAGCGTATGCCTGTGAGGCGGGTCAGTTCGATTTTGCTCTCGAGCTGTGCAAGGTGAGCGGTCGTTCGGCCGATGATGTGCATTTGAAAATTGCGATGGCGTTAGAGGATGATGGCAAATTTACCGAAGCCGAAGCGGAATTCCTACTGGCAAACAAACCGCGTGAAGCGATCATGATGCATACCCACGGTGGAGATTGGAAGTCGGCACTTCGCGTAGCGGAAAAATATCTCCCAGAAGCGGTACACGAGGTGCTACTTAGTCAAGCAAACAGTGCACTCGAAAGTCGCAACTATCCCGAGTACGAGGCACTAATGATTCGTGCCGATCGGCCTGATTTGATTCTGGAACACTACAAGGAGTACAATATGGTGGCGGAAGCGTTGCGCATTGCCAAAGAATACGTTCCAGGTGCGGTAGCAGAGTTGCAAAAACTGTACGCTCGTATGAACCGCAGCACCGGAGAATCGACGGACTCGCGCTTCCTCTTGCAGAAAGCATCGGAGCACGCTAGAAATGAAGAGTTTCGTCGAGCGACAGAATGTCTGCTGCAGATTAATGAGGGAAATGCCGACGAGCCGACAGTGGCACGAGCACTGTTGCGAGCCGCAGAGATATGTAACCAGTTTCTCGAAGGTTCGGAAGCGATGGAAATGGCTCGCGAACTTGGTCCGCGCTTGATCGAGATCAATCAAATAGGCCCGGCGGCCCAACTGTATCTTGCAGCAGAGTTGCCTCAGGAAGCGGTTGATGTGTTTATCCGTACCGACAACTGGGCGAAGGCTCGACGCCTTGCAAAAGAAATAGACCCACAGCTGGTAGTGTACGTGGAAGCCCAGCAGAAAGCACGCCTGCGCAATCAAGGCAACGTGGAGCAGTTGGCAGACATCGATATGGTGGGAGCGCTCGATCTGCTCGCCGAACAGGGTCAGTGGATGCGTTGTATCGAGAAGGCCAAACAGCACAGTGTGCCAGTGCTGCAGAAGTACATGGCACAGTACGCGGCTCAACTCATCCGCGATGGAGACTGTGTGGCGGCACTAAATCTTTATCTCGAGCATGGCGTACCTCCGGTGAGCGCCAACTTTAACATCTACAATCGTATCGCGTTGGAGTGTTTTGCCCTGCGAGAACCGGACGCAGTCATCGTGTGGAAAAACGTCCGTGCATTTCTGCTCAATCTGGTGCAAGCGCTGCGCGGTTCGGATCAGGCCGAAGCAGAAGTTATTGATCGTTTCGAACAGCTGCTGGTGATTGCGCACTACTACGCAACGAGGGCCGCTTGTCGTCAAGCACCAGCGTTACAATCAATCGCGGTAAAGATTTCGGTCGCCCTGCTGCGCTACACGGATGTAATTCCGTGCGACAAGGGATACTACGAAGCGGGTATGGATCTGCGCGGTTTGGGACGTGAGGCGGAAGCGTTTGTGATTCTCAATCACTATCTGGACGTTTGCGAAGCGATTGAAGAGGGTTCGGGCAATTTGGTAGATCATTCTGACCTGTCGTCGACGGACTTTCCCAGCTCGGTGCCGATTCCCGCCGAACTGCATTTGAAGAACGAGCTGCAGCTACACGAAGAGATCCGCGAATGGGTGCTCGCCGTCAGCATGGATCAGAAGGTTGATCAAGCGTTACCTACGGATGATCGGAATCTGTACGAGGCCAGCCTAGGATTATCGGATCAGCCGTGTTTGGTGAGCGGCTATCCGGTGATGGGACGTCAGCCGGTCGTCTTTCAGCGTACGCACCGTCTGGCCAATCGGGATGCTTGGAGCAAACTGACGGTTGCCGCCCGAATGGCACCACAGACGGACATTCCTGGTGTGATCGATTTCATTGAGAAATGGTGCGGTCCTGCCAACTTTCTATCGGGCTAGAGATCCCACTTTTGGTGTGTTCGTTTGGTAGCTATTTATATCTTACCAGATTTCGCAAGCTCCATACGATATTTGAAATTATTTTACATCTGACGATACTGCATATTTCTTATTTCTAGCACGATAAAGAACTTTTGTGTATAAGTTCTTCCTTTTATTTCCGCTTGATCTTGTTTTGCAGCGAACGAACATATTTAATCATTGTGTCAAGGAAGATGTTTGAAGGTTTGAATGAAATAAAGAAGAATTAAGTACGATTTTGACACTAATTAGTAAACGACTCTGATAGTCCACAGCTCACCAAACTTGTGATGTGAGAGTAGTCGTATCAGTAACGACGGAATAATAAAATTTGTGTGGCTTAATCTTGTTGAAACAAATTGCGTATACATAAAATAGAATACCTACCAAATGGAACATATCAATATCACATCGAATAGCTTGATGATATTACGTTACAATATTTTGCAAACAATGCCTTCCATCATCACTAAAGGGTTAAAACGCGAGTTTTGCCCTAGCTTGCCGCGAGCAATCTCATCTTCAATATTTCCCTATCGCTCTGTGGATCCAACAGCATCCGCCGAATGCCACCGTTTGTGTTTTTGTGTTTGTACCGAAGCTTTTGTTCTGCCCCGTGTAACGATACCCGAGCGACGAGCAGGTGCGTTATTTCCCAATGTCTCGCATGCCTTTCTCGTCCAACCGTTTCCCTTTACCGAATGTTTCACAAAACAAATACAAAACACCCGACAGTCCCAGATGGACTGAAAGTCTCTCCCACCACCAACTACAGGATATGGCTTGATAGGAACGGATACTGTTCCAACCGAACGTTGGAAGGGAGCTGAAGGAATTGCGCGAGAACACTCTCCACCAGCCTGAGAGCCATGGCAACAATATCAACAATGGAAGTTCTGTTTGAATTAAAAAAAAAAGGAAGAATGGCAAAACATCGCCATCCGAAGCGAGTGCGATGTCCGGACAGGATGCGCGCATGGCACCTGTTGCGAGCGACGGAAACCTGTTACGGATAAACTTTTCCTTTCGCTGATAAAGAGTTGAGGTTCGCTCTCCGTACTCCCGAGCGCCAGAGAGATCATACATTTCCACACAGCGAGAGCTGATGAAGCTGTTTTATGACTCCAATATCTAGAAAAGGATGCTGGATTCATTTAGAAGACAGAATAAAGACAATACAAAACAAACAAAAAAACATGCCACGCTATCAATTTCGTATTATCATTCGTGAGTGGTAAAATTGCTTCGGTGAAAAGGATATTGATGTATTGTATTTGATCCCTACGCTGTATTTAAGACACACAAACGTTTTACGAACTACTTCGCGTTAATTACTAGCTAATTATTGTCAAAAACAGATAAACAAATATTATTATTCAAATATCTGGTTTCGAGGCAAAAACGCGCCTTTATGCTTTGGTGTCCTCAGTGCATGTTGAATCAACCACACTGGTTACAAGTGGTTTATCAAAACAAAATATTTAGAACATGTTCACTCAGCACACCGTTTGAGAACGCCCGAGAGCTGCTGAGAGCATACATCCAGGCGTTCAGGGATGCTGCCATCTCTCACAGCATCCTCGTGTTATCAGGATGCTTTTCTCTCCGCTCTTGAACAACACCTAAACCCGACACCTGGAAAGGCTCGCTGGAGCTAAAGTTATCAGTTGTCTTTCCCGTGGCTCAGTTATCAATCTCGGACGGTCGCGAGCGGTTCCCAAGCGTATACGCGCATACGTTTACCATCCGTTTCGTCACAAGAGCAATCTTTCATCAGTAACAGTTACCACAATTGGTGAGGTTTTGTGTGATAAGTGTACGATAGGAAAATGTAAAGAAAAATTGTTCTACGTCATTGCTAGAAATTCAATATGCGAAGGCACACGTGGCCATCGCTTTCGATATCGTCGAGTGAATTTATGATTCTGAATAAGTGCGAATTGTTTCCAGCAGCCCACATCAACAATCCCCGGGGGTGATTTATCGCTATTAATAGGTGTAATGCTTCGAGCTTTCCATTCCCTAATCACTCAGCGTGTGGGGCACGATGCAAATGGAATAAGAATAATGGTTCCAACAACAAAGTTCTTTCTTTGTGTGTGGTTTGTGTATGAGTGTGTGTGTGTGTAACTGGTCGAAGTGATTTGTATAGGTTTTGTGTGAAATTAAAGTTTACTTCATAAGAATAAATAGCAACTTGGACTTTAATCCTAGAAGTGGAAAATATTAATATGAGAAAGTGTGTTCTTTTTGTTATGGTAGTTTAAGAAAATAAATTCCGTAATTCATACAGATCTTTAATAAGTAACATGCTATGCAGTTACTTGAAAAGTGGTGTCCTGTTTTTGATAAAATATCACTTTACCAGCGTAATGTGGAAATAGAAATTAATCGAAAGCTAACAGAAGAAGATTAAAATCGTCCCATTTCGTACAAATTCTCATTAGGGTATTACTGTCTCTTAAAATGAGGTCAATAATTGTTACGTGATTTAGTGCATGAGTCCATTAGGTTAGAAAACAGTGCCGTGGAATAATGTCATCAACAAGGGATGGGATAAGTTAAGTGAGTAAGAAGTGTATTAAAAAAGCGACAAACCGCTTGATAGTGCAAGATAGTGAAAGGTGAATCGAGAATTTGCTGCATCTTACCAATAGGTAAGCGTGAAATCCCATTTTTCCCTATGCCTTACATGATTTGCATTGCTTTTAATTACAACGATTCAACGTTACGAGTTGAACACATCAAACGACAAAGTGAAACCACTTAAACCGCAACCATCGTGGCGCCTGTTGCTATACGATTTATTAAGCATCGTCTCGAATTAAGCACTGCACCGAGTTTTCACCCCGACACATAAACTCACTTTCCACTCATTGCGTTGGTTTTCCACACTGGGGGATGAAAAAATATATCTAAATTTAAGATATTTCCAGCATCCATCATTACGGTTCCCGGGGTTCATTATGTCGCACATTTTGCGTTCAAGTAATTTCACTAGACACAGTTGAGTTCAACGGAAAATGTTAACTTTGTTCAGGTGGGTGCAATGTTGAAATGAAAAAAGGAAAATGAAGAGAAGAAAAAAGAAAAAAAGCACGCATAAACGATACGCGCTTTACGCATACAGACACACAGAGAGATATGAAATGATGTAGACAAAAGGTGAAAAGCGGCCTGTGTGCGTGTGTTGGGACGTGCAACGGGAAAAGGAAAGATGAAAAATCCGTTACAGACCGAACCGACCGCCCCCGGGGGCCAAGCTCTTCATCAGCATGGTCTGAGGAGTTTCTGGCTGGCAACGGGAGTAAACCGTACGGCTACAGCATCCCTGAAAATGACACCTGACTGGTGCTCGGTGCCTGTGTCGAGTACTGGTGAAAGTGGGTTATGTTTTCTGTTGTTCACTTTTTTTTACTACTACCTTTTACTCAACAACAGTTTTTTTGCTCTATCTCTCTGCTGTTATTACAATTTCTGTCCCATTGGAGCATACTGGAGGCAACGACAAAGCTGGGCAGGGATGGTGCGTATTGTTTTTTTGGTGTATGATTAAACAGAAAGTTTCGGTTTGTTCTGTGCTTCACAATTGTCAAACAAGATGTTATGAAGTTGATACAGTCGAGATGGAATTAAAACATAAAGCAAATATGTTGTTATCAGCATTTAATTTCTGAACCCATTACGAGTGTTATTTCTATACATCTATAATATTATTGCTCAAAAGTGTAATATTTATGCTATTACACAGTTTCCGTTCCAATGTCGGTACCGACTCAATTACCGTTTATCTGCCAATTTGATTTTATGACCTTTTAACGTCAAAATGTGGCCATAAAATGTGGGTGAGGTTAGATGCACCGCTTCCGAGCGCTTAAGAAGATCACTGATCAAATCAATGTTCTATCCCTGGGGGTGTGAAAGTGAAACTCCACACGAACACGATATCATCCGACTAATTGAACGGTCGACCGGTTGGGCCGGCCCTACGGCGAGAGCCTCGTGCGCCCAAATGCTTTACGACAATCGTCGCGTATAAACCATCCAATTCTCGGGAGATTGTCATCGAGCCCATCCCGGGATGGTCCCACCGGTTTATCTTCAAGAGATGACCTTTTCTGCGATTGCAGTGACGGTACTGTGATGTCCGCTTGTTTGTCTCTCCTCGGGACAGGTCGAAGGGTAACGAATCTAGGATTTTGATTTGCTTTGTGTAATACGGCAACGTCAAACGCCAAACATTCATGGTTGTTGGTTGATACAAAGGTACGAACCGAAACGGTTCAGTGTGTCCTGCTTTCGAGGGCGTTCCGTCTGCTCCGAATGAAATTCAGTACTGCTTCGGGACGGTGGATATTTTAAAGCTTGTCCGGTGAGGGTAATTTATATCCATTTCATTCGTACTGCATTAAATTACGATTCTTTGCTGCAACACAGCCCAGGAGAAGTGTGTGCCTCTTAATGTGACGTGGGAATAATTTCAAATCATTAAAATTTTTCTTATTAAATCTAAAACAAATATCATATCCCATTTGTTAAATGTTGGAAAATATTAGAAACAGCAAAAACAAACNTGAAATTCAGTACTGCTTCGGGACGGTGGATATTTTAAAGCTTGTCCGGTGAGGGTAATTTATATCCATTTCATTCGTACTGCATTAAATTACGATTCTTTGCTGCAACACAGCCCAGGAGAAGTGTGTGCCTCTTAATGTGACGTGGGAATAATTTCAAATCATTAAAATTTTTCTTATTAAATCTAAAACAAATATCATATCCCATTTGTTAAATGTTGGAAAATATTAGAAACAGCAAAAACAAACGTCCAGGGCATACTGTTTATAATTATCCAATTTTATCCATTCTCTTTTCTGAGCCTTACAAGGGTTGCTTATATTACTATAAATTAAATAAATATTTTACTAAACATTTCAGCTTTTTGTTTTATCAAATATTACTAGATATTAATTTAACTAAAAAGACTTTTATTTTGATATATTGTATTTGTTTTTTAATTTGATACTTCGTTTCCTGTACCAAGCGTTTATTCAGTAGTCCACATAGCATGTTTGATGATTTTTATGGAATTAAAATTAATCGACTGTGATCCCAAATATAATTCCATACAAACCGCAAACCTTTCCTCACTCATATTCCCTTTGTACCTTCATGCCACATGATTCGGGAACACTTTCATACACATTCAATTGATCCTGGTTTATATTTTGCCTTACTTAAATTACTTCCGTTTGGCACGGTTAAACAAACGTTTCACATTTCCAATTTATCTGCAACACCAACCATCACGCGTTTTTCACGCGTTGGAAATGCGGTGTACAGTTTTATCTAAAAACTCATGAAATCCAGCATCACGCTTGTGGACGGCGAGCGATGAAAATCGGCACGGTCCGACTCCCATCTCAACGCCTGGCTGTTTGCGCTTCTTCCAACCATTGTGCTCATTATCGCCCCATTATCTCTATTGCTCCATTAGCGTACGCTCCGTCGGGCTAATTTTCACCTTTCGACTTTACCATCTAATCCTCGCCACAAAACTTCCCACCCAGTGGGACATCATCCAGCATCCAGGGCAGGGGTGTGTCGGGCACAGGCACAACCACATTTAGTTGCAATTAATATTTTATACCTTCATGCTAAGCTGTGTACGGCGTTCCGTGCTTCGTCGGTACCGAGAACATCTTGCCAACTTTAAAAACTGTTATAGTTTAATTAATTCCACCCACAGTTCCGTATCAAATCGCAGTGATTCTACCAATTTATTGTCGGTTGTAGAAGATTTAATCTCTTGGCAAGCTACTAGCATAGCAAACAGGAGGCAAAATGAATCGTGCTGTAATAAAAAGCTCACCACACCCGACGCAATATGCCATTTTAGTGAGAACGTCGACAGAATTAGAATCTATCTGCAAGTTCATAGTCCTAGATCCATGAAGAAGGTATTCTGTGGTGAATTTCGGCATTCGAATTGCGTACAAATTTCATCTTCAAATCATTGACTTTTAACAGTACATTGAGGCGTTTGCCCTTCGGTTTCTTAAGAGGTGCTTATCGATGCTACAGAAGCAACATTCTGTGTCACACGCGGTCGTTGGCGTGATTGGAATATTTAAACAGCACAGCTCCGAGATTTCCAAAGCGTTTCGCTTTCTTTTCTGCTCTGATTTGGTGTAAGTACAAACACGTTTAACCACTGTTATCTTGTGTCAACAGTCGTTAAAGCGCTGATCAATTGTTTCAAGTCGCTTACATTTGTTTTCCTACCACATATAAATATGAAGCTTTTTCTCTCGTTCTATCAACAGCATTGAGAATGTCTACATTAATACAGAAATACATTTTCCATAGAATCAATGTGTGGTGCGTTGTGTTGGCAATACAAAAGTAAGAAAAAATTTCATTTCAGAACTTATTTCCCTTTTGCTGGTCCCACACCAATCATACCATTGTATTAACATTCAAATTTCATTCAAACCGTAACAGAATGTCACAAACCCACAAATGGGAAAGCATTCTGCGAAGGATCCCAAAATGGGAAATGGACATTTTTCATGCATTTTCTTTTCGTTTGTTTTGCTTTCCCAAAAAGGTCGTCCTTTCTCGCTTCTGCTGGCGACTTGACTGTTTGGGAAGGATAGCTACTTCAAACCGTTTTTGCAGCATAATCTTTGGCATGGCATATTATTGCAAAGCTGTTGTAAATCAAAGAACAGCAATTGATCGCTTTTTATGTTTAAACTAATAACATAAACAAGCAAATTAATTTTTCGCTTGCTGTGTAGCCATGGCATTAATATAAATCACTTTTCGCTTACCCTTCGTTGCGCCGCTCGATTAAGTCTTTTGCTAGGAAAATCTCGGCTATTCAATATCAGCACGATGATTGTAAACATCTAAATTTCATCCCTGCTCGTTGCAAAACCCCAAAAACCAAACCTACATAACTCGGGACGGTTATGAGCGATACGAATTTTTATGGAAGGTTTTCAATTGATGTGGCACCTCGAATGACCAACGTGCAGTCCATCGTTATGGTAAGCACCACGGACAGTGGTGAAAGGTAGAAAGGCAAGGATGCAGAGGATGGTTTGCTTGTTTGTGGTTGAACGTTTGCTTCAATAGCGGTCAAAGTGATAAACTTTTCCCATTTTCCGCACGGGTAGAATATTCATGAGAGGCAGATTTTGGATTCGCACCAAAACAGCCACAGCTTACTGGTGGGTTCGATTGCGCTGGGGTTTCATTTCAAATCGGTGCAGTTGTTGTTTATTTGTTACATGGAATCGTTTTTGTTCCTAATTAATTTGCTTCTTTTTTCGTAATTTCATTTGGAACCATGTATTGCAGTACATCCTAAATTATTGTTTTCGCTAATGTGTTTTTATTGTTATATTTACCAGTTAAAAGGATTTCCAGCTATTACAACCATTTCCCTCAAATCATCAAAAACGTAATTTATATGCCCTTTTTGGCTTTTAGTACAAAATTAATCTTCAAACAAAATAACATTTACTTACATTTAAAAATACTATACTTAGCAGTTTACAATTAAAGCCAACA
Organism: Anopheles rivulorum; assembly: GCA_018908115.1. Taxonomy (NCBI): domain Eukaryota; kingdom Metazoa; phylum Arthropoda; class Insecta; order Diptera; family Culicidae; genus Anopheles; species Anopheles rivulorum. Next base: position 43,186,583 of record CM032178.1, read on the forward strand.
AACATGTTGACTTTTATCTAGTCAGGCGCTAGCAGCACTCATCAAAGTCATTCAAATATCTTGGACAATCTCGCAATCTTAACTTTTGAACTGAGAATTATGTCAGTTTTCCCATAACAAAATTTAGTATTCGGAAATATTTAAACATTTAAACATTCTCTACCAACTGGAACTTGGGAGTAATTTCCGAAAAAAAGTATCAGTAGATTATGGTTACTATTTCGAATTAACGATCAATGAGGGATGTTTTTCAACATAATCTGATCTGCCTCACCTTGAATGTTTCATTTTCCATAGGGAATGTAAAATAATTCATTTTTACGAATTTTTGACACATATAATACATGGAAGAAATACCATTTCCGTCCTCGTGAGGCTCTTAATACGGCCAGAGATAAAGCCGTCATACTAAGTTTGAAATTAAATAAAATAAGGCAACTAATTCTGAAAATTTGGTGGGGCTACTTGCAAATCTTATATTATGAGCCTATACAATCAGCAGAAACAGTTGATGCAAACCAGTACCGAGTAAAATTTTAGTGATTATCCTGAGATTAGAAGCAAAATATGTAGAGATTATTTCCCTGGTGTGTTTAATTATTACGTTAGGTAATCCTCTCTTCTTCTCTCATATAGCTCCTCTGCTGAAAAATTTATTGTATTAACGATAGGATCTTCATGAATGCATTAATTCGATCGAAAACTAAAACTCTCTGTACACACATCCACCTTAATCCGTTCTGTGTGGGCCATTTTTGACTTTCGTCGTACCGTTTCTGGACGCACTTATTAGTACTATCATTATTCTACTTGATGTAGCACACTAACAGCGACAGGAAGCATAGTTTTTGTTTCAATAGCTAATGATCTACACATGCACATCTCTCGTTCACAGCATCCAGTGATAAATCATCGGCCGTGGATTACGATTCCCTTTTTTCGCCCGGTGAATGTCAGTACGCACACTAATGTACCGGGCATCTCTGGTACGTTTCCGGCGGTGGTGTTGGTAAGGACACGAATTAGCGCAACAGAAACTCCGGCGCCACCTTGGCCTTGGCTATGCTATGCACGCTCGTGGCGGTTCGCAATGGCAGAGCCGTCGCAAAGCATCACTCGGACCGCTCCGACGGGCCCATCCGGCATCCGGTGCGACATGGAACGTGCAGGTGGTACGGGGGAAAATGACTTCCCGCTGCCTGTGGCACGCCTGTCGTGCCCTCGTACTCGGTATGGTGCTTATGTTCGTTGGCGGTGGAATGGCCACCGTAGGTAAGTAGCCTATCAGTGTGCACCATTCCATCTTGATCCTTAATCCTATGTTTGGTTTCTGTCTCGATTTTTTCTATCTTTTGCTCGTCGATCCGACAGGATACTACGCAAACAACTTTCCGTCGCTGTCGGACGTGCGGAGCAATAGCACGTCGACAATACGCGTTAAAAACGAGCACCGTGGATTGCACCTGAACAATCTATCGTACGTCGGACCCATCATAATGGGCGTCGGAGGTAAGTCATACTGGGAAGACTCACTATTATCTGAAGCAAGCGTGCATGATGCAACGATAGCCAAAATATCAGTGTAAAGACAATAAGTCGCTTGTTACAACAGGATTGGGAGCAGCAATTGTTTCCTAATGCTAGAGTTTTTAACGCCTTGTTATCTAGTGAATATTAGAGTAAAGAACACGTATTTATTTGTTGTTTTTATTCCAAAATGTGCTTCATTTATTCTTGCATTTAATTTTATTTTACCATGCTATGTACAGAAGCTACATTTGAAAAATCTTATTTCATGAATAACATTAAATTGTACTCAGATACTAATTCCATTGCGCACGAAAACGTTCGAAAAAAAGCTCTTTTCACCATCACACGACGATTCCATCCTTTTGCACATCTTTTCGATGATTAATGCCAATGGGGAGGAACCAAATGAAGAAAGAACGGTTCACAATCACCAAACCGAATTTTCCATCTTAACAATTTCTCAATGTAAAATGGTACGACAACAAACGCGAACCCGGCAAGAAATATTCATGTTTAATGAAGTGATGACTGCAAGAACAGGCTGTGTGTCTTGGGTCCGATTCAGGGTGCCATCACCACCACAGAAGGCAACGCGTTGATGAGGTTTACATGAAGAAGGATCACACACTTTGCACCTCTTTTTGGCGAAGCAACCTAACGCACGGGTGGGTGAGCAACTTCTCTCAATGCTTTTATCAAAGGAAAGCATACATTTTCGGTGTTGATGATGATTCCGTTTGGACAGCCGAATATATAGCTAGTCATCGTTTGTAACTTTGCTCCCGGGATAGAACTGTTCTGCCAAAAACATGCATTCTGCTGTTGCCGTGCGCAGTGCGGAAAAGACGACCAGTTTGTATGATTAAATTTATGGTTATGTATATTTTACTGCAAAAAAATGTTTTTTTTTGTAAGTTTAGCGATGGAGTTTGCAATTTAGCAAGTCGTGTACATTCCACATTCTACGATATTTCCATAACCAGAATATTCTTGTTAAGTCTATGTTATGATGAATTTAGCTCCATTTTTTATTAATTGTGATATAAAAATATTAAGCTATTAAATTGTTTTAGAAAACATTTGATTAGATTATAATGAAATTCTGTGTACTAACGTATAAGCTGCGTGATCAGCTTATGCTCAATTTTTGTTAAATAATTTCAAATCCTTTTCGCACACAACACATGCTTATTATTCATCGTCTCACAAATCGTCTTTCGTGTGAAAACAATTAATAATCATCACCAATTAAAGGCCATATTTGCACATGTGCCCAAAATCCAGTCGGTCCATTTTCAGCATTCCCTTTTACTTCCCTTCTAATTCCATCGAATCATCGTTAAAAGCTTTATCAGACAAACGTTCCATCTGATCCACTTCAGTTTGGCTGCAAGCATATTTCACACACACAAACATACACACACACACATACACAGCACACATACACAGCATGAGCTTTCCCTTCCTTTTCGTGTGTTATTTCAAGTTTTGGCCTCAAACAAGATAACGATACTAAGCAAATCCAAACCGAATGCCAGCAGGCATTCTCACACCATTTAGGATGAAATGAAAATTCCACTTCACGATCCTTTTCACCACGGGGTATCTTCTCCAACAATGGTAAGAGAAGTATAACAAAAATTGACGCCGGGTTTTTCGTTTGCCGGAAAAAACATGAAANCTACATTTGAAAAATCTTATTTCATGAATAACATTAAATTGTACTCAGATACTAATTCCATTGCGCACGAAAACGTTCAAAATAAAGCTCTTTTCACCATCACACGACGATTCCATCCTTTTGCACATCTTTTCGATGATTAATGCCAATGGGGAGGAACCAAATGAAGAAAGAACGGTTCACAATCACCAAACCGAATTTTCCATCTTAACAATTTCTCAATGTAAAATGGTACGACAACAAACGCGAACCCGGCAAGAAATATTCATGTTTAATGAAGTGATGACTGCAAGAACAGGCTGTGTGTCTTGGGTCCGATTCAGGGTGCCATCACCACCACAGAAGGCAACGCGTTGATGAGGTTTACATGAAGAAGGATCACACACATTTTCGGTGTTGATGATGATTCCGTTTGGACAGCCGAATATATAGCTAGTCATCGTTTGTAACTTTGCATCCGGGATAGAACCGTTCTGCCAAAAACATGCATTCTGCTGTTGCCGTGCGCAGTGCGAAAAAAGGCGCCCAGTTTGTATGATTAAATTTATGGTTATGTATATTTTACTGCAAAAAAATGTTTTTTTTTTTGTAAGTTTAGCGATGGAGTTTGCAATTTAGCAAGTCGTCTACATTTCACATTCTACGATATTTCCATAACCAGAATATTCTTGTTAAGTCTATGTTATGATGAATTTAGCTCCATTTTTTATTAATTGTGATATAAAAATATTAAGCTATTAAATTGTTTTAGAAAACATTTGATTAGATTATAATGAAATTCTGTGTACTAACGTATAAGCTGCGTGATCAGCTTATGCTCAATTTTTGTTAAATAATTTCAAATCCTTTTCGCACACAACACATGCTTATTATTCATCGTCTCACAAATCGTCTTTCGTGTGAAAACAATTAATAATCATCACCAATTAAAGGCCATATTTGCACATGTGCCCAAAATCCAGTCGGTCCATTTTCAGCATTCCCTTTTACTTCCCTTCTAATTCCATCGAATCATCGTTAAAAGCTTTATCAGACAAACGTTCCATCTGATCCACTTCAGTTTGGCTGCAAGCATATTTCACACACACAAACATACACACACACACATACACAGCACACATACACAGCATGAGCTTTCCCTTCCTTTTCGTGTGTTATTTCAAGTTTTGGCCTCAAACAAGATAACGATACTAAGCAAATCCAAACCGAATGCCAGCAGGCATTCTCACACCATTTAGGATGAAATGAAAATTCCACTTCACGATCCTTTTCACCACGGGGTATCTTCTCCAACAATGGTAAGAGAAGTATAACAAAAATTGACGCCGGGTTTTTCGTTTGCCGGAAAAAACATGAAATGCATGGTATTGAATGGAAAATAATGTTTTTGAATTGAACGTATCCGTCTCTTGCATCAGCCGGTGCTACCTTGTTTATCTGGGTTAGGAAAGGAAGAGAGCGAGCGAGAGACAGAGAGAGACAGAGAGATGTGTGTGACAACATACACTGTTTAGCATATTCCGGATTTTTGTCGCCATTTCCGGTCAAACATGAGCATGAAAAAAAATCCTATTTTGATAAACGTATGCAAATTGGTACCACTTGTCATCTGTATCTGTCAATCTACGAAGGGTAAATTTCCACAGGCAAGTGAGAACGATCGACAGTTGTATCAGTGGGAAGTGATAGAATCATCGACAAGTGAAAAATTGTGCTCTATTGTTGTCCTATTTTGCAAGTTTGCTTAGCACGCATGTTATGTTGGTGATAATTTGTCGTGATTAAAAAAATATAAAATTTGATTGTTACGGCCTCGCCATATAACATAACAAAATGTATTAACCATATCACACTTTTACTGTATTTAATTACTTTTTAATATTAAAGTAAACGATGATTCGTTTTTTTCGATTTAAATTCATAAAGCAAGACAAATAACGGAAAAGTTTTACATGGTGTAGCACTTCGCGTCCTCCAGAAATAAAGTCGATTCGGTTTATAATATACATTCTCAAACATATATACCAAGACAATCTAAAGGTAAAGATCTAGAGCAAATTCATACTACATCTTAAATTCGTTCACCTTACAGTTTGAAGCAATTGGTCAAACACTGAAGAAATACCTAGACAAGACGAAGTTAAGTGTCAGTCGAAACCAGGAGAGCAATAAGCAGTTTTACAGAAGAATTATACAGAAGGTTCTGGTGAAAAGTATATTTCCGATTGGTTAACGATATCGTTTAACCTAAGCCCAGCAATGCTTCCAATAGCACTCACAGCATTGATTGACAATTGATGGCTAAGGGTACGAACAACCTGAAACAAGTGGTTACATTCACGCTTTGGATGTCGTTTTCTAAGGTTCCGGACTATAAGGCCGAACATCCATTTTTAATGTATACGTTGAATGGAAATTTAACACTAATATTTATTTCTACAGATATTGATCGTCGATTGTTTCTGTCAGAAAATAATTTACAATTGAATTGATAATATTCCTATAATACTTGCCAAGCGATGTACAATTGAAACTTTTGACCTTTATTTCTATAAGCCGTTTCCTGTTTAGTGGAACCGTCGTGTCCGTCATGTGCTCACTCAGGCGGAAATCCCGTATCTAAATGATACGTGCATCTAGCCGACAACAGAAGCTTAGCAAGCGAAAAAACATGTTCCATGTTCGCTCTGTATACACTCGCTTGTCTGGTTACGTTTACTAATTGCGCGTTCTTTTCACATCTCGGTGATTTTGTTGTCATTTCACGAGTAACATTTTTTCCACTCTCCTGACTTTATCCTACAACACGGACCACAAACACGGATGGGTTTAACAATGTTGTTCTTCTTTCGCTACAAGCTTTTTTTCGTTTTGTTCTACCGAAACTTCTCAAATGTCTGTTTTCGGGCAGAAAGATATGGCCATGACCTCGAACAAAGTCCCAAAAAAAAAAAAGAAATAAAATGGTAACCTTAAAAGAAACCCGAAACCTGATGTGGAGGATGGAAAAAGAACGAAAATAAAATTCCAACTGACAAATGGAAAAGATGTGTCAGACATTTAGACACAATTGAATTGTTAATGCGCAAATTGTGGCAACACGAGCGTTTGGTTCAGTATAAGCTCTTTTTACTAGCAAGGGCACGTGAAAGCTAAGCTAAATGTAACATTTTTAAAATTGTAAAAATAGTCATGCGTTTGGCACAAATTATTTCTTTTAAATTCCCTCTTCTCTTTTCCTGTGTTTATTTCCAGGTTTCATCGTTGTGGCCTCGTGTGTGATGACGTTCGAGGCACGAGACTCAGCGGCAAAGGTTGTCCCGGCACGGTTTAAGCTGAATGCCCAAGGATCCGCCCGTAATCCTGGTCGGAACAACAATTCGCGTCGTTCCACAGGTGAGCTGATACACCAGGGGTGAACAACGATTGCTTAATTTGTAGCTGTCGAAAAATCGCGAAATGTATCATTTTAAGTAGGGTGAGATTATGACGAGGGCACAATATCCTCATCATCTTGAGAAGGGTTCAAGAGAAAACAAATCAAACGTCATTAAAAACGTTAACCTTTTTTGGGTCGCAGGTGCAGTAGTCTTCCTATGATGGAGCTATTCTTATCTATTTTAAATTCAAAACCANTGAGCTGATACACCAGGGGTGAACAACGATTGCTTAATTTGTAGCTGTCGAAAAATCGCGAAATGTATCATTTTAAGTAGGGTGAGATTATGACGAGGGCACAATATCCTCATCATCTTGAGAAGGGTTCAAGAGAAAACAAATCAAACGTCATTAAAAACGTTAACCTTTTTTGGGTCGCAGGTGCAGTAGTCTTCCTATGATGGAGCTATTCTTATCTATTTTAAATTCAAAACCAGCTTAGAGAGCAATAAGCAAATGTTCTTAAGCAAAGCATTCTTTTTTGATGTTCATGTTTTGATTGAAAACGATTAATGATCATTTTGCTTGCCCTATAGTCCTTTTGTTTTATACAAACAGTTACTATTCTTCATTTTGGTAAATTGAAATCTTTATTGTTAGGCTTACTCAATTTGTGTTTGTTAGTGGTTATTATTTCTTATTTATAACCGTAGCAGAGAAAGAAAATGGCTACGCATGGAGACGCCCAGTACTTCAAGTAACGTCTTAACCCTCAATATTTTTAGGGATCATCTACTTATCACGTTACGTACAAACTTAAAAAAAATCAACTGCCTTATTGTAATTCACCAAAACTTTCAGATTTTTCTAGTCCTATTTTACTTGGTTCTTGGGTAGAATAATGATGGGCACAACGAAAATGAACTCCTTTTTTTCGTTGATCATCAAACGCAAAAGATGCTTTTTTAAAATGCCGTTGGAGCCGTTAACGTTTACGTTAGAACGTTAAGCAATCATTCCAGTTGTTGTCTACCAAGAATAAGATACCATGCTTCGTGCAAGATTTACCAGCACCTTTGGTTGATTGAAAGACAGTTACACAAAACAATTTCTAACATTTTCAGGGTCATTGGTTACCATTTTAGCGGTTTATCTAACCTCCCGATGTATCTTGTACTCGTCTTTAACCTTTTTTCTGTTATACTTCTCTTTGGCGCTGTTTCGTTTCTTCAAATACCAGATAAGCTATATTCGACGAATGTAAAATGCCTAACGATATCCCCACTCCGGGGTCAACATACCATTGATCACAGTTTACTGACTGTGTGGTGGTTTTTACACATTAACTGATATCTTCAACAAAACGTATTTGTGCACAACGTTACTATTAGTTGGCCGGCACTCGTATGAAATATTCCTTAACAATTTTTTAACGTCTGATTATACAAACACTATGAATTTTCGATTTTAGAATCATATTATTTCACTAAATTATATTATATTCAATTTCTTTTCCTTTCCACTTACTTGCGTTACGTTATAAATGGATAGTCCCTCATGAAAATTTTGATTTTTATTTATTTGTTGATAATGATGAACTGATTCGTTTTATGCTAAAATTGATGGATTGAATGGATGAAAATGAAGAATTAAGTATATCAAATGATTAATTTGATACAATTTTGGACACAAATTTCCATGATACTAATTGAATTTCAAAGCTCCCAATGAAGAACTTTGAAACATTCAGGACATTTTTGATGAATCTTAAATATTCTTCAATAAATCACTTTTTACATAGAAAATGAGTAACAGTTGCTGGGTAATATTTCTTAAAATAGATGATTAAAGCTTATTTATCATCTTTCACGACTTCTACATGCGCAGCTGGAGATATTTTCAAACCAGTCTTCACTACCACCTGCTATTTTCTGTTGTGAGTTGAACATGATCCATGTGTTTCCATGCAAAAAAATGATTAAAACGAACATACGCACAAAACCAGGACCCTTTTCTCACATATTCGGTCTGCGACCGGCAATAGAATACATTTAAAACTATTTTTTACCATTCACCATTTGCCCAACATGTTATCCATACAAGCATGTAGCAAATGTGTATTTCATGTACAGCCCAGACTCCAGGTCCTTGATAAAACGTATTGGTACCGGGAATTTCATTGAATAAATAACCTCAAGCTCACATCACGGGTTGTAATAACTGCTGGTGAAATGGTTCATAATATGCAGATTGGTGAGCACATGGTCGACATACTCGAGCCAGCAAATTGTACATAGCTCGTACTATAGATGCGCCATTTATTTCCACGAAAGTGTTGTTGTCCCCTCGTAAAGCAACCGTTTCGTTATTTATATCTGTCCAAAAGTTCCATTAGTTACATTCCAAAATTAGTTCCAACAATCCAACATGGATTCTTCCAAGAATCCGTGACACAAGAAAACAACTTTTGACTACTTTCATTCATTTTCTATTCAAAATTGGCATTTTATATTCCAAATTTATCGTTTGATACGAAATATTTCATCAGTTTTTATATTTAACTATTTCAAAGTAATTGCATCCATGCATCCACGACTTCAGACCACCATTGGGAATATTTTATCTCATTAAAGATCACTTCTACTATTCGTCGTTTCCTATTACATGCAGTTAGCTGCCATCTTTCTACACAGATAGCCTTTACGTCAATGCATCTCGAACATCAAACTAAAAGAAAAATATCATCTTCATTTCAACACTCCCGCTCCATCGTGCCATCTTTTCTCAATTAAAGTTTTCTTGTTTGTGGCGTCGTTACTGCTGTGCAGCCAAAACTTCTTCCCACACCAACCGAAATGATATAAAATGCCCTCATTACGTTCGCGTGTTCGCACTATCTCGCAGTGGTAAGAAATAAAGCAAAATACGGTCGGTTGCATCGTCAGATTACGACTATGATGTGTCCTCCCTACTTCCATGATGTTCTCGTCCTTACCATGAAGCCACAGATGGTGGTGGTACGTGGCCAGCAACACACTTAACGTGAAAGTTGGGCAATATAAGTTTTTTTTCCGCACTTCCAGTGCAGCACAGAGTATGACTTCTAGACAACACCGATTTGCATGAGGATTTTTGCTTCAACTTGTTAACAAACTTTGACGTTGCTTTGCTCGATGAGGAAGCAATGGATTATAATTTCTTGAATATTTGAAACTTTGGAAAAATGGTGAACATGGGTAGACAATCGAGTATTAAATGTAAATATTTCATTTATTGCAGTGAGCATTGTGTTGCAAGATGGACTAACAAATTAAGATAGTTTCATAAAGCAGCTCATACATTTACATCGCAACAACCCACGTTCATTGGAAAACATTTTCAGTCGCAGCATCTAACCGCACTCGTGCATGTTTCTTTATTCTTCGTTTCAGGCGTCTCGAACGGTCCAACGGCAATCATGGGATCGCAGGCTGCCCGCTGGGAGCAGCACTTGGGCGTCTTTCGAACTTCGCCTGCCACGGAGCAGGTTCCCGACCGCAAAGCACTTACGGCAGCACTCGTACACTTCTCCAAAGCCTTAGGGTAGGTATCCAGACGGTTTGCTGACTCGTACTGATAAGAGTCTTTACGCAATGATGTACACTCACTATACATGCACCATGCTGGATGTTTTAAACTGTATCTTAAATAGTTTTCTGTGCATGTTAATTGCATTATTAACTTAAAAGGAAGATAAATATTGCATTTTTATATTTTCCTGCGACAAATTACACAAGCGTATGTTATCACAAAATCTGAGTAGATATGTCACTCCACCGATCATGTTAAGTGCAAAATTGGTATTCTAACTGAGCTATGCACCAGCATCTGCTTTCGTGTGGGGATTTGCAAGTCAAACCACGTACGTGACGTACATTTAAGCGAATGGGATGTGCATTACATCCAAATTATTCGATCCCATCATGCTAAGCCACGGTCATCAGTGTGGTTGGCTCGGTTGTCTAGGATGCAAATTGGGAAAATGACTGTATTTGGTGAAGTGCACTAGATAGGTCCACACAATGGATCAGATGAGCTTGCGGTACGATGTCATTGCTGATAGAAGTCGTTTTATATATTTCTTTATGTTTATTTATTCACTCTTATATAAAAATACAACGGACGCAAGAGGTTTCATTTTATAATTGATAGTTTTAATATAAACATCTCGCAGATACTTATATCAATGTGAACCATTGAATAGGTTATATCACACTAAATCTCTTTACTTCTTTCGAAAAAGGAAATGATCCATTTATGAAACAACCATCTTCAACCAACAGCTAGGACATCAAATACGTTTCTGCTTATGAATTTACCTGATCTGGGGTTATTTGCTTCAAAGATAATGAAAAAAGAAAGCTTCTTACCGATGCAACCTTTCAACCGTCTGCTCGTATGTCCGATGGTCTTTCGAAAATTTCTTCGATGTGGATGAATTTACCAAGCAAAAAAATCCCCGAACGCAAGATAAACTTCATTCAATACCGTACCGAAAGATGGGGCTATTTTTGGACGCAAATCGATACTACTTTCATCCGGCGTATAAAGAGATTGATGCAAGTGTTTTCCTACCAAACGAACGCACCAGTAATGGAATAGCCTATCGTGCTGTGCGCGTTTTACCATACGCAGATGTTTGTGCCTTGCTTTCCAGCACAGCCATAAGCTTTATCGACCAAAAGACAAATAAAAAAAAATTCTTTCATCATTCTGTTTTGTGTGATAAATCCTTATCATTGGTAATTATTCTTACTTTGAGTTCTAGTATGTGCGTGTAACTTATATTTAGTAAAACTGTATAGGTGTCTCCATGATGGATGCCCAAAGAGAATTGTTTCATCAAGTAAAAGTGAATGTTTGAAAATATTAGTAGCATCACAGATTGAATAGCATTACAATGGCCCTACAGTCATCAACACCATTATCTTATCTATTGCTATATCATCTAGAACATTTACAAAACACGATATTGAATGTCCTAGTTTCTAGGTTCCCAAGAGAGATTTTACACGGATGCTTACGGCGTAGCGTGCAAGCATGAAAATAATTTGTTATATGTTTACTGACCGTACCAATCCTTATCCATCTGCTGTTTCCGTCCATTGTGACGGTAACCATCATCAGCGTAAGGCGCCTATCGTCCATCGCCATCCAGTTTTGTACAAATGACAAGCAATCACAACATTTCGCGTTAGGTTCAACCGATGTTTACCGATTTTTTTTCACACTTGATGGCGTAACTAAGTGAAGAATCGATGCTCCATTTTCCTTTCTGTGGCATCTACCGGCACGAACCGCCTGACCACAGGCACTGAGTATATTTCGACAGACTCTTCCCATAATGTGTCGCCTGCTTGCCATCAACTGCCAATTGATGTCATGCCATGTAATTTGTCCTGCTGGTGCATGGCCAGCAACAGTGCAGAGAGTAACGTGCGAAAGGAAACGGAGTTTCCTACACTTGGCTTGCAGTAATTTCACTGTGTTTCTTAACGTTTTGAAAAGCTTTGCTTCCACTTGGCCAGTGCCAACTTCCTTGACTTTCATGCTCGTCGACAATGGGGCGCTGGCGACAATGAAATCAGGTTGCGGCGCTACTTTTCCTTTGTGGCCGTTCGGTTGAAAGGATGGGACGATGGCTTGTGTGCCTGCAAAGGAAACTTTGTTTCTTGTTATGCGAGCGGATTACTGGAAAGCCAATCAAAAGGATGTTGGTGAAGCAGTTTAGCAGCGTGCGATAATGTTTTGTCGCTTTATGTGTTGAGATAATGTTTCTTTTATTTGATAGAGCTTTTATCAAAAAAGGTTTAAGACACTTGTTTCGCCCATAACTTCTGCTCTTTAATGAAACATTTGTTAGAAAAAATGAATGATATTTAATGATTTCTTAAATATTTCAATTAGATTTTTATAATACATTGAGTCGTACGAACATAAATACACCAAAATATATAAAAAGCAAAATTCTTTTTGCAACTTTGTTAAGCTTATTTCCACACCTGTAATCAAAATATTGCAATCGAGAAAAATACTACCCATAAAATACACAATATTACTTTTTGCTGTGTGTCTAATCGCATTACAACTCCCAAGGATACAATTCCTTTTTAATACAATTTGTAACGAATTACAATGTTGCACGAAATTAAACCATTCCTTCCTGTATGGTTTTGCCTTCCCGAAAGCAAGTGCCTTCTGGGGACAGTTGCTTCCACTTTTTGGTGTTAATTAAATTTCTTCAGCTGGCATATGGTATTCCGTAGAACGAACTGGTGAAAGGATGGTTAGTATGACTATGTACCTTACACTCTAGAGCATAGCAGCAAACAATTCCCATTGCTTGTGGAACCGGATGATTTCATTAGATCCTTTGTCCATTCGGGCTGCTGCAGAAATGTTCATTTCTGCATTCTTTATCAACAGCCTTACGTTGGATGTCTTCACAACAATCAACACAAAAGCATACTCCCAGCTCCATCGTTTTTCTTCCGACATCAATTAAAGTGCACAATATACGCCAGCAACATGTAGACGGCACCATGATGATCAACTGAAGCGTTTGTTTGAGAAGCATACAGGGGAAAATGGCAAATTGGCATATATGGCACGTTGTGGGGTGAATTTTTGATTGCATTGATTAAGCAAAGAAGATGTATGGCAGTCAAGAAATGCATACGGTGATGCATTCAATAAACATTGGCTTGAGATACCATTTTCAGAAACATTACTTTACAAATGTAATATATTTGTATCTATAAAATAGATAAATCATATTAATTGTTTCATGTTTTGATTACATAGTGACTGTCGTGGTTAAAAATAAAATACAATCATACCGAAAACAAAGCGCATAAGGCTTCACGAGCAAGTGTCGGAATATATTGTAAAACTTTTGATTTATTTATGCTAATATAATGTAGAAGAAATTCTATTTCCAAATAGAAAACTTCTCTCCGAACGCCTGCTGTCGACTTAAAAAGGTGAATTATGTCAGCTAATCATAATGATAATAATATTGCGGGAAGCAATAACAAAATAAGCATGCTTTAGCCACCCGATACTATTTTAACACCCGCTCGTATTACCGGCACAGCAGTTGGTGCTCGGAAGAAAAGGAAGAAAATGGTAACCATTTATCATAAAAACACTCGAGCCGGTCCCATCGACGCCATCACCATCCGTGGCATTAGACAGATAAGGACGAACCGCAAGACACGGGCAAATAAACTCGTGAAAGGATATACCATCCGTAGAGCCGTTATGATGAATCGCTTTACTCGTTACGAGCCGACACCGACCGACAGAAAGCGACCTGTATTAAGGGTGTTTCTTATGGTTCGCACTTTGTTTCATCAACAATTCTTTTTTCTTCTCTTTCTCCCGGCACACATTTGCCCGTTGCAGGACACCTAAAACGTCACCCCATCGGCGACCGAGCGAGAGCCACAGTCGGCGAGTATCACGAAGCGGATCGGTGCCCAATTTGTACGCCGAAAAGCTGAGTGTTCCCTTGCTTGCCACCGGTTCACCCGCCAACATCCGGTCCGGAGCGAGTGGCCATCATCGGCACCATCGCGGTTCTCGGGTTAGCAGTATGGTACAACGTTCGACGCGCGACCCAGCTGGAACTGGGCTGCTGCATCCGGGGATGCTTCAATTTCACCGACACGCCCTTTCGGTAGATGAACCAGAACCGCTGGCAAGGTATGGCATTGAAATGAAATACTTTTCCGAAAAGCAAATGCGTGACTGGTGAAGATGTTTTAAAGAAGAATATCTTTGTGCGTGCTTCTTGAGAAATTAATGTTTAATTAGATGAAACTTTCAAGCTGTAAAGAGTTAATCGTATTATTATTTTGCCCCGTAAAACCACTTTACATCGGAAAAGTTTTGTTCTCCAAGTTTTGTATTTTATTTGCAGATTTTTACAAATTTCAGTCGTAATCTTTTTATAACTATAAAGGAATATCAATAGCATACTAACCTATTCATCATATAATGTGTGATAACTCGTTCTAGCTTTAAAAAAGAATCGTGAATTCATTTTTTGATGTTTTAGACTGAACATTTAGTAATATTAGTACCATTTAGTTTTAAAAATGTTACTACAAAAATTAAAACAAACGAATCATTATAATAGCACAAGCGCTAATTTGGTATTAATCAGAAGTTGAACTCCATTCGACTTCAAATAGAACTGGAAGTGCAAGAAGAAAGGAAATTTGTGAAATTCAATCAAAGCTCACAATTACTCACGACCAATTGTAAGCTCACGAAATGGCTGACTTGTCACTAAAAACGTAATCAACTTACCATTTCAATCATTTCCATTTCGTTTCCTCGTTTCGGTCACCAACGACTAGGACACTCAATCAAGCTGGTTCGAACGGTTCGGTGCAATATGGGTACGGAGGTGAGATCGTACCCGTGCACAAGTTGCGCGATCGCAACAAGCGTTCGGACACCGCCCGACGGCACGTCCTGTCGCGCCAGACCAAAATCGAAAAGGACGAATCGCTTGGCAGCCCCAAACATGGCCACATCAGCCGACGTGCCTCCACCGTCTCCAACACGTCCGTCTCCTCGAAACTGAACCGTGGCAGCCGGCGTGCCTCCACCATCTCCAAAACACCAAGCGTCGATTCGCGTGGTGCAGCATCCACCATCGAAATCAACAGCCCGGACCGTTCACTGTTGCTTGGCCTGACGCCACCGAGAAAGGGCACGACGGCTGCGTTTGGACCCATTTCGACACCGTCGGTCGAGAAAGAGTGCCGGTAGGTGGTGGTATTATTTATATGGCTGGCACGGCACGTGTCTGCCGTGCTGTAGTCCCATTTTGTCGTATATTGCTTTTTTGGTGGTACTTTACGTTTATTCTTACTGCCCATATACACACACACACCAATTGCGTATGGCTTCAATAGTTTGTTGTTTCAATAAATGGTTGCAATGTAGCTATTTTTTACATTTTTAATTTTGAGCTCATACGAAAGTATGTATTTTTCCTCATTAAAATAACAATTTTAATCATTAAATCCAACAAAATAAATTATATTTTTCATAACAGGAAAGCAAGTTATATCAAAGAACTTATAATATCAATTCAATTCACTCCAATTTTACTGAAGTTATTAAACAGATGGATAAAAGTGTTCAAAACCTCACCTTTATAACTTTTTCTCACTGGCTCTCTCTCAATAATCTAAATATCCCAAAGAAGAAAATTGTGTTTCGAGGCCATTTGCCTCACACAACTTATCAAAATTGGTATGAAAGTAATAGAACGTTAACCATCAAACATGCATGATGCTAATCATAGGTCATCGCTATCCACGGATCTAGACGAACGATCACCCCATCATCATCTGTTGAACAGTACCACAAACATTCAAATACGAACCTCCAACTTGCCCTTTCCAACCCTCTTCTTCTTCTTCTTGGTTTTCGAAACAAAGAGTTGCTATTTTCAATTTCTACCCAACTCCCTTGCAAACAACCCCTACCGATTGAACAAAGTTCAATGTCTTCGAAACTGTGGTTAGTATTTCTCTTTCGAAGCGTATCGATTTCAAACCTGACATTTATCCATCGTCCCATGCCAGCCCGTTCTTTTATTCGTTGTTTTGTTTTGGCACGCATCACTTTCCCTATCTCGCTCTGGCACATAATTGCGTATTGTTAAGCATTCCAGCACTCAGCAAAAGACAAACAAAGCCTGAAATCGAGTTTCGTAGTTGACTGACCCGGAATTTTCCGTTTTCTCAGTGCCGTTTTCGGTACGTTTCTTTGTGCTTTGTTCTTTTTTCATCGTGAGCAATGTTTTCGTGAGCTTTTTTTGTGGTTGGTCACGGCTTGCCAACGTTATAGAGTGGTAGCAAAATCACTTTCAGATTTATATTGCTTCCTGCCAACACTAAAACGTGGGTACCATAGTAACGGAAGGATCGCAACGAAAGCACAACCAAAAAAATAAAATAAAATTAGGCACCGCCCCAAAGCACAACGACGCAACAGGATTGACAGGAGTGGAAGTTCATTTTTCTCATGCCATTCGATTGCCGGACCTTTGGGTGACCGGTTTGGTTTCACTTCACCCACGACACGACACGCCAAATTCCGTTCCGTCACGCAACGATGCTAATGACCGAATTATTATTACTCTTTGGTGTGCTCTTTGTTTTACTCTCGTACCGCTCTTAGCACTTCCTGCTGTTCTTTTGTTTGAGTGAACTTTACATCGAAAAGTGAATAATCATCTTTTTGTCGTTCATTTTTCCCCACAGGAGCCAACTGTCAATTTGCTCCGAACCGGCAGCGATCAGTCAGCGCAATCTTTCCTGTCAATCGAGCTTGGAACCGTGCGTGCCAGAAGAGGAAAGCTCTCCCGAGTGCGAGCACGCAGGTGACGAGGGCAATGAAAATGCTGGCAGGAACGAGCAGCAGAATAAGAAAAATCAACCCTCACCAACGTCCACGGAGCCTCTTTCCGTAGCAAATCCACCCCTGAGACCGGACACACTCGTACTCGCGTCCAAGGGAGCGGATGCATCCGGTGAACATCGGAATCGACAGCAACCGAACCGACAGCTGCCTCTTTATCGAAGCAATTCGAGCAAAAGCTTCCGCAAGCCGAAACCAAAGGTTACGAGCAAAAAGCTTAGCAACGAGTATGACCAAATCTACGTAATTAGCGCCAGCGGTTCGGGTGGAGTAGCCACCACCGGGGCCACGAACGGAAATGCGACCGGAAACAATCGTTATCCCAATTTCCAGACGCGCCCAGCCGAGGATGATCATTACGATTCGATCGAGGTCATACACGAGCGGCGCAACAAAAACTTTAGCAAATTCTCCAGCAGTTCAGGCGCGCAGGATGACGCTGGCAACGGCAAAGGCAACTGTAGTGCATACCTGGTCACTTCCGGTTCGATAGAGGGCGAATACCGGAAAATGGGTTCGAACGTGATTAACGTCGTAGCGGATATATCGCCGGCGCCCGTAAGCAATATAGCAGCAGCTACAGTGGAAGCACCGCAGCACGACTCCTGTCCGAAGGATGTACCAGAAAAGATGAGCAGCTGCAGCAGTAGCAGCCCGGCAGGCAAGCAGGATGTGTGCATCGATGAAGGAAAACCCATTACAAACACGAACACCGGCGAGCAGTCGACAGAAGAGGAGAAAAAGCAACGTAACAACCACTCAGTGTTAGTCCAACCGTTAGAAGATGCTACGCTGAAGGACGAGAGAAAAGACTCGCAATAGAGCCAATGGCAATAGTTGTTGGTCGTTGGTCGTTGCTTGTGGTTGACCGGTGGGTCGAATCCTAAACGAACTCTTAGCTCTTCCAGCCAAGATGGATGTCAAAGACGATGTGTGTGAATTTGCTCGATGAGTGTTGAAAAGTAGCTTGCAACATCAGTTAGCAGCATTTCGCTCGCTATCGTCTCCGTTGCGATGGAGCCCTACGTTGGTACCAAACGAGGTAGGTTAAAGAGCAAAACAAACAAAAAAAAGGAGAAAAAATGTTCATTTCTGTCGAACGCAGTTGCCGCACCGGAGGGAGTTGATGGTGTCCTGCCGTGTGCCCGATAGAGTCAATTGCATCATGGGAAGCTTTAGCGAGCGATCGTTGAGCAAGAAAAGAAAAAAAAATGTTATCCCAGGGGGTACTTTTGTTTGTAAGAAAAAGTAAAGCAAGATCGTGAGATTCGTTGCCTGAAGCGATTTAGAGTTCGTATTTTTTTCAATTTCGGTAATGGTTACACAGGCACTGCAGCAATTTTTGGTTTGTTTGTTTGTTTTATTTTGCACACGCAAAAGGTAGAGTTGACAGAGCCGTTGGTGCAATTTTCGATTACACGATAAAGGATGTGCTTGGAATTTCAATTCGTTGGTGGTGCTTGTGGAACGTTTTATCGATTAGAGACACATCAAAAGATTCACCGAAAGACATGAAGACACATCGAACTATTCATACTTAAACACTATAAATAGTAAACAAAAACCACACCCACCAGCCATACTTACATCTTGTCACCAGTTGTTGGTTTCTTGGTTAGGCGAGCGTTACAATCATTTGAAACATTTTTGTAACTGCACTTATGAGTGTCAAAGATAGAAAATGAACATTTGTAATTTTGTGGTTGTTACAAATTAGGAACAAACCTGTGAAGAGTTTGTGGAACCATTTTGTTCTTTAAAGCCCAATACGTACATGCCTATACAAATATAATTTCTTCACGATCAAATTTATAACTTCAATGTTTCATTTTTCTCTAGAAAATTCCTCAAACCATATATATCAGTTGAAGGAAACACATTTTTGTAATAGTTTTAGTTTTATATGGTGCTTGTAGTTTTGTTAAGCAGTGCACAATTATTAGTTACAATTTGTTATTCTACTAATACGAAGTTCCAAAAGTCCTGCAGGTGGCAGTAACGCTACCACAGAAAAAGTCTCCATCTGTTCCATACCACATACAATCCATACTGTAGCAATACAACTGCTACATCTCACCACAAACACGAACATTCGTTCAACTGTAATCACCAACATCACGCTTGACATGTTGCCAATGACGTGGGTGCTTCGTGATAACAGAACCTGTGGAAAGTTTCGGACAGTTTTCTTTGTTACAATGAAGAACATCTATCATATGTGAACACATCTTGGGAAACTTGTGTTTGGTTTGGGTAGGAAAAGCTTCATGATTTCTACACGACGATCCAAATGCTGACCATGCTTCCCAAAACCTCTACTGATGGGAAACGATTTTGTTCACGATTTATGTGCGGGAAACAGCTAAAACCGCAAACTAACTTACTCGCTATCTACCGGTGGTATCGGAAACGTGCATTAGTTTCAATAGTTTGGTCAAATCGAGGTCAAGCTGACGTGTTTTTTGTATCTTTGCACTTTTCATCATCAGTTGCTAGTGGGGTTTGGGTTGACCTAGCCAAAAACGTTAATAAAAAGACCCAAAAAATAATGATATTGTCTGGTCCTCTCTCACAAAACCTGTGAGGCAAAAGTTTTAATATGTTCCGTTGGGACAGATCACTCGTACGTGGAACTTCTTGATGTTGTACTATTGTACGGGACTGACTGCTTCACCTAACTTTCTAACCACCGAGGTTAACCATACGGTAAGTGAGTTAATTTGTGCGGTAAAAGCAAGAGCCACCCATCATCGTTTGCTTTCCCAGGAGTACAACACTAAGGGATGATATTTCAGTGTTCATTTTATTGTACACTTTTTTAAATTTTGTGTCTTTTTGTAATAACGACACTTTTCCTCTAACCACAGTTCACAAGCACTAAAAATTTCATCTTTCAGCAAAAGCTTTGTTGCAAATTTTTCGATAACTTTACAAATTTAATTTCCATCTTCCGGCAGGTGCACATAACAAAGTAAATTATTAGAATCTGTAGAAACAACAACCATTTTGCTAACCGACGTTTGCATTGATAGCTTTCTTTTGCAAACTGTTTCATGCCGTTGCGCCTTTTTTTCCGCACTGCAAACGAATCTAACGAATTCCAGCACAAAAAAAAAAACACAACAAACCCAAACAAAACTTCACTTCAAAGCTATCGAGCCAGAACCGTTTCGATTGGGTAAAAATGGTAGCATGAAGTGTAATCGAAATTGCTATCTCTAGCCAGGCGACGGTTACCCATATAGCTGGAACAAACCGACGACAGCTACACCAGGTCTCAAAGCTAACACACCCAGCCGAGTTGTAAACGATAAAAACGAAGATAAGAAAAAGAAACGAAACAAAATACGATAAACTCAATATCTAACGAATGTTTACGCTCAACCCAGGCAGCATTTGAAATGCAGAAAAAAAGCTCACATACACTGCGAAAGGCAACGGAACCAGGTGGGGGTCAATCGTGAGTCAATGCCAAACGCGCAGCAGGAGGAGTTTCCAAAAGAACACACACACAAACACACAAAACCAAAAAGTTTTCAAAGAAAAACTTGCGGTTAAAAAAGGGAGAAAAACTTTCGTATGGGTTGAGCGTGTGCAAATTGGGTAAGGCATAAACTAACCACAACGCACTTTTTAAGTTTGTTCAAGAGAAGTTTTTTTTGTTTGTTTTTACGGAAACTCCTCCACACACGGTGGGAAAGTAAAGCATGAAAGGATAGTAAATTCCGGTAAGTAAAAAATTGGGATATAATCCCAATGACGACGCGCCTCTCGTTGAAGCTTTGATGGTGTTGGTAACGCGCGAGAATTGATTATGTACGCGAGCGTAGAATGAAACTCGATGTGCACGTCAATAATGCTTCGTTTAAGTGAGTGATGTTATGATTTACTTTTTTTCGGTGTTAAAAACTATCATTCGTAATAATAAGTAGCGAATAAAGGGGGATAAATTTTACTAACATTGTTAACGTCTAATGTATAGGAATGTGCACACTTGCCTTCTTCGTGTCTTTTTTGTCCTGATGCAAAAGAGCACGTTTAAAAACCTCTTTCGTTCGATGTTACCTCTGTAAGGTAGTTTGCGAGAATAAGAATTGAATATTTACAAACAATTGTAAAGTGTTTTGAACAGGAAAAAAGAATAACAGTAATAACAGAGATGTTGCAGGAAACGAAACGATGCAAACGAATAAAACACAGGCAAAGCACGCGTTGGAATGAAAAGTTATTTACAACCGTTTACGGGTTGACATCAGTTACCATAGCCTACTGTCTATCTAGAAACGCGCATCTAGCAAAGTATGCATTGGAAGAGCTTTCACAACACAACGGTCTATTAAACGCAGAAGCAGCTGCAAGAAATGAATCACTTACCACCAGTTTTCCTCCACGGTTTACAATGCGGATCAAAACCGATCAATCACCGAAAACCCTTCTCCCATCCGTAACACATTGCAAACAAATCCATAATACACAAGCAACATACACATACATACACCGAAGACGCTCGCAAAACGAAACTGAAAAGCGTGAAAGTGTAGCTGGATGTCTATTTATTTGATAGCGTACAACAAAAGTGGTAGCGAACAAAAACTATATGCCAAAACAAAAAAAAACAAGGGGGAAACTTCTGGGCGCTGAGCGCATTGGAAAACACGGAATGGTACACTGGCCAGGGTAGAAAACAAATCCAATGTCGAGTGGAAAATCAAATTAACTTCCCCAGCGTAGCCAACAGAGCTTCAAGTATATGTTGTCTGTTACGAGCTTTTCGACCGTTCGGTTCGGGAAACGTTTGCGTGTGGTCATGCAGTTGAGTGGATTAGTGAACGCCACACACGCAGAGCTGGAAACTTGGTGTCAAGAGAATAAGAGCTTTCTGTGGACCATTTGGTTGAACACGTTTAGAACTTAGTTTAGTTTTTATATGATTTTTTACACACCAAATTTGTTACTGCACTATCAGCTGAGCTCGTTTTACCGCATTCCAGCAACAGTAACAAAAAATGCAATTTTCCAGCTCTGCACACTACGTACGGCAATTAGTATAGCAAAACACACGCGCAACGACCAGCAGCAGCATACCGAGCAATTGTTAAACGTAATAGTTATACTCCCGGCACTGTTCTAGCGTTTGTATACGGAAAACGGATATTGAATACTTACACAGTAAAAGATGGAGAACAGCTGTTGCCTATGGAAAAAAACAGTAAATAAATGTGGTTTTGATGTAGTTACGGGTGTCAATTTACTCTCATTTCTAATTTGCTTTATTTTTTAACTGATTTAACATTACCACGCTTGCAGTTCAAGTATTCTAATTCGATTAAAAAGCATTTCAATTTGTACAACATATTACCCAAAGGAAACGTTCAACACCCTTGATGGAGACGCCTGGTAAGTCATAAGAGTGTGAATTTCAAGCTGATCTATAAAATACTTAAATATTTTTCTCGTCTTGTAATATTTTATGGTACCATCTATAAAAACATATTTTCATAAGCACTTTGCATATTACAAATAATTTTTACTACACCCACACAACTGTTTACTCTCAAACATTACGGACGAAAAAAAGGAAACATCAACATCATGCGCCGTTCAAATGCTGTTGAGATAAAAAAAAACACCACACACATATTATGTCCCCATTTGCTCGTTTTACGTGAGTCAATAAAAATGTAAGTCGTTACTACTAAAAAAAAAATACCTCCCCATCCGAAACGATGAACGCAAACATCTCTCGCAAACTCAGACGCGCTCCAAAGGCGGCCGAGATGTGGAATAATGTTAATAATAAGGACTCCACTTGGATGATTAGAAGCAGCATCTTAGCACCTTTTTTCACATGGATTTTCGTAACGACAGTAATCATGAGAAACACAATCTACGTATGACATCATCAACCAAGCAACCAACGCTTCGAACGCCTTCAGCTAAGGTAAGTAAAGGTATCCTCCTCCACTGGGAAGTGTTTGAGTGTTTTCTTCACTTGGGGAACTATCGCGTAAAACAATAGCAAAATGCGAAGAATTGCAGGACTTTGACGGCGCTTCGTCGTGGTTTATTTGTTCTACCGCATTCCAAACCAATGCTCGATCGGTTCGCGCTAACGAGCCGTCGACGAGTGACGAAGACACAAAAGAATTCCGCACGGAAAACCACATTTTGCCGCCATAAGCGATGGCACTGCCGTGAGTGCCTTGGGCGATGCAACGTTGCACCCATTGTCAAGCGACAGATGCTGCTGGAATGAAGGGCCGGAACGCGCCTAGGAATTCCGACAATAGGTACAATAATCCTCCCTGAAGGAAATGGTTTCAACTTTTACACCATTCGCATCCTTTGTTAGCGCTTTCAAGGGTACTACATACACTGTTTTTTTGTCCTACGCTTTCCACATAACAAACAAAAGCCCTTGCTTAATATTACTACGCTTTCATTGTTATTTTTCAAGGTGAATTCCAAAGTGGTTCCCTAATGAACAATAATGTAAAAGGTATTGCTTACACAATATGTATAAAGCTAAAAAATTTAAATTATTTTGCTGGCAGCTTGTACTATATGTTGATGATACACAAGTTGTTCTACAAAAACCAGGCTAAATGATGAAATAAAAATTTTACATTGTATAATTATAGCAATTTAACTATATCGCATTGGTGTTGCTAAAAATGGTTCCTCCTTTGCACGCGCATTATTCATCTAGTGTCAAGTTGGAGGCGTTTGCGTGACCGGAAATTAAGTCATGACTTGTACAAGATGGCTTTTTTCTGCTTCTTGCTTCACTTAAAGCACACCTCACAAGTGAACGACACCTAGGTGTGGAGAAAATAAAAAGACAAACACAAAATTTGACGCCATTGACCTTCTCAAGGTTTTCACTCGTATACTTCGAACCTTAACATCTACCTGCTAGATTCTCACATTCTCACAACGAAGGATTAAGTTATTAAGAAACACACCGTTTTGCGTTCTTTTTTTTGTGTCTATTTTTATAATTTCAGTTAGCAAATTTTTTTCTTATGTAATAATAATAGTACGCAACATCAATGGAATTAATTTGTTTCATGTTATGGTATTTCCTATAACTTTAATCCGAAACAAACATTCGAACGAACTAATAACAAAAATAAATCGAAACCATGAAACTCAAAGCAACACATAATTATATCATCGTCTGGACATAAATATAGCACAACTTGCAAAAATTTCCCTCTCCTAGCTAAAATTGTACTATTTACCGAAAAAAGTGGGGTTGGGTCACATCGATTTAACTAAGAACGATTGCGAAAAAGCAAAGTTCGTCGTCATCAAATTCGATGACGGCACAACTTTGAGGATGGAATTTTGAAAAAGGGAAAACAGCAGTTAGGTGGCTTATTTCTATTTCCTACCACATAACGTCACCTTCGGATTAGGCAAGGATCGAGTGCGGACAGGAAAAATAGAATAATAACAACAAAAAACCCCTAGACAAGCTAATATGAATTCCGCTAGGTGAGCGTAGGGTGAGGTTTTATTGCTAGAAATAGACCACCCCACTAAAATAGGGAGGGAAGACGCGTAAAAATAGGGAGCGAAGTTGTGGAAACCCATCTATAAACGTTCATGATTTATGCTGGCTCGTAGCACCAGCACAAAACTTCTTCTGCGCTTCTTCGGCATTAACCTTCAAGAAATCGGTACCCGTGCCCTTTGCGTCGGTGGCAAGCCAAAGTTCGTGCCCTATGTCGCACGAGCACGGGAACGATAATTAAATCAGCCACCATGGATGTTAACTCCGCTACTCTCGGTGTGCTTCACAAGAGCGTGGCTCCCGAAACTTTGTCCGTACCGAGGGAAAAGCTGACAAATGAATCCACTCGGGTGTGATTTCCTGCTTGATTGCTTTACAATCAACTACCGATTGGTGCTGCCACCATTAAAAAGGAACAAATCGTTTCAGGGTGTACGCATAAACATATTTTAAGTTCACTGATTTTTCACTCCCAATGCGTGCCCTTTGCGAACTCAATTGGAAAGGAATTGTCTGGCTCTGGCTCTTGCTCTAGCTCTGGTGGAATCATAACGATACTCTTCGATGCGGGAAGGTGGAGTGAAAAATAATATCAACCCCTCACATTTGGATACGATAAAATGGTCGGAAATATGATTTATAGCACCATAATTCTCGGTAATCAGCTGGAACGATTGCTGCGACTTCTGTTGCAAAGCTTTGTGGCTCGCGCAGCGAATCAGTTTTATGTGTCTATTTTCCATCTTCTTTATGACAGAATTAAAGCCATTTTAAATAATCACAATCATACATAATTTAAAAATATTTTAAAGTTATTCTTGATATTGAAACGTAAACCGATAGTCGATTAATTCTAACATTTTAAGAACAAATTTATGAAAATATACACCTTCTAATGCGACGAACTAAAAAGTGTAAAATTTATGATTGTGCACATAATAACACCATCTACACAAGTATGCAACTCAATAACAATCAATGCCAAGTAACATTTAAAATAGCTTGAATTATTAGGAATACTAAAGGCGCCGACTTTTCCGACTAGAACCATTAACCAGACATGGAACATTCACTCGGTAAAACTTTCCAAAACCAATCACACATTTATCTGACGGAGTGTTTAATTATCGATAAATGCTGTTGCACACAATTAAGCGTAAACTTTTGCATCATCTATTCCTCATAACCGGCGAGACGTGAAGCTTGAAATTGATTCGAACTTTTGAAGCACAGTTACAGCAAAGTTTCCTCAGGTTCCAAAGTTAAAGTACGGCAGGTGTATTTGGGTTCATCTTTACTGAGAAAACACCCCATCAACCATCAATATCAATGTGCTCGGCTTGTTGTTTCGACCGGAAAAATGCGTTTGTGTGCTGTTGGTTGGCTTTGTAATGGGTTTGAATTAAATTTCCAATATTTATTATTTTATCGGCAACTTTGAGGGACTATTAGTTTAGGAAACAGGCTGATACTTTACTCTATCGGTTGAATAATATTGATTCGGGGTTCGTTTTAAAATTGGAAAAATACGAAATTACTACACTTTTTTTCAAGTACCGTCTAAGCTCTTTTTTTATTAATTATATGATACCCTTACTACTCTAATTACATATAACGGTCAATTTAATTTCAAAAGAGCATTCATTAGCTTTACACCACCGCAATCATATCCTTGGAATGCTCGATTTTCTCTCATTTTTGCAATTATTAAGCTCATTTAATCTGCATTAGGTCCTTCGAGCAATTTTACATGATTATGCACACCCGTCAAGGTTTAGCAAGGCACACCAGGAACACCCTACGGAGATGCATTTATTCATCACACCCCAGAGTGGACCGCAAATGGCTGCGTGTTCCCAATGCTTAACACCGGTCGATTCACCGATTAATATCGCCAACGGTCGTCAACACTAACCATGAAAGCAACTTCCGTATCCGCATACGACCTGCCAACGATAAAAGCGAAGGGAAAGCAGCAAATACAATGGCACGTTTCTGGTGGTTATCGATTTTCTCTAGCGTGCACTTGCACAACCGAATGCAAATCGGCACAATGCTTCGTGAGATGCAGTGAACCACCTTTACGTGATCTTTTGACGCTGTTTTTTTTTCTGCGTTTCAACTCTTTGTCGACCTCACACGGGCAAGGTTAAGACGAGAATTAAGCAAGAAGCGTGAGGAGTAATAACCACGGGTAGGTATGCTTACTGGTAAGGAAGGAATTAATGGTTTGCACGTGCAATGAAACTAATCCAAAATGCTCACCTTCAGTGAACTCGAATGTAAGTCAACCTTTATACTATCGATTACAGGCAGGCGAGAGCTTTTTTATGATCAGACCAGAAGCAAGTGCTTTAAAATTGTGTTGTGAGAAGCTTAAAACATTATGAAAAGAAATACCTTACAAATATTTATGATATAGTAAGTTCATTTAGCATTCTTCAAATAAGTACGATAATATATACCAAAACTGTATACACAACAATTTTATACACAATTTTGTTCATTAATTATCATTATTATTGCAAAAAACGATTAATGCCATTCCTCTATTTATGATAGATTTATTTTTTTACTAAATTAATCTATAAAGACATTTCTTTCAACATGTTGGCCAACACTTTTGGCCAAGTTTTGTCATTTTATTACATGGTTTATATTATAAACATTTAACAAAAAAAAAACACTTTTATTTGTGTTTTCCTGTTCATATGCTTGAAAGTTTCTTCCCATTAGTTGTGTTTGCGCGTTACAGAAAGCAAACTTTGCCTTGCAAACCTGTAACACATAACCACGACCTCTACTTAAGGGGGCCAAACATTCGTTGTGTATTCTTAAACTTTCGCTATTTCAAAAGTTTTCGAGCGGATGTGCCAGTTTTCTATAACCATTCAAATATCGCATGGCGCTCATTCGAACTGCAAAAACACTGCATCGGTATGGTTGCATCCATGATTAAAAATACACGAAACGAAACGATAAAAACTCTGCCAGCTACAATCCACGGCCAAGGTAAGCGAAAGAGTCGTAAAAAAGGACGAAAATAAAAACCTTTCGTTGCCTGCTTCCTCCGTTGTAGCATTGGAATTTTTGCAAAAGTTTCCCTCGAACGGGAACGGTACCTCAGTGTACGGAAATAATGGCCAAACTATTACGCCATGTCCGGGTGTGTATGCCGACCAGCACGAAGACGACAACCAAGACGACGACGTAATAGGTTAAATGTCTAGCGTACATTTGTTAACATCAATTTATGTCTCTTCGTCCAACACAAGACAAACGCTGCGGGTATGTCCTGTCTATTGTTTCTCGCGTGCAACGATGACGATGAGCGTCGATTGAACATAAGGAATGTAACAGAACATAAGCATGTTGAATTCGTTGAATTTGGTGTCGTTTGTGGGGCATTCATACAAGTTGACCTTGCTTTCATGTTTAATAAGTTAAATATATTACAATTTTTAATGCATTATTTTTAACTGCTTTCCGATTGTAATGTTAGCCTTCGTTTGTAATAAAGAACGAGGCACATCTATAAAAAGATAACCTTATCAACGTGGATAAGCTGTCTAACGTGTGTGGTTTCTACAGTAAAAATAAAATTCTATCACTAATGAACTCCACATTGCTCTATTTCATGTAACGGGAATACTCCATCCACACGTGAATTGCGGTCAAGCCAGCACTCTTTTCGATCGTGTTGGTAGTGGTAATATAAATGGGGGTAAATCATCATTGGGGTTTTCTATCGCACCCATCGTGCACCCAATTATTTTCCACTTTTGAAGACCAAATACGGTCACAATCCTAAGGTATATGGTGATGATTTATTACAAACCATCAAATTGTGACACAGTTTCTACCTTCTGCTTACACTTACAATAGCGGGAGAATGGATATTAGTTATTACTTTTGCTTTGCCCTATCGTAATGCTTGTTTTGAAGATAAGTTAGCAAAAAAGAAAGCAAATGAAATGTATACCAAATCATCAGTGGATTTAACGAAAAACTGTGTTTGTTCAAGAATATCTCAGAAACAGAGATCCGTTGTGGAGATACAATTCAAAGAAGATACATTTTCAAAGATGTCTGAAAGTTGTAACACCAGCTGTTGCCTTGGGAAACATTTTTCCGTTTTTGATGAACCTTGAGAAAAAATACTAACAAATTAAACAGGACTAAAATTGAAAAATAATTTATCAAAAAATGATTTCATCGTACGAATCTATTTTCCTGTTTAACTCACAGAACGTCAATTCAAATCTGCTATCCTTCACAATACTTACATCCTTACCAAAATGACTGATTCAATTTCGACCATTAATATCAGAAGCGACAATACATAGAACACTAGTGAAGAAATAATGGTGATTCATACGGCTGAATGTGACCATTAATGACGCGTGTAAACTAAACCAAATTTCTGTTACTTTTCTCAAAACATTCATCCTGGCACTGCATAGAAAACGTTAGCCAGCAACTTTGCCAAACCGATACGAAGACCCTTCTACCAAGCGCTATTAATTGCGTCACGTTCGGTTGCGAAACGCTTTCGTTTCCGTATGTGTACATGTCTCCCACTGTACCTCATTTTTTCCGCATGCTTAATGCCTAATTAAAGACCGCACAGCACAGTGGCTGTTCGGCCCATTTTGCTGATTTTTTCGCACTTTTCTACAGATGTTTGTATACTATGAGAATATTTCTCTGTATGCGTGTATAGAGACTCCATCCTATTAACCACAAACTAGTGCGCACACACACACACACACACACACACACACCGAGATGCCAACCGAACTCCCTTGGTGCTGTGTACGAACTCCCAACAACACCGTTCGGACATTATGTGCCTAATCGTGTGTCTTGAGCCCCGTACCTCTGTACCATTCATGCAACCCCTTTTTCTTTGCACCATCACTACTAGGAAAATAAAAAATCACCGCTCCAAGGGTTGGTTTGGGCCTTACCCAATGACTCGAACGCTCAGTCGGTCCCATATAAGACACAAGCTCACTCCATCACCTACAGCAAACCGTTGGACGGGAAAATATAGGTCTATCACGAGAGCAGTGAAACGAGAAATACGAAGCAATTCGGCTGCGTTTGTTTGTAGTGGAACGAACCGCTACTAAACGTACCGTTGCCGATGTTAAATCGCTTCCAGGGAATCAACATGTCACGGGTAGTACTACACCTGCTTAACTTTCGGAACAGTTTTGCGATTCCGCTAATTTCGTCAACAGCTCTTGAAGGCGAAACGTACACCAGCAGCTTAACAGCTAGCAACACCACCGAAAATCAGGCCTGTGTAAGACAGATTCATGAACACCGTTTAATGTTGGACATAACCCTTGAGGGAAGCGTTTTGTTCAATAGTATATAATCCGGTAGAGTACTAAACGGAACTACTTTAAAATTAACAGCACAATGTATCATGCAAACAAATTTAACCGTACAGCTGAGCTAAAGTAAAGTGGAACATTTATTAGCAGTTGTGAATTCCTTACTAATTTTAATAATTTGAATAATTTTATTTATTTACTTATTTATTTATTTGTTTACATATGTTTTTATTTATTTATTTACTGATTTATTTTCTGATTTTCTTGTTAATATTGATTCATATTGATTCACTTTTATTATTATTTATTATTTTATTTTCAAATTTTTATTTTTTATTTAATTATTTATTTATTTATTTATTTATTTTTTATTTATTTACTTATTTATTTATTTATTTAAAACCATTGACTTCAACCGCATTACGGTACAATTCAAACCAAACTCTGTGTCAAAACACACCGTACCGCAAGGGTTAAGTGAAAACTCTGGAACCCACACAGAGGAAAAGCAACAATGAAAGGGAAACGACATGGTACGATATAATTACATGATTGGCTTGTAACACCAACCTGCTACAGGATCAGCCGCACACTTTAACACTGAAACAACCGACCCATACACATGCCACATGTTTCACCCAGACGCCAGACGTAACCAAACAAGCCCGAGACCCCAACATTGCGGCTTAAAATAGATTTCCCTTGCAACAGGATAGAAGCAAAACGGTTCTACTAGGACCGCGCACACAACAACAAAAAAACTCCTCCACTCTAGCACTATCACACATATATTTCCACGAGTACTAATACCACATGATGACCAATGAGTTTTTTCCTTGCTCGAAGACCCCACAGTTTCGCTGGAGGTCTGGAATCGTTCTTTGGAAAACTTTTTCCAACATAAGTCCACGGGGTGTTTAGGTGGTGAAACTAAATGGAACACGCAAAGCACTCTTTGATGGGAACCCCTATTTTAGTAGCCTTTGGACTCCGCCGAGGTCTGGACTTTGGTCAGTTTTGTCGTGACCGTCAGACGAGACGGTAATAAGTGATTCCAGGGTACAAAGACCTCCGACAAGGCACAGTTAAAAAGTACTTAAGTGGTGATACTACTCAGTATAGTGTACTTTCAGTTCAATGTAACACTGCACATTAAATGAATCAACTCCATTGAATTTCAATCGATTCCGTTAAAGTTTGGACAAAAGTGTGTGACTAAAAGTTTTATTCTATTGTAACCTGCCTATTGTGATCTTTGAACGAGGAGCATTTCCAAACTTTTCCATTCAATTGAACTTTTTAACGTGTCTAACGCAAGTCAAACGAAAAAGGTAATAGCATCACCAGATCTGGGTTACACACATTACCAATTAACTTAACTTCGTGCCTTGGGACGGTTACCGAATGGATACAATTTTTTCGTACGCGAGAACTTTTCACTTTGTAAAATGTCCCGCTTCGGCCTTTAGCTGTACTTTACATCGCTTTTTGGGTCACCGATACCATTGTACTCTGACCTAATTCCGAAAGGGGTCCAAAGTTTCCCTTTTGCATTGGATCAAACGGGAACTTGTTCGGGGTTTTTTTTGCTGTTTGATTCACGTTCATTATTTTGGAGGCTGAATGGAAAAATGAATGGCTTTTTATTGTCCAAAAATTATACAGCAGCACCGCGGCTAAACTGTGCAGCAATTGTGAGGAAATGTTTAACTTCCTACCACTGCTGCCATCATTTACATCTAAACTACAAATCCGTAAAGATAGTGAACACAACACCATAATGTTCCATCAGGTGTTAAAACAATGAAGTGCCCTCCGAATGTTGGTGTGCCGTGCCTCGTCGCGAGTGTGTGGTTGAGCTTATTTATTGTGCAGAAGGTTATGATTTAATTCGTACCCATTTACAGAGCTATATGTGGTTTGGTACTAAAAGTGCTCTGCATTATTTATAACGTCATGTTTAATTGAAACAATGCGGAAATGTATGCGGTTCACTTTTCGTTACATGTACTCCGTATCACAACACGATTAAATCGGCGAGTGGTTTTTATCATTTTTGTATCATTAAGCAATGTAAAGTAAATTACTTTTATGATGTTTATCAACAAGTTGGACATATTGCAGAGATCGTTGAGAAATGGTGATGTTAATTACTTTGATATGAGCTCCATACGATCTTGAAGAGACTTGTATTACAAGCAGAACAATATTTTTAAATTAATGTTATAGGATTTGTCTCAAAATTTATGATACTTTAAACAAACAGAAGTTTTTTGTTTGTGAACTGTGATTGAACATGATACTGTTAATTGCTTGCTGATTCATTTCACGATCCATTTAATTCATTTATTTTTATGCGATGCAAATGAAAATTCTTCAATAAGATTTATACGTTTTTGATTCATATTTGTTTCTTAAATTTCAAAATCTTTCAAATAATTCTACTCATTGTTTTGAAATTTAAAACACTATGCACAAGACTTTGTCTTGTTGTATTTTGTCATTTCATGAGCATCCTTGGTTGCAGCTTTGTGTAGATATTTCTCATTTTGTTCGTGGTTTATTTCAAATTACTGTATTTACTTTCAAGAGTTATTCATTAAATAGCATACCAACACGATAGAAACAATAAAATTGTTTGATTTAACCGCGATTTAACTGTTGATTATAAAGGAAATTCACCGTCTTGAACTTCGCGGAGTAAAGTAACATACAATTCTGATCAATCAACTACCTTGCGAACTT
The DNA here is from genome assembly GCA_018908115.1 of Anopheles rivulorum. Classification (NCBI taxonomy): domain Eukaryota; kingdom Metazoa; phylum Arthropoda; class Insecta; order Diptera; family Culicidae; genus Anopheles; species Anopheles rivulorum. The sequence continues at coordinate 43,219,266 of CM032178.1, forward strand.
TATCGTCACTTTTGGACCGTCTTGTGGTTTCATGTGTAACTATGCCGAGGGTATATTAATGATTGTTCTTTTCCCCGCCTTCTCCATTCACTGTCCCATATCATCCCCATTACAAACTTCGACTTCAACTGACATCGAATTTTCGCTTGTGTCTTTCACAGAACCAACGGGAAAGGAAAACTTTTCGGCCTCGTGTTTCTCCATCTTCGAAAGATGTCCAGACAAATTTCCTTCGCGTAACAGTGCTAGAACCGTGCAAAATCGTGAAGCGTAACCTTTAATGATCCTGCTAGACTCGAACAACTGAACCATTGGCCCTTCGAAGAGTTTCTTAACGGTTACTTAGTGGCATCTCGCCTTTAGTGGCATTTGTGCAGTGGTATCAATTAGAAGATTGCAGTCTAGCAAAACTTTATCCGAAGGAGAAATTGAAATCATTTCCAAAACAAAAAAACAAACAAACTCTAGTGGTACACCATTTTCGGATGCAACTTGGCAGCGTTGCAGCGAAGAAAATCAATCTACCAGCGGCATCTCGCAAACATCCTGCCATTGGGGCCAGTGGGCCAGTAATTGAAGACAATTAGTTAAGTCAACGGCTTTGGCATCCGTTCGTTTGTCCGTTTCGTGAGCGTTGCTGAAAAGGGGCCAAAGTTTCAAAACCCCAGTTCTAGAGTGAAGTGCAATTTATCAGTGCTCCCTGTCGTCCCATATTCGCTGGTGTGTAACCTTTTCGTGCAGGGTAAACGCGATAGAAGTCTCTTGCACTACGTGATCTTTACGAAGCATAACGTTTTGCAAATCGTACGATGGGTTGTGCAAGCAGTTCACCGTTAATCAACGGAGGTGGTCCCGGCGGTGTCATCGAGACAGCCAAAGAAGCGGCCAGCAAAACCGCCAACGATGTGCTCCATGCCGGTGAGGCGGCGATCAATGGTAAGCATATTTAATTACAACAGTCGATGAAAGTGTGAACTGTGTCATATTCCTTGCCATTTTGGCTGGATATTGGAGTTTTGTTTGGTCATAACAAATTGTTCATTCACTCATAAATTGGTGAATAAAAATTATAATTTAGAGCCTTTTATCATTCAAGAGAAACTATTAAGAATTAACTAATTATATTTTTTTATGTTAATGTCATAAGCTGTCCTTTGACTGCGTTAGGTTTAAATTGCTAAACACTAGTCCATAAACAAGTAAGCTTATTCAGGAAATTTTAATATAAACGAAATGTTTTAACCCATTTTGTCTAACCATTACAGGTGGGATTGAAAGATAGAAACTTTTTATTTAATATAGTAAAAGCTTGTTTAAAATTGAGGTCAATTTGAACGTTAAACCAGTTCCCGCAGAAATTGAAACGCAACTCAGCCCACAAACTTTTCGATTCGCTTCCTCGTAAGTGTATGATGATGCTCATTGAGTCAATATTACACTTTTCGATTAAATTTGAGCGAAGTAGTATTATCGAAATCGAAAGCACTCCACTTTTAAGCATCCTATTTTGATACAACTACTTGAAAAGAATTATACTTGATACAATTACTGGCATTCTCATTTTTGTGTAAGAATTTCTAAATCCTCCTACTGTAACGTTTTACAAGTCAGTTTGCTTTGGTTTCGAAAGGCTGTGCAAACAGTATACTCCTCTTGAGTCCATCTGACAGCAGAAAACACACGGTTTACTTTTCAAGCATTCTGGCAGCGTGTTGACTGGCACGGCTATTTATACCCGGCCGATTGATCAACAAATCCTGGAACGGGAATGGAATAGACGATGGTGCTGCTGGTGTCCATTGTTAGCTCAGCCACCCAATTTAACAACCAGCGCCAACGACGGGGGCCTGCTGTAATCGTCAATTCTATTCCACGCACCAGAATGGATGCATCATTACGAGCAATAAACTCTATTACGCTTGGCGGACACTAGGCGTCTCCATTTCATTGGCATCCATCAAGCACCGGGCGTCTCCATCGTACGATCGATAGCGATTTTTCAAACCAGTCCCCTGTAAATGGGCCACAATTCGTTTGCTAAAATGGATTCATTTGAGTGCCGTTGATTGGCCCGTTGGGATTAGGTTTGAATGTTTTAGCAGCGTTTTCAGATCATTTTGTTCTACTATCGGCTACAACACGTGAATTTTTTCAACCGTTAAAAGTTAACACCTCTACAACCGTAATGTAGGAGTAAAAAACATTCCACACCTTCGCAAAAGGTCAATGGTTTTGGGAAGCTCACCAATCCACTCATGTGAATCCTGCCAAATCAACACATTTTCACGTTGGCTGAACTAGACCCATCATAAAGCGTTTTCTAGCGTGTTCTAAATGGCGAAGAGAGAGAGAGAGAAAGAGATAGAAAGCTTTCGTTCACCATCCTTTGCTCTTTTCACCGAGGTGACGCTCATTTCCCACCAACATTCCCAATATACTGTGGCTCAATCTTGTGCTTACATTCCATTTTGGGTACCGCCGAAAGCTAACCATCAATCTAAGCATTGATGCATATCTTAATATTATTCATGGCTTGATTTGTACACGCTACCCGCTATCGTTTCGTGTACGAAGCAACATTTCACAGTTTCACGTTTGATTTTATATATTTTTCGTTTTGGTGTTCCTGCAACTCAATGACCACGAACGAATCACCCCAACTGTCACGATACGAGTTGCACTCAAGGGCTATATTTAGCATTTTGCCAAGCCAGTTACCTGTAAGAGGAATACTTTTGATTTAGTTTATCACTTTCGGTACCATGTTTAAGTACGCTACCCTAAGTTATAATTCCAATGAACTATTTTTGACATTTTCATATACTTAAGGAAAATGATACTGCAACTTCGAATGTATTAGTTAGCTAGTACTTAAAACAATGGCTAATGTGAGGAGTTTTATAAATAGTACTACTCAGCTTAAGGCTCGAGACACAATAATTCATTGCCCTCCGAACAATGACCAGCTTTCATCCAGACTAGCTAATGGTTTCACTACCGTCATCAGCCAACATTTTCTCCATTAACGAATGCTGTGCTGTAGGGAAAAAGAATTCTCTGACTTTAGTCACTATTTGTTGCTCCTTTTTCATTCCCTCGAAAACAAATAAAAACTCAAAGCTCCCCTATGACATTTGCAGTCCCTTTTGAAGTGGCTCTATTCGGTTTCGGTTTGCTTTAAATAATGTCCCGAAATATAAAGCATAAAAGTCACTGCAAGGCAAAAGGTATCAAATTTCACTCGCACACATACGCGGCTTGGTAGACGTTTCACATTTCATGCCTTTTCTTAAACCTTGACAAAGACGAGAAATCATGAATAATTAATGAGCTTCCTCCAATATTGGTTGTTGTTTCCGTTCGGTTTTTGTTTTGGGATTGTTTTGTGTCTTCTTTTGGGGATTGTTCGAAATTTCCTTTTCGCTTGTAATGTTCCTTTTTTGTGTACTTTTTCCAACCTATGTTTTTGTTTTGTTTTCCTTTACCCACGACACTTTTTGCTCTAGAATTGTGGCTCGTTTACCAATTTCCTTCTGGTTATTTTTTTCTCCTCAAAAAAAAAAAAACGAAAGACTGAATCGATTTCACGTGTTTCGTTTGTTGACTCTATTCAGTTTGATGAATCGCTGCATTCTACCGTCCAGCTTGTGGCGCGTAAATTTGTATGCCTTTCGTTCTCATGTGTATTTTTATATTTGTTTTATTTTCTATGTTTGTTTTTCACCTTCCAGCCTTATTCGGTTGTTTGTTGTGGTGTGGCTCAAGCAATCCAGTTTAAAGTTTAATGTCATTGGATTTGCCATTTTCAAGAGGAACAAAACCAATTCTTTGACTTTCTTTTGGAACCTTTTTGTATTCATAAGGAACTTTCTAGCTCTATAGCATACAGCACATAACTAGTTGTGTCTCATGCAAGGATTTAATTTACATCGGTTAGGAGACATTTCCTTCTCCGAATCTAGAAAAGACACCTTATCCCGTGAGCCCTCGGCTGTATTGTTGCGTATTGGAACCTTTTAAATCTATTTGAAACATTGAACTTCTCATATAAACTATCCTCTATCAATATAAAACTTCATTCAATCTTTGTCCACCCATTTGTTTTAATTTTTCTTCTTCGTGTAAAAGCAACATAAAAAAGCATACAAAAGCATCAAATAGTTTTCTAATAATTAGTTCAACTTTACCACGCCGAATGTATGGCCTCCTTACCCGCAGAATCTTAATCCTCTGGAATATTTTGGACACAAATCAATCGTCCAGTAACACCAGGTTAGAACTAGTGGAGAAAATTAATTCCGTTTTTGCGGTCATTCCCAGAGATGCTATTACTAGGGCTTATTCAAGCTGAAGTTCTCACCCTTTTCTTGGCAATGGTTTATCATTTTTTTATCATGTCTTGTCCCTGAAAATTTACCTCTTAATGCCTCATTCTACCATACCTTCGAAACAATAAATAAACAATGAGCCTACGAAATAAAATAACTTAACCACATTTCCACGAGCAACTCACTAGGAAAAGGATGAAGCGTGAGAGAGAAAAAACAGATAAACCAGCGCATAATGGAATTATCGCACGGGTATGTCCCACGCGGCATGGGCGGTAATTGAATTTGTGTGGCCTTGCTGAGCCTTAAGCTGTTTGAAATATGCAAGACGTTACTTTCAACACTTTGCTGATGATCGACGCACAAAAGAGAAGATTTCTGAAGCGATAATACAATTTCGGTAAGAAAATCTTTTGCCAGTTCCGGACCCAGCTATGAGTAGATTGTGGTGCGGAGATAATAATGATGGTGAGAGAGAATACAGATCAGAAAGAGCACATTCTTTCTTAGTGAAACAAATTCAGCTGATACCTTAAAATGTTCACCACACTTTCTTAAACCTTAATTGTAACGACCGTGCTTTTTTCGAGGGACACTTCACTGTCCTAACCCATTAAGAGGTATTGATCGTGCAACCCAAAATCTAGACGCTTACCCATTTCCCGACAACGGCACGCTTCTAAAACTCCCAATTGATCATCGATTCCTCGCTCATTTTCTTGCTTGAGAAAGGAACAAACAACGCAATTACCCAACCGCAAAGCCTAAAAGTACACCTGGGACACGTGTTCCTTATGCATGTTTTAGCTATGCTGCGTCCGCGTTACGCTTCCTGTCGATGACCTTTCGAATGTGGTGTTGATGAATATCCTTGTCACAGGTCAAGGCAGTTCAACGCACTTCAATAATTCCAAAAAGTGGGCCTTTGTAATACAGTTTCATGCATCGATTTGACATAAAGATAGATGAGAATGTTTCAATTTTTATGTTTTAATTTTGACAGTGACTCTATCAACGAGACATCGTTCTCATATTTATAATATGAGCGCCACCGTAGTAGCTTAATAAACGATACATTTTGGATAAGCACATTAAATTATGAAACTAGTTGGAATAATTCGTGTTGTAATCTCAAACATTACACAAGTAATGTTGATGTCGCTGCTAGTGCCTATTGAACTTGTTGCGCCGTAACGAGGTAAAGAACGTAACTTTGTCGCTTGGGCTGAGATATAATGTTTACCATTCATTTACTGCAGCATGCCCTTGAAACGGTCTCTTCAGCTGCTACACAAACCGAGACCAAAGGTCAACAATGTTTTAATGAGCAAAAAGTTGACCACGCTGAAGCTTGATAATTGGAGGAAAATTAAGAATCCGCTTTCAAAATGTTATAAGGCTGTTAGGAATAAAAGAACGCGCTGAAATTATAATTCTGCTGTGGTGTTTCAAATAAGATAGATTTGGATGTAAATTAATTTTGGTGATTAATTATGCAAAGGCTATTTTATCTCACGAAAAGTAAAATTATTTACGAAAGATTGTTTAGTACAATACTAATTTTTAAAGTATGCTTTAAAGTTTGTTAGAAAGTATGCTAGTATGCAAGCTTTAAAAAAGCTTCTCAAAATAACACTTCGTTACTCAGTGCGCCAGTGCAATGCAACCGCTTTCATCCTCATCCATGAAACAACCGCAAATCGTCTGACCGGATACCAAACCAAAGACCGGCGTTTACCAGTGCTTTAGCATACCGATGTGGTTTTTTACGAAACTGGTTGCTTTTGTGAATGCATTTTTTTCTGCCCTTTCGCTCGGTTAGGGTCGGTAGAACGCATACAATGATGCAGCGAAGGAACGATAAAAGAGAAGCTGATTTTTACTTTATTTCTACGTATGTACCTAAAAAAACTCGTTCCTCGTTTTTCAAGCTGGTTGAATGTTAATTAATGTAATACACATTTTCGTCTCCTTTTTGCTCCTAAAGCTCCCGAAAGGACTTTGCTAAAAGGGGCCAACGAGGTTCTTTCTGTTGCGTACATTGCGGGTAACAGCATAGATTTATGCATATCCTTTCACTTCAGCATGTGTTGCGCTTTCGCCTTCTGGATGACGAGCGCAAGCAGACAGGTTACTTATTTATGGCATCCGGTTCTAGGATGCCATTTAGCCGTACCGTAGCGTTCGTGAATGTACATGTGCCAGCAATACGTAGCATTTGGGAATTGGAATTTAATATCTATTTTCATATGAGAATTCCAGTAACTGTTACAAATGCTTTAAGAATCTGCTCTAATAAGTCCGCATGTCTGTCCGCTTCATTTTCAGACGTTGGTGAACACATGAAGGAAGCGGTTCATAACGTTACGCACGAGATCGAGAACGTGCTCGGCGGCAAAAAGGACAAATCCGATTGCGTCAACGAAGACGACCAGCCTGCAGCAAACGGTCACGATGATCCGGACAATCCGGACTACCAGATCATTCGACTCAAGGGCTCCAAGCAGAACAGCGTGGAAGAGACGGAAAAGATGGAAAACATGAAGAACGATCTGCTTACCAAGGCGCAAAGCTTCGGTGACGATACGGACCGGATGGCGGACGATTTGATGAAGGAAACCGAGGACCTGATGCGGGACGCCGAGACCGGTATCGCTCACCACGAGATGACAACACGCATCACCTCCTCTGAGGACGGTACGATCGAGATCCTTAACCTGGAAGGTAATGCGCCCAAGTCTCCGAACCATTCGATTGACAGTTTAAAAACTACTTCACCAGAGCCCGAGATCGAGCGGATACTGGCCGGTGCTGGGGCGAACGATGCTGCTATGCCCGATTCTCCCAAGGCAACGCTCAACACACTGTCTGTTCCCGCCACCAAGGACGAAGCGATGCCGATGGATTCGATGCCACAAACGACCGACAAGCCGGACGTGTGAGTACGGTAGTGCCATCGCATCGATTAACAACGCTCTCCTACACAATCACCTATCGTTTCCTTGTCTCCACATCCTTCCATCAACACTCGGAACTCCTTTCCACACGATCACAACTTTATAATCACAACCCCAAAAATTCTTACACCACCCAACTTCGAAAGCCATCTGCTCTCATATGATCACACGAGCAGCATATTTATAACAACCAATCAAAACTCATGGAACATGATGTACATTTCGAAACATTTTCTGACATAATTGGAACATCTGTGAGTTTGTAATTTCAGTTTCTTAGCTGTACACGATGTGCCGGAACATTTTCAACCAAAAACCCATCCATATCGATGTAATATTGCATTACTTTTTTATACTCCCACCCATTTATCAATGTCAGACGACAAATCTTTTACCACGATTATTGTAAATAATTTGTTTTGATGTAAGTAATTGTAAAAAGAAACGTTTGAAAATAAATGTACCATTGTTATAGAAATAAATACCTTTCTTGTGCGCATACTGTGTAAAGGAAGTGTAAACAAGATGACTATGAAGTTGAGCAAAAAGTGCTCAAATTATTTATTTTTCACTCAGATGTAGATTCTTATTTTGGGTTATACTTTTACTTTGCTATAAAAGTCGTTTAAAAATAACAAAACTTTAGTAAGTAGATTTGTCTATGGGAATTATTGTATTATTGTATTTTGATGAGTTAATGTAGTTAATACCTTCGTTATTCTTTTCATTCTATACACACATCTCTTTGAATAAACCATACTTTATAAGTCCATCATACATCTTTATTAAGCAATACGGCCAGCAATACGAGGACTTTAACTTATAGTTCTTACACAGCGTTGCTAAAAGCTCTTAGTCAAGGCCACACCTTAAATCACAGGTTAACATCTAATCTGCATCGACATTTCGTGATGTATTATTTACATATTACTATCCGATGGCGGCAAAGGTTTGTAATAAAAATGTAGATTTAAGTCATCAAGTATTATCATTTTTACCATGAAAAATGCTTTCGTTTTGTTTAAACTGTAAAACAACACACAAAAATTATAAGCTTACGAGAATTGTGAAGCTGTTAAAATATGTCAATACACAAATAGCTTTACAGCTCTGATTTAAACCATTTTTTGTAAAAATGATAACCTTAAATAGATTATCAATTACTAACTATGTTTTCTATGTTTAGGATTTATTTAAGAACAGAAGCAAAACGATAACAACATTATACGTTAAATCACAGATTGTCATGTGTATTATTTGAATAGTTTGACAAATATTTGTCATTTGATTCGAAAACCAGTCAACTGTTCTTAAATTCTGATCGTAATTTTATTTATTTTTATTGTTAATTATCAATTATCAACTTTTAAGACTATTAACCGAGTATAAAACGAATCGAAAGTTTTCAACAAGTTATGTGAGAACCACGTCGTTTATGATTTGTATTAAATTATTATATACTTATTTGCTCGGTTTGATATTCAAGTTTTTCCAAATTAATGTTATTTTTCACACTAAAATTCAATCAACATTTAAAAAAAAGTATATTTTATACTTATTTTTAGGTTTACCATTGCCCGTGCGAGAACAACTTTTTTTTATTTATGTTAGAACGGAACAGGCCGTATTAGACTAATTTTACCACGTAGCAGGCTAGTCAGACCGTGCTACGGGGGGACGGTCCGAATGGGATCAAGAACAATTTTGATATTGATAAATTAGAACTAAAAACTTTAAGGCAATAAGGCAACACGCAATTACTGATAGATATTTGGTGAAATAAAACAATCAAACATTTAGAGAAATTAATTTAGAATTAAAAGCAAATGATGCTAAAATGTGTAAAAAATATCAGATACAAATTTCGAACCAATCGGTGTTTATGTGCAACACAACATTTTTAAGAAAAACACATCTGAACATTAATGATCTAAGCCTTTTAGGATGTTGAAGTGGCCTAAGAAATTTAGGTTAGGATTCAAACCATAATAGTTGAATGTAAGTTATTATTAAACCTCGATCTATAACAGCTTATGTAGTTAATGCACATAAAAGATAAATTAAAACAGCGAGACATGAACAACAGTAGGGTTCATCAGAGCTAATGTGTCGCCTCTATTGTATATTGTATATTATTTTACTATTTCGGATAAATCTTCATTATCTGTGGGTATATCGATTTGCAAAGTATGCCAGATATTTGTTACTCTTCGATTAATTGCAATATTGTTACGATTTTTTCTAAACTGATCATATATCTCTTCTTCACTATACACGGTTACCATTTTCAAACATCATTCGAAAAAAAAGTTTGTTGAATTTTGAAAGCACTGTATTTTGAACATAAACGATTTGTCTAGAAAGGGAATTAAATCTTCAACCGAGAAACAATATGTAAAACTGTACAAAAAATCCCTTGCGACTATGCAGCAATGTAATGAACCCATTCTTATTTTTAAATTAACTTTTTTCATGACTGTCTAACCATTCTTAAATATTATAAACGTTACAAAAGGGCGCAAAAAGTAAACGGTAATCCCATGCAACAGGAGAACGTATATGTAAATTTACCTGTAATTTAAACTGTTCACTAGAACAAAAAAATACCCTTTTTCTATCACCCCAACAAATTATCTCATAAAGGTGACCTCATTCAATACACCATCGACTGGTTCGGTTAACCAAACCACAATTCTTTCCTCCCTTCCAAATGCATGATTAATGGCCTTATCACATTTCTTTTCCCCACATTCGCTTATTTGGAACGCGTCACTTTCACCTTCCACAAAAAAAAATATACACAACACTCTGTCCATCGCCATTACTTACCTTCACGGTACAGACAGCAGGACACAACAATCCTGCCCACTTCACAGACATCGATCGATGGTGAATCGGTGACCAGCAGCGAAGAGTATTTCCGGATTGAGGTACTGAAAGCGACATCCACGCATACGCCGGGTCGATCGGTAGCACGCCGCCCAACTAACACCAACCGTCCACCGCCACCCTCTACTGCGGCCTCCGACCGCGTGCAACGTTTCATCTTCAAGCTCAACTCCATCATCCTGAGCGATATCGAGGAACGGGTCGACGAGGTGGACGGTAGCATAGTGCGGCAGCTTGAACGAAACCCAGACCGGGTGGTTGAGCTACTCAGCAAACCTTCGCTCGATGCGGACGACGATGATGATGACGACGATGCCAGAACGAATGGGACAGACATCCGAAAAGGACGTCGAAAAATACTCAACGGAATACGAAGACAGCAATCGATTTCGATTGACGAGACCACAGACCTGGACCCTTCCGAGCGCACCAAAACGCATCACAATGAACCGAGTCTAAGCGTCCAGAGCGACGACTTGGACCAGGAACAGGTGGTACTGCTTCGAAATATTCCGCCTGCCGTGAGGCTGAGAGCATTGATGCGATTTAAATCGCTCGATGGTTCCGACCGAAACACATCACTAGAACGAAAGGGTCGACGACGCATGAAATCCCTCGATACTATTGATGCCAACGGTGAGCAGGAGGAGATGAAAGCGGATGAAGATACCTTCTCCAATGTGTCGTACGATCCGGAAGAGGAAGAACGCATCTGCGAAGAACTTTTGGAGGAGCTACGGTTACTGGAACAGGCGGATCGAGACGAAGTCACACGCGATAAGCAACCTGTAAACGACAATGAACTTGAGCCGAACAACGTATGTACGACCGACACGGAGCAATCGATTACCCATGCCGATGATGACCACAAAACGGCCTGGGAGAAGCTGCAGGACTATCTGCAACGGGTGCCCAAGCGACGGAATAGTAATTACGATCTGTTCTACGATAGTGACGAAAACACGCTCAAGACACTGTTCAAGCGCAGCAAGTTGAAGCTGCTGTTTCACTATAGCGACAGCTCGGGCGAAGCCTCCGACGACACGCTGTGATGCAGTTAAGCTGTTATTGCTGTTATGTGTATGCATCGAGTTCCAGTTTTGGGTAGGTTGCACCAACGGTGATGCAGTTCTACGATAGCCAAAGTTTTACGCACGCTCTTGCTCAGTTTCCCCGTTTGCCTCGGGGAACTGCTCGTGTCAAACATGCAAAGGAAGCATTATTGCATAGTAAATTAGCGCTACTTGCCCACCAGTTATGAAGGTCACTTAAACCATTTGGTTCGAAAGTAAAGGAATAATATATTTACCATGCATTGTTCGTATGGAAAAATGCAAAGATATCAAGAGTTTGGTTCAATTGTATAATTAGCAACAGCCAAAACACAATTAGAGCTATAAATTGGTAAGTATTTACAATTACCGCCTTTAATAGTGCAACCTGACGAAGTGTACTTCTATTTAGTAAAAAAAAACCCCAAAGGTACAAGCAAACTTAAACTAAATTATTTAATCTTGTTTTAATAGTTTGCATCTATTTATGCAAGCTCCCAATGATCCCACACGTAAGGTTCTACGAGACCCGCTCATCAATGCTGCAGCTAATTCTGAAGGGACAATATGCCTAAAGAATTTCGTTGCTTCGTAGCAGAATTCAGACAGAATCTCCAGCTACAGGTAATTTAAAACGAAATGAAAGCCAAAAATGTACAAGTTCCCAATTTCGGAATAAACCTGTTGTTCCATATTTCCTGTAACTTGAATTGTGGTGAACTGGGTACCCAGAAATGCGAATACAATGATACGCCAGGCATGGCACATACCGAAATCCCGCATGCATAGTGTATGAGCTATGATTTATTTAATTTTTACGATATTTCAGTACATTTAGCCTTGTTTAGCCGTGTATCAATGTAAATGATCTCTTCTGTACTATTAACGGCGTTTGCGAGAAAAAAAACATCCACTGCACATACGTGAGGCTTTTAGAGTGTTGTTACAACGAACGATGAACCTGCTAAGGACACATCAAGTGCAGAACATCAGCGTTAAACAAAATTACATTAATATGTTACCCGAACATTAATCCAAAGCTCAATTTCAATTCGCTTCGCATCACCCGATGTATCGTGTATTTTATAGAAAAACAAAATGTTATATACGATTTGTTTACCATTTATTACGGCTATGCTAAACCAACATGAGCTTGAAGCTTCGCTGTTGCCAATTGATCGTTGACAAATTTACGTTCCACAGTGTTGCACGGTGAATGATGTTGGAAGACTAACCATAACCACAAGCCATTAGCACACCGGATCTCGGTTTAACCATTGCTATTCTACATTTTCGAATCTAGTCATTCGGAAATGTTGACCACGGCACCGGTCAGCGCGATGGCCTCTATCTCCACGGCAGCACCGAGGGGCAACTTTATACCACCAAAACATGTTCGGGCTGGGAAGCTGCTGCTGAACACTGGAAAAGAAAAGCACCCGCCCCGAACGAGATCCATAAGTTGTGGTGAAACATTTATGATTTGGCTTTTCGATTAGCATCGAAATCATTATTATCATGAGCTCCGGTGCCAACTGTGCGAAATGTGCACCGTGCTAAAAGGTTCCGTACAGCGAAGCAACGATGGCAATGTAAAAGGCAGGAAAGCGGAACATAACACAAACAACGGTTCAACGCTTATCATCATCGAACCCCCTTCGCATGCCTGCATGCATGCCCCTACCTTTCTTGTACTCCTCGTTTACGATGGCGTAATCGTTCATATCACCCAGCAGGACGGTCGTTTTGACAACCTTATCAATTCCGGATCCCGACTCGGCCAGCAGGTTGGTCAGATGTTCTAGTGCTTTTGCCGTTTGTGCTGCTGCACCGCCCGGTACCAGCTTCAGCGTATCCAGGTCCATACCGAGCATACCGGAACAGTACACTGTGCGGTCAGCCACGATGGCTTGGCTGTAATTTGCAAAACAAAAGACCAAACATTATACCATCGCATTCCACTGTTGCTAACATCGAAGGGTTTTACATCCACTCTCGTTACGGTAACGATGGGGAATCCGGAAAGCCACTCGAACGTTCTAAATCGCATACGTACTTGTACGCTGCCACTGCTTTCGGGCATTTCTTGGTGGAGATCACTTTGCGCACGATCGACGACATTTTGGGATGAGTGACACGATAGAGATTTGGCCAACGCTTCCGGAGACTGGTTGCGGCTGCTGCACAAGCACGAATGATGGACACTACGGTAATGAAACCTTGAGATACGGACCACCAGAGTACCCAAATCGCGGTTGTTAATCAGTTGTTGATGTTGTCATGTGCGCACCGCTGAAGAGAAGCTTTGTATGTACAGGGGTTGTATGCCTTCTGTTATTTTCGGCTCACAAAATTAGCTATAAGAATCAAATATCAGCCACGTGACGAAAAGTATGAAAAAAATGTACGTTTGAGTGTCCGAGTAATTCAGAATGTTTCTATCATATGTTTAAAAAATATTAAATTACAATTGAAATAGACATACCGATTGCTCAAAGCTCCACGGACAACCCCTGTAAATGTGGTTTGCTTTGATTCCTCTTCTTTTACCAAACACTTGCTTCGCCGTTCTAGATCGTTTGAGAAACAGTGAAACCATAGGAAGAGAGCAAATGGAATTCTTGTGCAAGTGTAGGTGAATTTGTGTAGCCGGCTTAGCTGATTGCATAAATTAAGGGGGCCAACAGATCAAACCCATCAAACGAACCACACAATCGGTTTATGAATTATATTTGTTATTTTCGAAACAAAATTATATAATTGTTTTTTTTTTTACGAGTGGATTAATATACCTTCTACTCCACAAAAACAACTTTTATGGTAAACCCACAAAGGGGCAATGCTCAATCCTGAATACGCGCTTTACGCAATTAAGCTACAAATTTGCTTCCAATAGGATACAAATAATTTAAAAATTTAAACATATTTGTTGTACTTTTTACTCTACTCTGTTTATTAGTTTACCTTCTAATATTAAGTAATACTGGCAAAAAATACTGTCCTAAACCATTAAACTTGTAGCTTCTGATTACTTTATAAACCCATACAATTTTCTACTCTCCTCTAGCGCCATGTCACATGCCAGCTCGTTGGATTTGTTCTTCACGGACACATTCGCGCCATTTTCTATCAAAAATTCCACCATCTCCCATTGCTCACGCTGAAACGCATTATGTAACGCCGTATTACCTTGCTTATCTTGGGCGTCCAGCCTAATACCACGCTTCAGCAGCGACGATGCCAGTTCGAGCACCATGTGCCCACAATGTCTCATCCACCCGATTCCATTCGTTAGTATCATGAGTGCGTTTCGGCCAAACTCATTTGTAGCATTAACATCGATCGATTTTTCTAGCAACTTTTCTACCATCCGTAATTGATCCTTCATGTCACATTCTACATAGCTCAGCAACCCCAAATGTGGTGGCGAATGGTCCCACATGCGATAATTGTAATCAATATCGTAGTCATACTCTATAAACCACTTTACACAGCAGGGGATCGCATTGTGGCACACCCTCGCAAACAGTTCAGCCATTTCGCTCTTCGAATGTTCGTATAAACTGTCGAACAACAACCGCCGAATATCGGGCTGTGTCTCCAAAAATGATTCGGTACTGTAGGAAAACAAATATCGGCTCTTTTCACCAACCATCCACGGAAGGTACATGTGGGCACACTGGCGAAACCAGGGCAGATGAATCAAACGTGGTATCAATGCTTTTGCGGCACAGTAATGCATATGATTCAGATTACGGCACAAAAGATCACCGTTCAGAAGATCGACACGTGCGCCACGATCTAGCAAAAACGTCACCGTCGCACAGCATGATGCCAACGATAGTGGTAACTGTCCATCGGGTGTCGGGCCGTTCACATCCATACCGTAGTCAACTAGCGGTTTTAANAGGTACATGTGGGCACACTGGCGAAACCAGGGCAGATGAATCAAACGTGGTATCAATGCTTTTGCGGCACAGTAATGCATATGATTCAGATTACGGCACAAAAGATCACCGTTCAGAAGATCGACACGTGCGCCACGATCTAGCAAAAACGTCACCGTCGCACAGCATGATGCCAACGATAGTGGTAACTGTCCATCGGGTGTCGGGCCGTTCACATCCATACCGTAGTCAACTAGCGGTTTTAAAACCGTACCATGAAGTCCATTTCTGCAGCCTATATGCAGCAAATTATGTCCTGCCTCGTTGACGTACGATAGCTGTGCTGATTCATTGCTGCGTAATAACATCTCGAATATGCTTTCGCTTCTATACACCAAATGAATGGGCAGGCACCCTTTGTCGTCCAGCTTCATAACATCCATATTACGTGCAAGTAGCTTTTCTATCAACAATTTATCGCTCCACCTGACTGCTGCGTGAAGAAATGTCTGCCGATTGCTATCCAAATAATCATCCAATCGTTTTCCATTCGTCTCGAGCTTGGCGGCTGTTTTCGCAAAATGATCACGAAGTTGACGTAGATCATCGTAAAAATCTGTAAAATAAAAGTAAAAATTAATTCTAACCATTGTGGCCACATACCGTGTACAGTGCTTACCCCTTTTTGGTGAATCATTCTCCAGTGTGACTGAAACGATATCTTCTCGTAACTTTGGTACTGCTTCGGCAATCACCTCCAAAAGATTGCCGTACGATCGATTAGAGCAATTGTGCAGTTTAACAGTGACTTGGCGAAGTTTGCCCATATCAGTCGCGTAAAAGTCTCGATGATATTTCAAGACAAACTTTATTCCTTGTTCGTCTGCATTGTACATCAATAGGCGCATTAGGTCGTATGCGGCATCGTTCTCCGGTTCCTTTACTTCAAACATTTCCCTAACGAACGAACCATGCTTTCGGTAGAGAGCTTCAACAAATGCCAATTGTTTGCGTCGTATCAAGTTGTGGAGGATGTTTAACTTTACGCCGCTTTCTTGAAGCCGCAGAAGCGTCAAGTCTTGTTCGATTTGCTCAAAACAGTAGTGCAATGCTATGTTACGATCAATTAAAACACCAAGTGTTGTTGTATCACTCAGTCGCATTCGTACATCCAGTTGGCATTCTCTTATATATTTTTCGCACAGTTTCTTCATGGGCACCGATCGTACTAAGTGCCACACGTTCAGCGTTTTGTCCTCGTCTGGCGATGCGTATGAGAAGATTTTACTCAATGCCACCGATTTCGATTCATGCAGCTTATTTGTGCGATAGTTCAGTAAGAAGTTTACAAAGTACTCGACCATTGCTGTATGTTGCCGTTGCATTATTTGGTGCAACACGGTATAGTTGTTTCGATCGCACGCACATGGATCAACTCGATCGGCGTACTTGGTAGTCAGCAGATCGATAACATCCTTACGCATCTTTTCCCCGGCAGCCATTAAAGGAGTTCTTCTCTGAGTACCGGAGGTAACGGTCAGTGAGGCACCTCTGCTAATCAACTTTACTATAATTTCCTTCGTCGATAAGGCACAGGCAAGGTGCAGATAATTCTCAACTTCCTGTCGCATATCACATCGATCGAATGACAGTACACCGTTTGCTAACAGTCGACGTACAAGCCGCATAATATCACACCATTTGTTTCGATTGCAAACATCCAACGCAATGAATCGAGGGCCACGATGTGGGTTTCGTACTAGTACAAAAATTTGCAAATTAAGTGGAATTCCTGCTGGGCAGCTGGACATACTGGTAAGTGCAGCTTCACATTCTTCTTCTGTCCAGGCAATCAGGATAGGTCTTTTTTTCCAACCCACTTGTTCCACTTTCCATAGGAACTGGTGCTTGATCGTTTGCCGCACAATCTCCCAGTCCTGCTCAAAGCGATCCAACAGTAGATCCACCACATTTTCTGCCTTGTTCGCGATCGCCACATGCAGCGCAGTCCATCCATCCTCTGTTGGTTCGTAAGGATTAATTTCGCCGGATAGTAGCAGCTGTTCACACTTAGCAACCGATGCATTTGCCGCTGCCCGATGCAATGGAAAACTTTTGAAGCAATTCGGCATAAACTTTGCTGGATACATTTTCACCGTTTTTCAATCGCATGTTCACTGGCACGTTTACTGTCAACTGTTGCACGACGCGTAACCACTTGTTGTACTTAAGGGGTAGTTGAATTGCACAAACGGATGAAACCCGACGCATTGAGTACGAAACATTGCGACAAGTGGTACACAAATATGACTCATGCCTGCCGATTTCTGTTGTTTTACGTTTCAAAACAAACTCCATATTAGTTGAGTACACACTCCAATAGAAAATATTAAATTACTGACTGTTCAGACTCACGCGAGACTATTCAACGAACGTAAAACGCGTAATTTCGTATTATAACCATTTCTTAACTCATTTTTATAGTGGCAAGCTTTATGATTCAATATTAATTTAATCAATGTTGAATAACAAAGAATACACACGTGTGGACATGCATTCTAGCTGTCAAACATATTCGAATTTTGCTTCATCAGCCCCACTTTTTCGAACTAATTTAAAATGGCAGTTGAAAGACATTTGATTGTAAGAGAACGCGGATTTATGTTATACCCCTTTTGGTTTACAGTGCAAAACTGAAGCGAACAAGGAAAAAAAAAGATTGATATTGCTAGAATGTATTATTGGGTACTGTAAAGTTGTTTTGTAAATTGTCAAAAATGTCTGCGATGTTAAATGCATTACGAGCAAAGAAGGCAGTTGTCTATAATTTTCAAATGTAAACTATATTGCCGTCGGATTCATCATACGCGATCTCAGAAATTCACTAAACGTAGCGAGGAGATCTGCATGTACGAAAACTCAATGTTCAAATTATATTAAATATTCCTTATTCCTTATACTAGCACTCTCGGACACAAGTTGACATACCAAGTGGGTTAAACAGAAATCATAAGAGCTATCGATTGTAGTGTTCAACAAATGATATTCATTGACTTAGCAATCAATTAGCGAAACACCACCCAGAGAAAATAGTTGGTATTATTTCCCTTTGTAATTAAACGAAATATTTACCAGCAATCATTTACATATCCACCAACCACAGAATTTTATTTTGACTTAGAAGGAACACACTCGTTTGCTTTCTAAACAATTCTATGTCATAAATGGCAATTTGTTTGGACCTCCCTCTTCTCCTGCACCATTTAACAATGCTGTATGCTGCTTTCGTTCTCTTAAAACGCAACTTCACTAATTAGTAGTCACGGCCGAGTGTTGTGTTAGAACATATTTCACCATACCGCGGAGGAGTGTAAAGTATAACCAGCAACTTCTCTTCCATAAGTACACTCTGCAGAGTCAAAATTTAAATTAAATAAGAAACTCATATCTAACTAAAACTATCTCTTACTCAGTGTGATTACTTTTTCGTTTGCTACCGTTCTACAAAACATTCTAATGGGTGCATGCTTTCACATACACGCATTTGTGTATAGGCATGAGAAAAACAACGTAAGTAACGTTTCGTACCGTGCTAACCTACACATAAATTAAGATGAAAAAAAGTTTAACTATGTCCGTCGGAGTCACTTATTCGAAACAGGAGTTGAGATTAATGCTTTCACTTCAATCTAACTGCAACAGTACTGTTCCTATATTTGATTTCATCTATCATAATCTGCTACTACTGTCCAAGCGTATGCAGGAAGAAAACCGGAAGATAAAGTTACTTGTCTCAACCTAAGTTATCTACTCAATCCCTTTTTTTCTTTATCTCTCTGAGCAAACTTTGGTAAAGCTGTGCCATCCACGCATTCCATTGTTAAATGTCTTGTTTTCGAACAAGTAGTTCCATTAAGTAGTTTAAATAAGAAGTACTAATTATTGCTATGATGTACCACTTCCTAATTGTGCTGCTATCGTGATTCGATTCTACTGGTGCTACTCGCAATCGCGTGTGTCAAAAGCATCGTTAGCGTAGAAAACATGTCTAGGGCTATCGCTACCGATAACATTAGCAGCGTTAGATCAAATGTGGTGGCGGTGATGTTGATGGAACAAAGTCAAACGCTCTCGGTGGCACTAGCGACCTCTCGCTGCACCTGGTAGAACACCCATTCCTCCATAAATGATGGCACAAATGCCGAACTCTTTGTGTACTTAACCTTTGGCGTTAGCTTTGCGAGCTGATCCTCGTACATTTGAAGTGATTCCGGGCAGCTGACACCATTACCCTGTGGCGAATAAGAATTCGAATCGACATTTCAATCAAACAGAACACATTTTTATCGGTTACATTCTACTTACGTGAGTCATAAACTTTCCGTCCGGTTTCAGTACCTGGAACGACGATTCCAAGATCAAGCGTATAAAATCCCAAATTTCTCCGGTCGGTGTGTCGGAGATCGGTATGTCAGTCAAATCACCAAACACGTAATCAAATTTACGCTCCTCCTTAATGTACTTCTTCAGGTACACCATACAATCTCCGACTATAATTTCATAATTGTCGTCCGTGCGCTTCTCTAGCACATCTCCACAGATCGAGTTCATGTATTTGTTGCATGCCTGCATGACTATTTCGTCGATCTCGAGCATTACGACAAATTTGGGACCTTCCTTTAGCAGCTCGTAAAGCAAAGCACCATCGCCGCCACCCAAAATGCATATCTCCTTTCCAGCATAATTTTCGGCACCACGGCACATCAACGTTTCGGTATAGATAAGATCCGCTTCGGCAATATCTGTACAAAAAAAAATAATGCAAATAATATTATCACGTAAAGTCCTTACAGTTATAGGTCCATTAAACGAATTGTTCGCTTTTTATCTATCACGTGTTACCGTAGATCGCCATATGCATACGTACTTTGCAACTCATCCAACACCAACATATTGCCGAGGCTTCTCGAGTGAACGATTTGTATCTTCTGGAATTCGGAACGCTTGTCGAACAGCACACGGTCGATGTCGTACTCGATGACACGCTCGTCTGTGAACGAAAATCAGTCCAGAAACATTAGCAAACTGTGCGCAAAATAGAGAGAGAATTGTTTAAAGCATAGCCAAATTAACCATGCAATTTCAATTACCAATTTTTAACCGAACATTTGATCAAGCGTTGCACCTTTTTAAGAAATTGTTATTTTATTTACGATAAAATTGTGCTAAACTGTTAATTGCTTGGTTATTTTAGCGCTTTTTGTAGGACTATTGCGAAGCAAAAGCATACTTTTATAAAACTAGACACACAAATAGATACAAAATATGCAATTCAAAGTAAGCCATAATGTTGAAAATTATCAAAACATAGAAAGATATAAATATGAGAACAATGTTTATGATTTATAGTATATGTTTTCTTCTTTACCATTTACTATTTGTAATAGAAAATTTTACTTTTAAACGTATTACATTTATTTACTCATTTTCTTAAGTACGTTAAATGTCTGTTTAATTGACAAAAAAAGGTTCATTTTTTTATTAGTTCCGAATTTGCTATTTCGGATTAGCTTAGGTCACGACATAGACTAAAAATGATGCAAAACAAATATTTACATGTAATAGGAGACAACTGATTGTGTAACAAAAATATTGTACATAGTAAACCTATTTCTAACTAAAGCGTTAGCAAACTAAAATGTTAAGCAATACAACAACCATTACGAAGAAAGGGAATTAAACATTCACACCATCCATAAAACAAACGTTTGCATTGGGAAAGCGCATAGTAAATGGTAATTAGGCAGACAACAACAAGTGGCGTACTCTTATTGCATTAAGATTTGCTATTATTTCGATGATCGCATGTCTTACCTGCGGTCGGGAAATAACGGGTTAAGGGACCCCGTTGGAGCGGTGGTAGCGATTGGCCATGGTTGAGTTTTAGTTTTTGCACCAAATTGTTCTCGAGCTCGCGTATTTGCTTCAATGGAGAATTTTTGGTGTGGTAGGAGCATGATGATGATGTCGGGGTGGTGGTGGTGGTGAAGCATGATATTGATGATGGATGCATGTATGTTGTATTTTTTTTATGCATTTCGTCCAATCATATCCGGTTTCGAGTAGCAAAACCAAACAAAATTAGAAAATGGAAAAAATCAAAAGAAAAGGAAAGAACAAAATACATAAATCACGTTAGTTGATCAAGGAATGATCGATTTCTAAAATAAACTGTTAGAAAATTTGACCTGGTGGAACGGTTTAATTATTACAAAATCACAGTTGGATAAACGCGATCGAGCGATTATTACACCAATGAAGAAACAAGAGAAGAAAATAACATTATCAAGGAGCTGCAGGTGGAAGCCCTACGTACAACATGTTTAATATCTTTTGAATTGAATGAACTGTCTTTACTCGACTGTTTTATTCACATTATGTGTCACGCCGTAGTAAAATATGCTGCAAATTCGTTTCGTTTTGCTAGCTGAAAAATTGTTGCAACTATTCCTTTACATTTTTCAACTACCTTTAAAATACCAAATGTATAATCCAGTGCAAGGGTTTTCGAATAATTCGTACCATAAATTAGGTCCTAGAGAACAAAACATTTAATGAGTACGACATAATGAAACGAAACCAAAAGACATACATGTTTAACATTAGTTCGAGTATGACGTATTGCGATAGATTTCTATAATGCTTTGATCTTAAAAAGAAAACATTAATGATGCTCCAAACGGGGTTCCCGGGAATGGTAAGAATGAATGTATCGTGAAATGTGTAGCTCGCCTAATTCTAGCTAATATTCAATAGATCAATAGAAAGCATTCGACTGTGATAGGTATAAAAAAAAAACACAAAATTAAATTCGAAATAGAACATTTTAACGAATTAATCAATTGAAGGTACAACGAAAGACGGAACAGAGCGAAGATTCCATTGAAAAGAAATACAAATCTATTAGAACAAATTGGGAAACCAAATCATATTCTGAGCTATAAAACGGAATCCAAACAAGGCAACTGATAGCATCATAAACGGGGAAAAATCATACACACATGACAAACACAGTGGTGAAAGTAGGTATAGAAACTTTGTTGCATTAGCTAGTAGTAACGAGAAGGAGAGACAAGTATTGGGGAAACCAAACAGGTATGTGCCGTGGTTCAGTGGTTCATAATAATAATAATAATAAGTAGTAGTAAAATCGAGTAAATGCAAGCTATGGCTGACCTGAGCTTGTTAGGTAAACGTCAACGCTACTGCCCCGTTTTATCGGTGGAAGATGCTTGGAGCGTATTGCCTCCAGCCTGATGCGCAAACCATTTTCTAGCATTTTCATATTCTACGGAAAGACAAATCAACCGTTTACGAGCAAAACCAAAACAAAAACCATATGTGCGAATTGATGTGCAGTAAAATAGTGTGCATCGGGTATTAGAAAAACAGAAACAATAAATGCACATAAAAACATAAAACATTATGAAAACAAAACTACAATTCATGTTAACCGAACCTACCACACTATCTGAGTAGATATATTAATGTAAGTGTATAGTTAACAAAATCCACACAGTGGACCTTTCGAAGTTTAGACATTTCGATTCAGATGTCTCTAAATTTCTTATAATGTTTAAAACAATAAATTTTTATTTTGTCTCGATTTTTGCCAAGTCAAATACACAAACATCTATTACCCTCACACTGTGTATTTTTCATTAACGAGAGAGTTCATGTTCATATGCCAAGAAGATACGCAAATAGCAGGGTGGCATTTAGCGTGTCATGAACAAAAAAAACAAATAGTAAATCTTTCGACAGTAAATTCGTTCCTATGACGCTCGTTCTATGATGCAAGAAGCAGTTAAGAATAACGTGTACTATAAAAAACACTTTTTGGCGGCATAAACACACTTCTGCTGGATTTGAATACAATAAGCTCACCAAAACAATAGCGATAAGTTGTTTAACTAATTGTAACTAACTTATGTACATTGTGAAAAAATTCTCAAACAAATTTTCGGTATCATGTGGTATAATTCAGTGTGCATGATTTTATCGTAAAAAATATTGTGTGCCGGTAGTGCAGCTAAACAATTGTCTGCCACTGTTTAGGCACCGAGCACATGTCAGAATATAACTGTCAAAACAAACAGCGCGGTTTCGCTGCCTATACATACAAAACCTGAGCCGGCTTTTCGTCGCAGGCCTTGTGTAATGACCTTGCCTTTATGTATGTGTGTATGTGTGTGTGCTGAACCAACGTGACTGCGCCGTGTGAGGCGTATCCTAAATCCTTTTGCTGNCACACAGTGGACCTTCCGAAGTTTAGACATTTCGATTCAGATGTCTCTAAATTTCTTATAATGTTTAAAACAATAAATTTTTATTTTCTCTCGATTTTTGCCAAGTCAAATACACAAACATCTATTACCCTCACACTGTGTATTTTTCATTAACGAGAGAGTTCATGTTCATATGCCAAGAAGATACGCAAATAGCAGGGTGGCATTTAGCGTGGTCATGAACAAAAAAACAAATAGTAAATCTTTCAACAGTAGATTCGTTCCTATGACGCTCGTTCTATGATGCAAGAAGCAGTTAAGAATAACGTGCACTATAAAAAACACTTTTTGGCGGCATAAACACACTTCTGCTGGATTTGAATACAATAAGCTCACCAAAACAATAGCGATAAGTTGTTTAACTAATTGTAACTAACTTATGTACATTGTGAAAAAATTCTCAAACAAATTTTCGGTATCATGTGGTATAATTCAGTGTGCATGATTTTATCGTAAAAAATATTGTGTGCCGGTAGTGCAGCTAAACAATTGTCTGCCACTGTTTAGGCACCGAGCACATGTCAGAATATAACTGTCAAAACAAACAGCGCGGTTTCGCTGCCTATACATACAAAACCTGAGCCGGCTTTTCGTCGCAGGCCTTGTGTAATGACCTTGCCTTTATGTATGTGTGTATGTGTGTGTGCTGAACCAACGTGACTGCGCCGTGTGAGGCGTATCCTAAATCCTTTTGCTGTATCGATTTTTCACATGCCGGGAAAAGCTAGAAGTTTGACTAAATATCAATAATTCCAACAACAGCAACTACATGGACCCTTTTCTACACAGTTCGGCTTCCAATACGCACACACGCATAGGTTTTCAAATCTGCAGTAATAAATAGAACAACGAGCAACAAAAATGGGCAAAACACCCGGGCAGGGAGCTGCAATATAGCGACCTAGTTTTACCGCACGAAGGGACACTTAGGCAGCCTATTCTCAATAATGGGACAGAGAGGAAAGGGGACAACGTTTTAGAATGATAAAATCACAAGCCCAACGCATACTTCAAAGGAAATCTTCGCCTCATCGCCATCCTTCCGGTAGTATTCAACGTTGATCGTTATCAGGCCCTGCTCGAAGAAGCGAATCGTCACGATGGTTCCAGTGCCGGTTTCGTTCAGAATGCAGAGATACCCATCGGCCGTCAGCATGTCGTAGGTTATCTTCAATCCCGCCAAATACTTCTCAAGGCCTTCCTTGCACACTCGTACTATATCCTTGCGTGATACCTCGTCAATGATACGGGCGGGGTCGAGTGAAAAATCTAGCAAAATCGAATTCGCCGACATGGTGCAGCAGTATTCTCGAATCACTTTGCAACTTCACTTAACCACACTTTTAACAGGTTACGCGCACGGTAAAGAGCGTTGCTCGCTGCAAACCAAGTTCACACACTCAAGAAAATTCGCACACTGCACGCGCCTTTACTGAAAAGACATTCGAGGCC
>CM032178.1:43246579-43280389 GCA_018908115.1 Anopheles rivulorum
GATAATAATTATTCCTGATTATTCGTAAGATATAATTGCCAATTAGTATGTATCTAGCTAATGACTTGCTGTGATTTTCCTTCTACAGATATCAATTATTCAATGCCGAAAAAACGAGATTAACTGAGATATTCCATGGATTTGGGAAGGTGTTCATGTAAAAGAACAACTTTTACGCTTTTGTTCTAGCTGTAAGTAACTAATAATTTGACGAATAAGCATTCTTCCGAATAAGAAAGCACAGCATTGAGCGTATTATTAATTGCGCAAATCAAGTGTGATTACTTACCCATTGAAGCATGTTGGCTTCATTTGCAAATGCTCGTAATGTTGCACAAACAAGAGCGCAAAGCACAAAGCATGAAACAGCACAAAGAGCGATTGTTTATTGTTTCATTCTAGAAACTGACACCCGTAGCAGTAGAAAATTGAACTGAGAGATTTCTCGAAAGTGTTTTTGCATCTAGACAAACGAAAACTTTGCCCACCCCCGTGATGTGCTCATCATTGCTCGTTTTATAATTGTTATTCTTCCGCAGTTTCGTCGACGGCTACAAAAACATTGGAATCTAGTATCTTTCGAGCGTTATTTTCCACGGGCTTGGTTGGTCATCAGCGTTAGATTGTTATTATTTATGAAACGATGACGACAACGGGAGCAACCGTACGACAACAGTAGCAGAAGGACTTTGCAAATGAGCGACAGCACCCAAGGTAAAGTGCGCAATGTTGTTGATGTATATTTAATTAGCCCTCTATTCTCCTGCCCCGTTCATTAGAACGCAATGTGCAGTCTTGCAGGGTGAATTGCAAATGCAACCGGGTCAGCTTTACAAAGATTTTGAAGCAAAAGGCGCTAACACCGTTGAATGTCAGCAGAGATTCTTGCCGTGCGCAATGGACCGGTACGCCAGGAGTATGGTAATTTCTCGGTAACTGACCAAATGGTATCTCAACAGTGCCATTAGACTGTCGCACCTTGATAATCGGGATGTCGCAAAGTATTTAAAGGGAGGGCAGAATCGGTGGTGTACAGCAATTTGAGATCCAGTAATTTGTGAAATAATATGCACATTAGATTAATTTTGTTATATTTACAGTTTAAGAAAAGGTAGTTCAAATGATCAGCAAGTCCACATCCCGTACTTCATTTATTGTTAGCTAATCTATTTGTATCTATAAATGTTTTATGATGCTGATGATGATAATAAGCCCCGCCTCTTACCACGACACAGGTTTGAGAAGTACGAAATTATCGTTACAATATTTTTACTCTTTTGTTATAAGAAAAGACACGAATAAGTGAAGGCATGGAAATGCATTTTGGAAGATTCCACTGCATCTTTCACATTTGTAACATAGCCCCCACCGAAGAAAGAACGGGCCACTCTTCGTCACAATGGTAATCCATGGTGTCGCCGACAGGGTTACCAGCGTTAGAAGCGTCACGCACCGCGAGGTGCGAGAAATAAGTTATGTATCGGCGTTCAGGTGTAGGAGTTGATCGCGATTCGCACTCCAAGTCTGTGATGCAGTTTTTGCGTCGTCAACAATTTGAATGCTACGATCAACGCCAAATCGCAGCCCAAATGCCCATGCAGCGGTGACCGAACACGATCGCACCTCAGACGGTTGCCACGGTTTTCGCATCATCGACGATTTTGTATTTGTATGTGTATTTTGGTAGCAAGTGAACGACAAAATCAACCGGCAACAGGCTAAGCTTAGCCCTTATGCTAAGCATTAATGACAAGTCAGCAATAATTTAGTATTTAAGGTCGTTAATTTTAATGAAAAAACCAGTATATCTCAACGTACCTTTTAGTGGATGTGATCGGGGCCGAGTGCTTGCCTCGTCGCGATCGGGTGGAGTGTTCGGATGAGATGTAGGCGGATGGTAATGAACCGGGACCGAATTCTAGCCTCGTCGAAGCTTTGTTTCAATTGACCATGATTTATTGTAATTAATTCGAGTTTATATACCTAACAAATGCTTACGACTAATTTTTGCCCCCTTTCTTTAGCTTACAGTTGTTTTGCCTCCTTTTCCTAGCTCATGCCTGTTTACTGATTGATTTGCAATTTTTGATGATGCGTTGCAATTTTTACTTTTGGTCGGCGTTTATGGGCTCGCCTCGACGTTGTTGCAAGTATGTGGCGCTGTCGCCGACATCCCGACTCCCGTAATTCCTTGCAGAGGTGTTACCGACTAGTGTTATGGAGGTATAGGATCGCGTATTGGTCGAGGGTTTAAAGTATGCCTAATATTATAAATTAGGCCTAAACCGTGGAGGCCGTGGAATTAATCTTTTCTATGTAATAGGGCCGCTACTATACAGTCTGGTCCCTTTCTTATTTCTGTTTTTGACGAGAGATAATGAGTTGTATTATTTTTTTTAACGTTGAGAGGGTTGATATAATTTCTGTCGTCGTTAACTGCTATGGTGGTTTCCTCGATGTTCATTATTACATTGTCGTTCGAGTTCGGACGACGAGTAGGAATGCTATTCAGACGTTCAAATACTTTATCTACATTATCTGGATTCAGCATTAATCCTTGAACTGACTTGAGCGCATCACCTTTAAGGTGTTTGCGGATTCTATTCAGGTTTTCAAGATTTGCCCTTTCTTGCCGATGTCATTTTGAATTGAGGCCACATTCTGAAATCACCGTTAAAATCCGGAAGTTCTAGTAAATGTTTTCTCGGATTTAGGCTAAATGTGTCGTTCATTTTTTCTATTGTGTCAGAGAGTTGCTTAATATCTTTATTTATAGAGTCGTCTAGTTGCTCGTTGTTCGTTAAGTCAACCTCGTCTTGTTCTTCATTAAGTAATGTCTCTTGTAACCTCTTGATTTCCTGGTCCGCCTTTCGATTTTGTTCTTCTGCGACTTCCCTGTCTCTTTTGTACTGTTCAAGAAGTTTCTTAGTTTGTGATAGAGCCTCCCTATAGCTTTCTTTTTCTTTTTCGGTACACTTCGGGCAGATATAGTTTTTTACCTCCTTTTTAATATCCAAACAAACCATGTGGAACCACCTATCGCATGATTCGCACGTGATTTGTTTGGACCATTCATCATTATTCTGGCATAAACTGTAGTGACCGTTTGAGTTTTTTTTATAGTCCATTTTTGTGATCGCTTTTTCGCCCTTTTCTTTCCTTCCCATTCCCACACTTACTTGTCACTACGTGTTGTTTCTGCCTATGTTGGTGTTGATTCCGCTGATGATGTGTAATCAGTTCTTCAGTTGCTGCAAATGTTGCTGCTCTAGTCGCTGTCGCGATGGTCGCTGCTGACACCGCTGTAGCTGCTGCTGATGTTGCTGTTCGGATCGCTGTCTCGGTTCCAGCTGTCGCGATGCCCTCTGTTTCGTTGGTCGCTGTCGCGAAGGTTACTGTTCGCAATGATCACTGCTGACGCCACTACCGATTTCAAATACGTTGTTGAAATCGCCCCTGTGGCACTAGCGCCGCAGAAAATGTTCTAGTGCACTTTAACTTATTGATCACTCTAACTGTAGCAATTATTGACGGTGATCGCGCTACACCTGTGGTCTCTTGAATATTTTGGCACTTTTCACCTTCCACTTCGCTTGACTTTTGCTGATACTGCACTGTGCTGATATCACCTTTGCGGACGGCACTGGATTTATTGCACTTTACACCTGGCTAGCTTCGCTTGCCTTTTGCTGTCACTGCAATTTCTGGGTGCTCGTATCACTCTTGCGATCGGCACTGGTTTTTTGGCACTTTACACTTGGCCTATAGCTTCGCTTGACTTTTGCTGTCACTGCACTTTACTGTGCACTGATATCACTCTTACAATTGATATCACTTCACTTGTCAGCCACCAAAATGTGATCGGGGAGGAGTGCTTGCCTCGTCGCGATCGGGTGGAGTGTTCGGATGAGATGTAGGTGGATGGTAATGAGCCGGGACCGAGTTCTTGCCTCGTCGAAGCTTTGTTTCAATTGACCACGATTTATTGTAATTAATTTGAGTTTATATACCTAAAAATTGCTTACGACTAATTTTTGCCCCCTTTCCTTAGCTTACAGTTGTTTTGCCTCCTTTTCCTAGCTCATGCCTGTTTACTGATTGATTTGCAATTTTTGATGATGCGTTGCAATTTTTACTTTTGGTCGGCGTTTATGGGCTCGCCTCGACGTTTTTGCAAGTATGTGGCGCTGTCGCCGACAGTGGAGGTTTCAGATTTTAGTGATCGAGTCGGCGTGAACTGCGCCAGCCGCGGGAGGTTTATCCGAAAGCAATTTTACATAAACTACACATGGTATCCTTTACATTACACATCTTTTACATCCTTTACATGAACTAGATCATCAATGTTGTCTAACATATTTTCCAAAACTTTTGATTTATAACACCATCAAACTACAATTAACGCTTGTGCTTCATGTATGTTTCTACCTGTTTAGGGTGTATTTCTATTTTGGTGGATTGTTCTATTGTTCTATATTTGTTCAAATTTGATATTAAATGAAAATCTATCAGTAGAATAATGATAAGTACATTATTTATAATCATTGTAGATGATTGATGATTAAGCAATATAGGCTGGCCGTTCTTTGATGGCCGTGTTTTGTCCAGCCCAAACCAGCTGGATGTGAATGGTACAAAAACATGTGTCAAGACATTCAAATATTAACTCATGGTGAGACAGGCGTTGATGGTCTCTACTGGTTACCAACCAATTAATTTACAAATTGAAGAATCTGTTCGCTCTAAACAACCGTCTCCAAAATCTATGATGGAGCTATATAAAGACTTTATCTCTATATAATAGCAATATACAACTGAAAAACACTTGAAATTAAAAATGTATAATACAATAATAGACAAAACAAAGACTTACAAAAACGTTAATATCGGACCAAAAACTAGATGTAAATATGAAAGGTAGATCGTGCGTTTACTCCTTGAGTAATGATTGCAGAAGAAAACCGCACGGCTAATACTAACAAGATAATAATATGTGCTAATAAGAACGTTAGACGGGGGTGTTGTTGCAACACGGGATGCTGTTGCATTTTCAACAACCTGCCTCGGTTTGATAAATAACAAGCACACAGAGCGCCCTGTGTAGGTTTATATCCGTTGCAATGTGAAATTTTATTCGTTTGAAGCATCCGGCAGTGTGTCCGTCGGCTTTCATTTATTGCATTGAATGCACGAACCATTTACCAAATGCTCAGAGCCAAAGCCATCGTCTGGTGATGAGAATGCTTTTCATTTCCGGTACTAGCCTAACGTTCCTATGAATACCAAATCATACCATATTCGTCAGGTGGTTGCGGTGTTGTGTGTTGAAAAGAAAAAATAAAGAAAATGCTACTTCAACTAGAAAGTTTAGGCTCTGCATATCGCCCACAGTGAAAATGACAGATGCCTGCAGTGATTTCTGGCTCTTGTGTCGATGGAAACGAACGGATTCGGTGAAGTGGAAAGAGGTCATTTTTCTATCAAAACCCCTGTACATGTTTACGTTCCAGGTATGCAATCATCGTGCTGGCCACATACCCTTTCACATCTCAGCAACTGTATGGTCAGATATATGCTTTCGAATGTTTACTCATCTGGTAATGATACGACCTAATGTCGTTCTCATTTTCCTGGAGCGGTGGTTTTTGGGTGTCCAGAACACTTCTAACCATTTACACATGCAGACAGCATGGTCTCACCATGGTAAGCTTTGCTTTCTCAAAACCATGGAGTGAGATGTTTGGCTAAGCTGCACATAACCCTTCTCAATGTTTCGAATGGTTCTGAAAGTGTGTCGTTGGAACGTGTACCACCGGTAACAGATGAAGCACAGTGTTTGCGGCAGAAATTGGGTTGTTTTCGCCTGCGCCACCAGAGACTAGAGAGCAATATATTTTAACCTTCGTGTAAGGTGAAGTCTGCCCAATTCCAGGACCGACGTCTCAAGAGAGCACACAGGCTTTACCACGCAATTTCCCGTACATACCAATTAGTGACACTGATTGTGACGCACCGCCTGACCGCAGCAATATGGAAACGCAAACCTTTTTGGTCTGAAAAATGGGCTTATGGTGTGGTTACTGTAGGTGGCTTCATGAGATAGTATGATAAGAAAATTTAAATTAATCGCTCTTACTACTTGGGCAAAGGATTTGGGATTTGGATGCTGTTTGTCAGATTTAAGGACAGTTTTGCTTAACGACACAACGAAAGCTATATTATTTGTTCAATTTTATCAACAAAATTAGCTGTCCTCGATGCGAAAGAATTTGCGCGCTAAAATTAAACCTTATTAACGCTTTATGAACTGTATCGAATTTTTAAAGCTCTGTTACAATTACGGTCAAAAAGTCCATTAAAGTAAACATTAAACTTTGGTTGCCTATCGATTGCTCACGTTAGGTGAATCAATTAACCATGACTAACGATGAAATTTATTAGATAGATCCAGAATTCATGTCCTATCGTGTAGTTAGTCAAACCATTAGCGTAATAAACAGCAGTAAAACAATATGTTTGCCACACATTGTGGACCGTTAAAGCTATCCGAAGCTAATCGCGGGTATTAAGATAGCCGCAACATTTCATTAGCTAATATACCACCAAAATCATGCCGCCCGAAGGCAACGGTTTGTAACAATTTCAATAACATTCGCAGCAGCATAATAAAAAAAACGTGTACACAGCACAACGTGTCTCTCTCCTGTACCGTGACTCCCAAAGACTCGTGCCTGAAGAAGCACCATGCACCGCGTCGTACGACCTAATAAGCCTAGCGCCGCGTAAAGCAATAGTCGTTTCGAGAGCAGTACCGGCTTCGAGCAAATCTCCCATTCTCGCATAATTTAGCTATCGGGCGCAAAGCTGCGAGAAGAATTAATAAATCATCCGTGGATTAATTATGCAAATTTGTGCCCTTAACGGGAAACGGTGGTGGTGTTAGGGTATCCAGTATTTCGCGTAGAAAGTAGAAAACCAGACGGAAAACATTCGCTAGAACAATTAAAAATCCAACATTTAAAAAATACGCTTTGAATATTGTGCATCGGTACAAACGATCCTCTATATTCGGCGAATAAATAATGTATCGCTTTGATTTCCTTTTGATGATGTAGTTCAACGAGAAGAGCAAAATTAAGTATAGAATCGGCATTGCAGAACACATTCAAAGTGGCTTAGCACTAATGCCACGAAGTAAGTCATACAGATCGATTTTAATGAACTATTTATTAGGATGTGTAGTATTACATTATCTGCTGCCATATCCTGAACATTACTTAAGGCCCAGTTCATTAACGCTATATGTTGCCATGTTTAACAAATTAATATCGATTGCAGCATCGCATAACTCTGGTTGCTAGAAAAGGTGTTTTTATGGTAATTTAAGTAAATCATTATCTGTTCCCACCTAAAATCAACAGCATTGTCCCCAATGCTTTGAGTCATGCACTATTTTAATTTCAGAACTGCGTAACGATTAACGCATAATAAAAATTTAATTTCAATCTATTATAACTTCATGTATTACATGAGCATGGTGCAATCAACATGTTTCGTGTAGTTCATCACCATCCTAGAAATGAACAACATGGTACACTTATCCATGCAGCGCTAGAACTTTCCCGGTACACCTAATTCCAGCGTCCAGGAGCTGTAAATGGACATACGATCAAAAATGTTTGCTTCCTTCCTGCATGCCTTAGAACCTTGGGAGAATGACTAGACACGAGGCAGGCTGATGGAAGCATCGAAACGAAACCCGCCAGCACAACACAGCTGAAAGCTGTTGCATCTCGGAAACACAATTTCGCGCACAGTCATCGTCGTGTTGAGCAACGTTCACCTAGTTTTGCTTACGCTCTGCGGCCGTGCTGGGCCGCCACTGCGTTGACCCAGTTTATCAGAAATGCCCCATTACGGCTACAGTTCGTTGCTGACCTTTATTTCCCCTAGACGAATGCCAACGAAATACAGGCCCAGATGATTCCCGACGCTGGCTCTTCCATGGCCCGAAAGTGTCTATCTTTTCCGTCCCGAAACACGAATTGAATGGCTACGCAAATTTAATGGAACATCGAAAAAAGCTGTCCAGAGCGAAAAAGCTCGCACCATGCTGTTGTTCCAACCGGAATACAGATTGCGAGATGAAGCAGTTCCCGTGTTTCGGAGCGGATGGAATTGCGCGCCCTGGCCGATGGTAGAGCTAGAGCTTTGTTTTGATTAACAGGTAGTAGCATACCTTGCCAGGAAGGGTGAATAAACCATGAGCCGATGCGAAACGAACCAAGTTGCTTCCTTGGTTTTCCAGCGCATGCGCCTTATCGGCAACTGGAATGATGCTGTTCATTCCAGCATCAACAGTTTGCAGGTTGGATGTTTCAGTGTCAACAAGTTGCTATTGAAAGGGAAATATCTTGCTTGTCAGAACGAAGTAATCTCGCTATCTATTGCCGCATCGCAATATACCGATCACGGATGAACTCCATCTGGAACAGTAGAATCCCGGTTATTTATCATCGTGTGGTTTAGCTCCAGATGTATAAAAATTTACATGTTAAATTAACAATTGTGTTTCGATACAAATTTGCACTTGTATTTGTTCTAATGATTTGAAAATATTTTACTTATTTACATCAATTGACATTTTGAGCTCAATTGACATTTCGAATGATGAGTAAATAGACAAGCAAGAATGATTCAGATGTTAGATCTGTTCAGTGGAAAAATGCTAAATCCTATCAGGCTACGAATAATTTAGCAGAAACCAGAAAATGACATACATAAAGCTCATGAGATTATCGTGCTGCTAATGAAGAAGAAACTCTAAAAAATATACAAAAATTAGAAAACGAATGTATAAATTCTGCTATAAAAAGGATGCTTACTCGCAAAACAATGTACATACAAGAAAGTCTGCTCGATGTAAAAATAAAATGCGATTAGTTTTTTTTTTGTTTTCCATCAACCCATTTTCCGAGAACGTCAAGCATTCAAGTCAGTCTTACCCGGCTGGAAAACTGTTGCACGGATGAACTCATCCCCACCTTCAGCACGAACGAAGTGAGCCGACGACACGCGAATGATCCTGTTCGGCGGGGAAATAAGGAACCAATTGTACACGGGCCCATCTGACGGGACGGCGATGGGATACGATAACTTCAACAAACCAACCAACCAACCAACCAACCGATCACTCGCCGTTCGTGGGGAACTTTCAGTTTTGATAAAGACATCGAACCGTGCGGTTCTAAGCTCGCCAAAAAGGATAACGGTACAGCTTGCTACGGGTTCCGTTGTGTGTGAGAGCAAAACCTTTTGCACCTGCTGATAGACAGTAATACTTTGTGGTGAGGCTGCAAAAAAAAGAGAGATAAAGAGAGCGTGAGAGTGTGTATGTGTGCAGTGTGAAGAAGAGAAGACCGTGCGTGGCGTTAAACTATTGCACACTAATATCAAAAAGAAAGGGAAAATATTAATTACAATCAAATTTAACCTAACGCTGATGGGACATTATTGAGCCAGTGCTTAAAGAGCAGTGCCAAAAATGTTCGCTGTGCAAATATTTTAATTGACACGTCCGGGAGCTTGGCCGGGTTAGGATTTAAAGGTGATGGAAGATATCGTACAAAACAGTTTTCTACAAAATGTTCTAACTTTGTTAATGTTCTAACTATGTTCTAACTCAGTTTTCTACAAAATGTTCTAACCTTGTTTCGTCCTGAATATAATAAGAAACCCCATTAAGCGGGTATTACAAGCTATCGATTTTATCAGCGCCTGTTGAAGGTGACAATTCTTCACCTCATTTTTCACTCATTGCCTTGGGGGGATAAAGAAATTTTTCGGAAGTAAAAGATGGAACTATCATTCATCATTAATCAGCACAATTGTTTGACCACTTTGTCACACCATGCCGCCATATCCTTGCTTCTCGTTACCTCTCTCGCTCTCTTTGGCCAGAAGTTCGGAACTAGGGATTAAAAGGAAAACAATATCTTTCTCTACCACAGGGAAGCTTTCTTATTGTGCTTGGGAAGGTTTTTGGAGGTTTTTACTTTTCCTTTCCCAGAATCGATCATAGCTCTTTCGGTGGAAGTGCCATTCCCACAGCCAAACTGCAGGTGACCCAAGTGTGTCGCGTGCTGCAGCCTGTCAATAGCGACAGGTGAACAATTTTCCGCCTATTTTTATTGGGGTTTTTTTTATTTGGTCACGGTCACACAAACGCTTCCACACAACAACGAACAACGATCAAAGTGAAAGATGTTACTACATGTGTGTGTGCGTGTGTGTGTGAAAAAGTTTTAAAACCGTGGTGAGGCATAACATTTGCCAAAACGAGTGTGGTAAAGCAGACAACGACGAATCTTGGATGTTTTTTTTTCTTCCTACGATCATCTTTTCATCTTTTCCTGCTCCCGAGCGACGAGCGCAGCCAAGTGACAACATTAAAATTGGATGATAATTAGCTAATTACCGTTTTTTGGCCTTTCGTCTACAGTAGTCGTTTTGTGGTTTTTTTGCGACTTGCGCGAGTGAGTGTGCTTGTGCGGTGTTGCGTCGGTGATTTGTGGTTTTTCTCGGTCGGTCGTCGCTCACCTTCAACAACAGCAGTGCAGTGCTTTTCCGACCTTCCTGTTAAACCCTTTCGATCAACGGGAACAAGTGTTGTAGAAAGAGAAAGCGACAGTGCGAATACGTATGTGTATGTGTGTGTTTGTACGTGTGTGTGTGTGTGTGTGTGTGTTTGTGTGTGAAGTAAAAATAGCTTCATTCGACGGAATCAACGGAACGAGAGGAATATAGCCATTCTATTGGTTGGAGCCGGAATAGTTTCCGAACTTCCGTGGACATCAAAGCGCATAACTTCTCGGGAATCGAATCGCCAGCAAGTGTATCGTCAGTCGGTCGATCGTGAGAAGCAAAAAAAAAAAGGGGGAAAAGTTAATTATTTGCCGTAATTAATTTTGCACTTGCATGCTCAGAATCCGCGCGACATGGTAAAAACGCCACTGTCACCAAAAGGTAATTTAAATTCTCTTTACGCTTCAAACCCGTAGCTGCAGTAAAATTGTGTCCACCACTGCTGAAAACCTGCGTCACGCGTATTTTTCGCAACATTTTCCTTTCGCGTGAACTGAATCAAATAATTCTTGTGAAGCAATTTCCATGATACACCGCCGGCAGTTTGTATGTATTTGCTGTGGAATGCGTTTTTTTCTTCTTCATTGGATCGTCTTATTTTCAAACGACTGGCCGCGTGCCAAAGGCAGCAAACATTGATTTCTGTACGGCCAAGCAAAACGGAAGGGAAACTTTCCGCTCGTCCGGTTTCTTAACGCTGATAAAGCATCCGGTACCACATTCCCGGGGCGCGGAAAACTGTTTCCGAAATAATACAGTTCATTTTCTTCTGCCTCCCGAACTGCTCGAAATGGTTTGCAGCGCCACGCGAAGGTGAGAACGGTGCACGACCGATCCACAACCGCCTGGTTTCTGATGAACTTGCCGGGCGTACCCCGGTAGCTCATTGTCTGTCGGTTAGGTGGAATTATGAAATTTTAATTAAATTTTAATGAAACAACCACGCCACGCCACCTTCCTTCCCTTCCAATGCACCGAATGCCATCCTTTTCAGTCACAGGAAGTAGTTGGGCTGCATGGAGCGGTTGGAGAGATAGCGGTCAAATGGAGATTGTGCTCGGGTGTAGGTTTTGCGGTTTCGTGTTACAAACATTACGCTCGCTTGTAGCGAAATGGTCGTGATGGAAGTGTGCTTACCATTGAGCGGGCATCTTGGATTTGATGGACGGAAATAAAAACGACGAAACTTACCGTCCTAGGAGTGTGTCCCGGTCAGTACTTTTTCCCTAATAGGACGATTACCAGAACGGGTGAGAGACAGACAGCCTGTTGACTTTTCGTTAACTTTTACTACGATGGGCACGGTGTGACAGCACAGTAAACCTATTAGTAATTTAAGCAACGAGATAAATTGGAGTAAATATGGTTGCTAACAAGTTCATGAATGAAATGAGATTCGTAAAAAATATTTAAATATGTTGCTTTTTTCAATAGAAGACTTCAATTTCAGACTCAACAGTCATTTTAACAGTATTAACGAGTTTTTTTTTATTTCTCTCTCTCTCTCTTTTTGGCTTAACGACTTACCCGGTCATGCCGGCCATCAAATAGCTTACTAGACTATGACTTACTAGACGGGGGGACGGTCCGAATGGGATTTGAACCCGGTCCGGTCGTGTTAGGGACTAGCGTCGTTGTCTAATACAACACCGAGCCGCCCCAAGATTTTTTATTTATTAGATAAAATATCACCTATCATCAAAAAGCACAAACCAATTATTTTAAAGTGTAATCAAGCGTTTGTAATGTATGAGTGCAAGTTTCATATACTTTTATCCAATTGAAGTGTTAAGCATTTCCATGGACAACAGATACCAGGCGTCTCCATGTATAAGCAACGTGCATCCGTTATGATCATCTATGGCGGATTATGATAGAAAGCTAAAGAATTCAAACGGCATCTGTCATACGGTCTAGAAAACATCGAGCAAATAGAAACAAGGTTGTATTATCCTAAAGGAGTTTCTTTGTTCTGCTGGGAACTTTTCGTTTGTTATTTTATCAAATGACCGTAGCGGAGTAATTGCTTGTCGAAACAAAAACATTATGATGAACTATTTCACATGAAAGGTTTTTAGGCAAAAAAGTTAAAGAAATGAAATGTTGGCCTACATTTGTACAGTATTAAAATCATGAGCTAATCTTGTGAAAGTACTTTGAAAAATGCAATGTTGTGATATTGGTTGAACGGTGGTTGGGAGGAAATTAAGCTTATTTGCCTATTCATGAAATGTGTATTTGTACATTAATAAAAAAATGAATATTTTCCGCTCACATACCTTGCCAGAGGCATTTCCTTTACGTAGGTTTGCCTCCAAGCATTTGACCGTATAATTCGCGTTTTCGCTCGTTTGATTTACATCAAGCGCGCTCTTCTGTTTTTCCCCGTAATTCGCTTTTCACGCTACTCATCTCCTCTGTTTTTATATTCATTTTCTTCTTTTATTACCAATTTGTATGAAAAGCGTTTAAGCCTCCATACGCTAAACTGTACAGCAAAACTAGACGCTACCTTTCGTTTGCCTTATGAATGAAGTTCGGGTATCGCATGTGAACGACGAAACTATTATTTCCTGATAGTAACGAGAAAGTTTGAATACTACTGGGAAAAGATTAGATTACCTCCGCAAAGCAAATTATGAAACATTGCCCATAAACTAAAGTATGATAAGTATAATTCATAACTGAAAATGGACACAACAGATATTAACGACAAAAATAATGCTTTACAGGATTCCTTTTGTGTCTGTGTTAACATCCTTCCGGATTGGTGTAAAACTTTCTCCGGCATAGACCCCTTAACAACTTAGCTGCGACCGTGCTGCGAAGCTTAAGCGACTACAGTGAACAAACTTCTAGAAACGCCATAACTAGAGCAAATTTATCTTTCGACCACAACCGTTCAAGGGTTCAAGGGATGGGTAGAGTTTCGTTGTTTAACTTTGTTCTTTCACTGCACCGAGGCGGGGTAAGTTTGAAAGATCAAAAACTGAAATTTTAAACCTGAATTCAATATTCTTCAATAGATAATACCATGAAATATTCAACGCTCCACGTGTCTTTAAACGGTACCACATACCACTCCAAAACGGGATTCAATGTTTGCAATAATCTCAAGCGCTTGTAATGGGGGCAGTTTTAAGCTTTAAAATAAACTCTGCATCAATGGGAATGTACTGTTGGATCGTTTTTAAAATTAGCATCCCTTGACCAACTGGTTCACCACGTCATGGACATGGTGGAGTTTTAGATCTCTGCCTGAACGCCGGAAATAAACATAATCCCAACTAAAACGAAATCATTTTCTGCGTCGTTGGCTGTTGCCTTTTTCACAGCGATACAGCTTTACTGCTTTTTCTCAGTAGCGCACGAGGGCGTAAACGGTAAGATTCTTTCTATTTTGGGCGACGTTTACGGTACCATGTACTCTACTCAGTCACCGCTAGTACCATCAGTACGCACACTCCATCCTACCAACGCCGCATATGAAGGCCACCTTCAGTAAAAAAAAAAAACTCGGTAGTGTACGTCAACACAGACTGATTCGCTAAAAATCCCCCAATTTGATTAGTGATAGCAGCATCCTCCCGGCCACCGGTCCCGCTGGTCAACGGACCGCTCCTCAACGTCCGTTTCCGGTTGAAAAGGGGATTTATTTTTATCTCGCATTTTGCTCGGCCTCGGGAACGCACGCTTGTTGCGAAGGTGGATCGCGCGAAAGGTTTGGCTCGTCTTAGCCGAGAGCGGGGAAAGCTGTACGGCTCGCCGGGTTTTAAGCCCAGGTCGAGTGCAGCCCGTGTCGAAGTAAAGCCCCGAGGATTGTTGAAGGCAGGATTGACGATTTCCGTGCTACTATTGTCGATGGGATGGTGCTTCCGGTAGGAAAAGAAAATAAAACGTCCTTCTGGGGAGCATCGACTGGATGGCAGGACGCCGGTGGATATGGAATTGCCGAGAGTTGCTCAATCGAATGGTCATCAAAGTGAGGAAATCCTTTAAGCATTCAGTTTACTTTCTTCTTTTCCACGTTTTTATGTTAGTTTTGTTTTCTTTGCACACTAGTTGCGATTCGTTCAATGCCGAAGTCAATATCATTCGATCGAGATCGAAAGCATTACATAACTTCTATAGTGTGTTCAGGGTTGTAATTCATGTTACAGCGTGCAAAATCACATAGAAACTGTTGCAAATATACGTTCTACATGTGTAATAGCGTCACCAACAGTATGGAAACATTAAGTTAACTGTTACTTTTATTAAACTTGTGTTCTACTTTGTACATTGTGTTCTGGTACCAAGCTGTATTCAACGCGAATAATACGTGTGCATTTGGAAAAGCTTTCAAATGAAACATTCATTCAACGAATTTACATTCATCAACTTACAAATTGGATAAAGTAATAAAAATGCTGGACACAACACTGCACTGCTGGACACAAAACTTTCATCTATCTTTTTGCTGAATCAACACACGTTTTTATCCCGCTTTTGTTCTACAAAACCAGAGCGCTATTCCTTTCGCATCCCTTTATGGCACGTGGGATTGCTTGGAACGGAAAGTAATAGGAAGCATGTAGAAAAAAAAGAACTCCTGTTGACCCCATGGGTATAGCGCAACTTGACAGTAATTAATGGGAAACCATCGGAACGATGGATGAATGCGGACGCAAAAGTAATGCAAAATGGAATACCGTTTATTTGGGATCACACTGTTTTTATTTCCAGCTAGACACAGATGGTGTCGCTACCATTTTATCCGGTGAATGTTGCAAACCGATAGAGAATACAGGTGACATGATGTAATTTAGAAAATGCTTCTCACCTCGAATGTTTTTTTTTGTTTCACGGAACGGAACCATTCACTAGCAGGTATTATAGAGTGGTTTTGATGGAAATTCATACTCATGTTACTAGATTCATGTTGTTGATATGCTTTTTTTGTTTCAATATGGACTAGAGCTTTTATTTGTTATGCTTGAAATGAAATACAATATACATGGTACAGGCGATCTTGCTATCATGATCACTTTTCTTTTGAAACATTATTCACTGTTCAAAATAACACACAATTACTGACGAAACATTCCATTGCTACTGATTCTTTTACCATTGCTTCGTTATGCGCGAATCATTTTTCTAGTGTCTTTATATACAATATTGGAATACTACTACAATATACAAATACAACTAAATTGCTATCGCAAGAAATTTTAGAAATTTTAGCAAAGACTTAATGTTAGCCCCTCAAACCCGTCATACTTATGTTTTATAGTGTAATTTTTCTGTTGTTTTTTTTTGTAAATGAAGTCCCCGTACTAAAACATAAAAAAAATAATCATGTATTTTTAACGCTATTTACGTATTTAGCAACACAAATTGTAAAGATACTTTTAATGGTACTATTTCAATTTTATATTTAACAATACCACAAATGTCTATGTATGAAGTTAGGCTAAGTAGTATTTGATCAGCATCTGATAGTTGTTGTGATAAACCTTTTGTATGCAAAGATTAATCGTTCGTAATGTTTCTTTGATCACACCTACGGTTATACGGGATTTCCTATTGATAA
Source organism: Anopheles rivulorum (assembly GCA_018908115.1). Lineage (NCBI taxonomy): Eukaryota > Metazoa > Arthropoda > Insecta > Diptera > Culicidae > Anopheles > Anopheles rivulorum. The sequence goes on from CM032178.1 coordinate 43,262,796, forward strand.
TGAATGAATTTGCTTCCTTCCTCGTTTCGTTACAATCCTTACGTAGGACTGTTTATTAGGTGCCCATTAATCTAACTACGTTAGTGTTGACACGAAAATAGATCGCGCAATAAATCACACATCCAGACAGCCATTCAGTGACCTATCAGCGTTGGTTGCAGGAGGCACACACTGTTGTTTCGTGGAAGTTCCTTTTCATTTCTCACCTTGTGTGTTGTGTTTCAGAAGGTCTTCTGCCATTGTAGGCCTTTGTACCTGATTCCTGATAAAACATTTCGTTAATTGACAGCGACAAACAAAATCACTACAAACTATGGTGACCGGCTTATCGCCGTTGGCCATATGGAGCCAAAGGCTTTAATGAACGTAACAAAACAAAAGTTTATGAATGAATGAAACCATGCAACACCTCTTAATCGTAGGTGGTATCGTCTCCGAGTGCTGAAAACCGGGGTGGTGACTTGTCCCAAATGCCAAGTCCTCCCATTTTGCAGCTGGTGCCTAAAATTGTGCCGTTCAGCTCGGGAAGCTCAACTCTATCCCACGCAGCACAGCAATCAAGCCCTAATAGTCACAATAAACGTGAATATAATCACGTTTGCTTTACTTTACGACGAAAACGACAGGGCCCCGAGCGTACCATGGTGACGACCTTTTCCGGCATTTCGTTTCCTTTGCCGTTACCGGACTTACCCTAGCCCCCTACCCAATCCGTATGCAACAACATTAAAAAAGACATTGCGAACTTACTGTCCGGTAGAACAAAAACGAACACCAACGGTCAAGCAAATAAAACCGAACTCAATTAAGTGAACATTATGGGCTGTTTTGCTTCGCCCAGGACTTTGGTTAGAGCAAACGGCACGGAACAGAACATTGGTCGATGCGGGATTGAAGGCAGAGCGAAAATGGAAAGACATTGGTGCTGGGTCTGAACAATGTTGCTGCTTGTAGTGAAAGGTTTTTGCGGTTCCATATCGGGGATTCGTTTCGGGGTATACATTGAGTCGAATGTTAACACAAGGAGAAACATGTGAGCAGTACAATGCAATACACCGGTTGCCAATTAATTTTTACACCGTTCTCTTCTTGTCTTTTAGACATTAATCAATTTGCTCATTTAATCAAGCGATGCTGTTTTTGTGCCTAAAGGTTGAGGATAAGTAGGGTTGCGAAAATGTGTTTCAGTTCCTTGTGGTCTGCTTTGCAATCGAAATCCATTATAACCATTACGAAATTAAATTTGTTTTAACACGTCGGACAGATATGATGTATATATAGAACATGGTACCTCATAGCAAGCATGTTATCATGTTTGATTTAATGGTTAAGGTGTGAAAAAACATCCAGTTTTATGCATTTTCTATTAGCAGAGACAGACAGAAAGCGGACCTCGATATCCTCTGGAAGCAAGTACTAAGGAATAGTAAAAGGAACAATTAGGGAAAGAGCAAAACACTATTGGAAGTTAGGTGGCAAGGATTAAAGATTTTTTTGAGAAAGTTACACCTATTTTTTCAGACGAGTAAAATGAGTATAGGGTTAAAAAAGATACAGAAGGCAAAGTGCAATAATGTTTACAGGATTCGCTATAGTTTTAGTTCGGCCGAAGCCTGTACTTCTCATCCGATAAAAAGCTTTCATTATTACTTAGAACATGCGATCAACCAATCAGCATATAAAAGATTTACCAGATGCTTCTTTTTGAACAGACAGTCATCACTCAGCGAGAATATTATGATAATATCAGTGTGATAAATAAAAAGTGAAATAAATAAAAGATAAATATAAAATTTAAAACAAAAGTAAGCCCTAGATGTGTTGGTTTATGGTAAGCAATAAATTTATTTATTACACTTATTGAAGCCTTTATGCTACACATTGATAAAGTGAATTCCAATTGTACACCTATTTTTTGAACTGTTAATTACTTGACGCAAACAAGTTTTCCCCCAATCGAATGTTTTTTCATTGAAATTGTACAATAATTTAAGCAAGGCATTCACCGAAGAAAAGCTTCCTGCTGATGCTGTCAATACAAAAATGGCATTCTAATGAACCGTTTTCGTGATGATATTTACAAATAACAAAATTTTCATTACAACGTTGCTGTGGAGCGTCGGGACATTGCAAACAGCAGAGTGGTGTGTAATTAGCATAGTTCGAGGCGCAGTAAAAAGACAATATCTTCATCCATGCCGTCGGCCTGCTCATCGTCCACTAACAACCTCATTTGCTCCACTAGCGATCGGTTCCTATTGAATCGGCCTATTTTCCACCATACCCTGTTGAAATTTTGACTTTGGCACAGAATTTAATACCGTTGGGTTTAACATTCCCACACGCAAAGGCTGAGGTGTGGCTAGAGGTCAGGAAAATAATTACCATTTTGATGGAGCTTCACTACGTGCAACGTGCCCGAAACAGCTATAGTTGCCTATTTTTGGATACCATGGATAGCTCACGGTGTCAGTCGGCTCATGGTACCGCGGAACCCGGACTGTGGCAGCTGTGGTTAACCGAGCGCTCGGTTTTGCAAAACGCATGTTTTCATATGTATGCAAGAAGGGACAGGAGATGAACATACGCCTGCAAAACACACCGCAGGCCACCCCCTCCCCTCCCCTCCCCTCCCACACACTCACACACACAGACACGGAGCGGTTGGCGGTTTCACGGACCTTGACTAACGCGTTTTGGCTTCTCCATGCCGTCACGCGTCTATCATGTCGGTGTCAAAAACCAGTCAGCTGCGGTTTTGCTTCAATGTGCGGCCAAGCCCTGCCATACAAGTTGTGGATCAGAGTTTCTAGAGGCAGATATCTGCAGGCTGCGGCTACACCGTAAGGAGTGCATGATTTATTCAGCGGCCAATCTCTTAGTCTGCGCGAGAATGGTAATGGCAACCGAAGTTATGCCGAAGTGCTGTTGTCCTCCGTGCCGGCCATAAATCTAACCAAACCGGGCGCGACTTTTCTTACGGCATTTCCTTTACCCTAGCCAACGTGAAACGTCTTAACCGGCTGTCTGTGTTGGGGCGAATGTGGGTGATGTTTTGCCTTAAGAATTTATAACATTCAGTCGAAATTCCCGTAAGGATCCCGAGTAGATCGTATGTTTTGCTCTATCCGTCCAGCTTACAGTTTAAACTGCATGCTTTCAAATTCATGATAGCAGTTGAAAAATTCAATATCCCATGTTTTCATGAGCGGTCTATGGTAAGCGAATTAAAAGAGCCTTACCAAAAAGGAAATATAATAAGATGCTTCTCAATTTTTCAATACGCTTACAAATGTATCATTTTGACTCTTTTTACGGCAGCTTAGACATCCGAACGGTTTGCAAACATGTGTTTGATACACAAGATGGAAAAAGAAAGGATTGTCTGAAACCAAGCGGAACATTATCAGTGACATGGTTTCCAGTGAAAAGGAGTACGGTTCTGTCTAAATAAAAATGCCAAACGATAGAATGTTTTCGAAAAGCTTCTTACCCACACATTTACCACATTTATGGTCTCATCGCCATAGTGCAATAAACTACCTCAGCAAAATGGAAATATGAGAGGGGTTTTTTTTTTGGTTCTTTCTGTTATCATTAGTAATTTATAATTACACCCGTTACATTTTTAATGAAAATTCCCTCACAGTTATAATATTCGAGCTTTCATCACAACGTTGTTAGTGCTAACGACTATATACATAGTCTTCTGGGATTCTTTTATCTGAATAGCAACACTCCCTTAACACGATGTCCCCATCGCAATCCGGGCCCTACTGGGTCTGTGGTACCATTAGCATCAGAAAAACCCTCTCGACGCATCGGTGGTCCACTGAATTTTTCATGAGTCCACCACTCACGCAAAGCAGGCCCGTCCAGCGTTTGCTTCCGATGATTTTTGACTTGTAAAATTTACACACACACCAGCTGGCCCATACCCATAACCTTTCGCTAAAAAAAAGACCCAAAGCAAAGCTGATCACAGCCTTCCTTTACCACAGAGCAAAACATCAGTTGAATAACGATGAACAATATTAAAGCTCAGTTTTTCCACAACGGTGCGGTTTAATTTTGAAGCAATGACAAACGAACCGGTGTTTGCTAAAAGGAAACGCACCTAGCACATCGCCGCTATCATTCCGTGCGGTGGTGGTAACCGAAACGTAAAATGATCGATCGGCTGATTTGTTTCGCTGAGTTTGCATGTTTTATGCAAGCAGAAGTAGGAAAAACAGGCAAAAAAACACACACACACATACACAAAACAACACGCATCACTCACTGCGTTTGCTTTACGGGGTATTTGCTCGCAAGCTTTCTGACTCTTATCGTAGGCAAATATGCTTCCCTAACATGAAAAACACACATAGAGAAAGCTACAAAACAAAGGATAAAGGCTCTACAACAGATTCGACTTGTTTGACTGAATCGATGATTCTTGTCACGTTGTAAGAAGGCAGGGGCTTTCGGACAGATGGTTGCAGATTGATCCCTTTCTTACATGTATTTATTTTTTACTAGTATTTATGTATGTATTTTTATGTTTCAAAGAAATTTCCTTCATTAATTCCAATTTAAATTCTAAAACTTTTTTGAGTATATTTGTTTTACTTTGGATACACTTTTCCAATTTTTTTTTGATTATATGTTTTTGCCATAGTTTTTAAAAGGCAAAATTAAGTGTCATAAAAAAAATAATTTAAAAAAATGCAAGTAAGGACACAATTTTTCGGAGCTGCAATTTTGCTTGCCAAGCATTCTTAAGACAAACTTGCCAATGTGCAAACTGTTGAGTAACCCTGCATTGTAGAATAGAAAAATGCTCTCAAACCGATCAGGGAACTAAAGAACACGCCAGAAAAAGCAAACGTAAAAAATATTCCCTCTTAAGAAAAGCGTGATAATACCGTCACAATCCATTCCCCATAGACCATCTGATACCGGGAGCGGCTTGTAGTCAACACTGTCATGATTTTTCCCACACAAAAAATACTAAAATGAAATTCATTTCAGTCCCTTTCCCCGGGATTTTGTCTCGTTAAAGAAGTCGCTGCTGCGGATTGACTTTGGCTTTGATTTAAAAATGCAACAACAACGAAAAGATAACAACAAGATAAATTCCCTACCATGCGCAAAAGACACTGCGTAATAGATTCATAAAATTTTAATAAACGGCTTTAATCTGTTGTTTCCCTGCCGTGCCTCTGGGCTCACCGAACCGAGCATTGACAAAGCTCTTATCCGTAGCCAGCAGGGTTCTTGAAATCGGGAAAAAATCCTTCTACTGAACATCCGTCCATCCCAGGAAGTGGAGCAAAGTGTATCCAAAGCTTCGCACAGTGGAGAGGAAATCAATTTTCACTCGATTGAGATGGCGAAAAATATCGATAAGAGAACGGGAAAATTCGAACCCGTAACGAAAGGGAAAAAAAACACAAATCAACATCCCCTGGAGCAAGAAAAACATCCTTTCCTTGTCGTTGTGTGTGGTGCGTTCGCTGGATGCGCAAAATGCCACCGAACCTCGCCGCTTGAACAGGTAGAACGTCCTTTTTTTAAACGAATATTTCCTCCACATCGTCATACCTGGAAGCGGGTATTTTTATTGTTGGTTTTGGTATTCCTGCTCAGTTTCCCTAGCCCCTACTTCACGCTTCCAAGCTGTCAATTATTGCTGGCAAGCCGGGGCGAACTTGTTGCTTTAGCTAGCCACACGGGTAAGACTGTTTGCTGTGTGCGTCGTCCCAAGCACACCAAGCTGACGCTAATGAAGAAGGATTTGTTTAATCAGTTTATTGATACCGAGGCTAATCCAGCACCCGACTAATGGCAGGTTATCGTACCGATTTTCCAGTAAAAAAGGGACAGTGTACGCGTTGGGGACTTTTTAATAACGAAACATTAATATCGTTTGTCAAACTGAACGCTGACGCGATGGAATGGTTAAACGGTTTAAAGATTGTTGCGGTGTTTACTTTATGGTTCGTTTTTGGATATGAAGGCATTTTTATCTTCTTTATCTTAAATAAAACAAATTTGTTTCAATCTGGATAAGATTTGATGGCTTTGAATAACGATTCGCAATGCGTTCGATGAAATTTAAATCTTTGACTGATTTAAACGTTTTATGATTACGTATGGCAAAAGTAGAATTATCATCTAAGAAAATTGTGTATTAAACCAAGTGTTTAAAGTTTTAAGCTTTGTTTAAACATGGCTTGTTATATATTCAGAACGTGTACGTGTGTACTCGGTCCTTTCTGTGTTTAGTATTCTGTGATTCAAGTACATGGTTCAGTTCCTAAGTAATGTGCTGAGATCTGAGTTTTCGTGCGAATTTCAACACCGGCTATACTTGGGACTCCGGTACCGAGGAATACACCCAATGCAAACTGATTATTTCTAAGTTATCATGTAGAAGAATGAAAGGTACATTAATGCTAAGGGAAGAATAGAATACATAAATGTCAAGAATTTACTCGTGTCCCACAAGTTTTGCCAGCAGACTATGCAGAGCATCCTTCTTGAGCTATAGAATATCATTCGAAAAGAGATGCTCTTTTTGATCTGTCTACAATGCCGCAATGAAAAAAGCCCAACAAATGAATTGTGAAACGATTTGTCAGACATTGAGCTGCGCATAATCAGTAGTTTTTAAAAGAAAAACTGACGGCTTTTAACAGCTTTAACAAAGTTTGTGCCCCGACTGAGTCTAAACAGGCTTGTTGTGGAAAAAAATGATGTAGCAGTTTTGAGTAATAAAACGTAAAAGGTTGTAGAGATCATATGCTTGCCTCATTTAATTTAAAACAGGGCATGTTTTTGTTATGTTTTAAATGCTAGTTGGGATATCACAATATAGCTGCCTTTATTCCATCAATTTATATTGTATAAAGCAAAGTCACGTGGTGCGCATAGATCCATGTCTAGATTCATGGAACACACAGTTGCATTACAGTGGAATACTTTTTTAAAGACTCGTAGCCTAGGCACACATCTCGTCTGAAGCTATCAAATCGATTTTCGCAAGAAAATCAACCAACGTCCAAGATTTTATTTTCCTCTCCAGAAGACTCTCGAGCCTTATTGAGCTTGGACTCTTCTTAGACGAATGTCATCCCACAAATAAAGCATTGAAAAATCTCAAAGATCTTACCCAAATGACTTCAACTCTATTTTGGCTGCTGTCAAAGATACAACGGTTTATATCGGTATTCACTCACATGGTTTTGTTTAACACGGCACAAACTTGTTTATATTGCGCAAAAAAAAAATCTAAAATAATTTTATTATACAGTTTGATGAGCTTCATAAAAGTCCGGAAGCACGTTTAGGCTCAAATCGTAAAAGGAAATGTTTCAACTTTGTATTTGCATACTACGAGACTAATTACAAACACTTCTAAATCCATTTGCCCTGCTTGTTTATTCGTTTGCATTGCAATCAAATTTCATTTGATAACTTTTTCATCTGGTTTCTTTTTTTTATTTGTATTTTTCTTTCACAGATACTAAATCGCATCTCATCAGCGGAAGGTCAACACGTTCGGCATTAGTGCGAAAACATTTCGCTCAGTCATCTCTTCCCGACGTATGCAGCAAAGGGAAACCTTAGGAAGGGATCTCTTAGGACTGTGCTGCCGTGTGCTATTTAAAGCGAAAACTTCCATTTCGGGAAGTGCCAGAACGCAGTGCTTACGCTCCAGTTCTAATTTAATACGAAGGTCTGGTGGAACGCACAAACCGAAAGTATCGCGTACCTTTTCATCCGCCGGTTCTGCTTCCATTTTTATATCTTGTTTCACCTTTCCAAATCAAACGCCCCGCAGCGTATGTACGCCGGCTCGAATCGACCAAAAAGGGATAATGAGCCTTGAGGTGGAATGATGATTCAGGCCCGACATTAATCATACCCCCGGCCGGTTGCTGAATGTACGAACCTGGAACCTGGAACCAGGAAGGCGCGAGCTTTGACGACTCCATACACACGTCCAGCGGGAAATGCAAAATAGGAACCGAACCGTTGGGCTGCCCGGTTGATTGAGGTGGAACAACTTTTACAAACACGAGCCACACGGAACCCTTCAGAGCCCGCCGAAAGCTGCCTATACGTGCACACACCTGACGGCGCGAGACTAGCGAAATTAAAACAAAACATCACTTTCTGTTGTACATACAGCGCTTACGTTTCGCTAGCACCAAAAGTTTCCGGCTCGGTCGTGGTTTTACGCAAGAGTCGGCATTAACCTCCACCGAAAAGAAAATTCCTATTGGATATAGGCTCACAGGGCGGAGAAACCAGCTCGTTGGCTCGGTTTCTCATACAACGTTCGACGGTTGTCGCCAGCGGTGTCTAAGCAAGCAGTCAACATTCCGCTATTTCAATTAAATGTTATGCCGGCCGCGACCATGTTTTCCAAGTTCAAAAGTGCCACCACTAGTGCGCCGCCTCAAAATCCCTACGACAACAATCCGATCACGCAGTACTTTGAAGTTGGAAAACTGGTTGCCTGCGCCGGCCCGGAACTGATATGGAAAATACACGAAGGCTACCGGAAAACGGATGGCAAGGTAAGTGATGAAATTTATTAAACTATATTGTTGAGAGATGGTATAGACATTTCCATGTAAGATGTACCTAAAAATAGAATTTGTCGAGAGATGTTTAACATTAAATGTTATTTGGTTGTCTGGTAAGAGACACGCGTAGAAAATGTAAAACATGACTAAGCTACTTTACATCAATAACAGAGCAGATGAATTGTTGAGTCACATCATTACAAAAATATAGTACAAATATTTCGAAAATCATAATACAGAAATAGTGCAGCGTCTAAATAAATTACCAATGCTTATCAACGGATATCTCTAGCTTTCAATCTCTAGTAAATTACTGCTTGGATTTGTTATCTTTCCTTATTTCTATCTGCTATCATGTGCCTTCTCGTTATGCCTTCTGTCACTAAACAGGTTGCATGCTCAAATGGCTTGCCGCTACTTTTGAACTATTCATTGAGTCAAAGTCTCAAAACGCAAAACTGCCATATATTGTTCACATGCACGTGCTCACATTACGCTTAACGAAGCAATAAATAATAACTAACCAAACCGAAGGTAACGCGGTACACTTTCGTATTGCTCCAAATACCTAGTTTTTACCACACACCGTACAAGAGAATTCAATTTCGGCTGTCACAACAAACCACAAACCCGTCGGATCCCGGCACCCGCATTACCGTGACAAACAGTTCACAGTGAAGGCGCGTAGTCCCAAGTTCTGAAACTACCAGGCAAACTTCGTGACAGATTTATTACTCACTGGGTAGTGCACTCGGACAGAGACAAACTTCTACCGTCATCAGTTCGCTCTTTATTAGGCACCAGGACTTGCACGTGCACGGATAGTGAAGGTGTCTCCCAAGAGACGAAAGTCAAACGTACGGAATATGTGTGCATTTGGAGGCTCGTTTTTGTCGTCGCTTTGTTTGGATAAAAGGAACGGCATTCAAATGCGTTTCTCGATGTAAGCGAAATCGAATGACAACGTGGCTTCGTACACCAACAATCAGGGCACGCGTGTTGTCTAACTTTATGTAAAAGTGGAATGGAAAAAAACTCTATCTGTGCAAAAGAAAAGCATCATGTTTACCGGTCGCTGATTGGTCGCTACATTTCAAAAAAGCCCAAATCGTATGGCACCATGAAGTAACAAAGAACAGCTAACTAAATAACGAAAGCAAGTTGTGAGCACTTTTGAGGAAAGCATTGCCCACGGCGCGTCTCTGTCCGAAGGCGTTTTTCTGGTATTCTTTTTTTTATGTCTCTCACGACCAAAAAGGAACACAAACGAACGAACGTACACACAGTGAGTAAAGAAAGACGTAAACGTGCTTCTAAAAACAACTCTATTTTTGTGTTGATTCCATCACGACATGTTCGTACCAGTCAGCTGGCTGGTGGCTTACCTGACTTCCATTTCGTCATTCCGGGCGTCTTCCTCGCTACTAACACGCCACAGGTTGTGCCGAAAGCAAGTCAGCACATCGTCCAACATCGTCCAGAGGCGTTTCTTTTTCTTTTTTGTTGTGCCAGTAAAACAAGTTCGCCACGTGTGTGTAGCGCCAGGGCAAGAAGGCCTGATTTATGCCACACTGTCAGTGGTTTGGCGGTGGAAGCCAGTCGAAACGGAACAAACATCCCATCCCACCTTCGGCCGTTTCGCAACCGCCCTGGAAAAAAGCCAAACGTGGAAGATTAACAATTTACCATTCATCACCATACCTTGCCCCTTTGCCTTCTTTGCGAGACCTTCCGGGCATGTGTTTATGTATGGGGATGGTGTTATGTGCGCACTTCTTAAGTCCCGGGACCGGGAGTCCATTCGTCAGGCTCGGAAACTTCTTGGAAGAAATATAAACCCGGCACACTCGCAGCTCACTCCGATTCAGAAGACAAACATCATCTACCGAAACGCGAAAAACTCGTCCACAATCTACAGGTTTGTGTGCGTTCCTTGTGCCGTTTCTTGTTTCACTACAAGGCGACGGTTGACGCTGCTTGCCAAGACAGCATCATAATTGCGATGCTTGCGTGCCTGATCGCATTTCTCTGTAGCTAATTAAATTGCCATCTTTGAACCGTTTGCTTAAAGCTGCCTGATGCTGGAAGGAGCGTTTGCTCTCTATCTTCCCTGTGTTTATGCCAATAAAAACAATAAAATACGAATATTGCTCCAGAATAGGTAAAACATGTACGGAGAAAAGCTTTCGTTACGGAGTTTTCCAAAAATACGAACACGTGAACGTGATCCGATCGATACCGGTAGGAAGAAGGCAATTGAATAAAATTTGCCAAAGTTTAAAAGACGGAAAGCGGAAATCCTCATCTCCACCAGGAGGGCGCCGCGCACTGCAATGTGTAGAATTCACCTTTCGATCGCACTTATGCATGAAAGCTCGCAAGTCAAACCGCACACGGTAACCATCATCATCATCATCTTCACAGTCATCGTTGTCGACGTCGTTTCAATGGTTCGTGTTTCTGCAAGAAAAGAAGGAAGCTTAACGCCGGTCTTTTTCGTTCCCGTATTCGTTTCATCGTTTCAACAACCCGTTGCAAGAACACTCTTCCAGACTGCAAATGAAATGGAAATATCCCAAGGGCATGCCGTGCCCTTCACAGACATCCTTTTCTTATCCAACGCGGAACGCACTCGCATGCAAGCCGGTCAAACCCTCGCTTCCCATGCCAAAGTTTAATCGGAATGCTGCTCTTTGGCTGATTCCTGTTCCATTTTTTATTAGCAATCAATAGTGTGGCTTGAAATTGGAAAACTTCACCAGAAACCAATTTTGGGCGAAAAATAAAGTATCGATATTGTGACACAGGGCTCTGTTCAGGTGTAGATTCAAGTTTCTCACGAGCAATTGGAAACGATGGTGTAGTTGTGTTAAATTTACTTTCTGTCAGTTACAGATGAAGAAAGAGCCTTTCTTATATGTTGAAATAACTGTTTTTTTTTCACCCTTTACGATAAGATCAGGTGTGCAAAATTGTAGTAAAGGATTCTGATGTAGAGTATTGTTATGAATGTTTCTCATATTTTACATATATTATTTTTACTTATATTGGTATGATTGGAATTCTTAATTTTGAGATTGTCTAGAATATATTTCAATACAGAATGTTGGGAACAACGTATTTGTGTCCTTACCAATTATTGTACCGGTAATATTTGGCGAACGTGCATTACAGTAATTAATTTTAAGAACTATATTAAATTAGACGACAATACGGCGCTAAGCCGTCATAATAAAATATAAAAATATAATAAATTAGATTTAATTACTGACACAGGGCATTTCAAGTGTCCCTTAATTATGTCATTTTTATTCCAACTTTGCAGATATTTATGCATTTTTAAAATGAAATAATCTGTTCGACGGACTTGGACGAAATAGGACCAAATTTTACATCATGGCAAAACTTAAAACACATATTCCTATAACAAATTCGAATATTTGTTCAAAGATGTTGAAAACAGAAGCAATACGATGTAATTTAAATTTTTTTGGCAATAATTTAAATGTACTAAAGAAATAGTGATTTTCATAACTGATTTTAACGAGCCCAATCCCAACACTTGCGCCACATCATCATCGTTTAGCTGATGATTGGATTCAGCAACATTAACTGACAACTAGTTCAAATCGGTTTGAAATTCGGAGTTAGTTTGTTGCAGTGGTCAGTCCGCGCTGTTTCTAAATCGAACCAACACCACCGAACAACAATAAGTCTAGAAAGTAAACAATGGCATTCTGTACCTAGTATGTTATTACGCAAAAAAGAAGAATCATATTATAAATATAAATGATATACAGCGGTTATATTCAACATATGTATATAAACAACTATTAAAAATTTCCCTTTTGTACTACAAATTCAATAAAAGTAACAATTAATAATACTTAATAGTCAAAATATAGTTTTAACACAATAATAATGCCATATTATCGTAGCAATGTTGAAGTTTAAATTAGTCAACTCAGTTCCCCAGTTAGTAACAAAGTAGTATGCATTGAGAAAGTTTGAGTCACTTTCCCACCCCAGCAAGCTATTCCTAGAACACACACACACATACACACATACATACATATATATATACATGTACATACACTTTGTGAAGAAACTCTGTCGACATTGGAACCCCACCGGCGAAACGGTGCAGTGTTGCAAGAGCGCATTAGAGAAAATGTACTAGCTAGACTCATCCTAGCGACAGTAACTTTCTCCTAATTTTTAATGCAAAATATTGGTTCACTAGCTACTTGTAGCGTCGCTGGTGATTCCTCCACCACGCTGTCATATTCGTCCGTTTTGTGCCTGCACAGCGAATACGGATGACCATCTTTAGTAACTGTCTGTTGAGCTTGGCGCAACCGAACGCAGACACGAGTTTCATGCTAACTGGGACGCGCGAAACAGTAAAACGGTAACGGCCAACGCACTCAGGTAAAGTCAATTAAAACTTATGGCCCGACCGACAAAATGTTCCTTTCACCACAACCTACGCTAGTACTGGTGTTGGTGTCGGTACACTCCAGACATCCCAAGAAGGGTACGGATGGGCACACCTTCACGGTACAACAATCGGCACAATAGCAACAATCGCCGTCGCCCTAGAAATCTCTCAGAAAATGGGAAAACTTTTAACTAAACAATTACTAACGAACCGGTAAAATCAAAGTGTATTAGTTCCGTTCAACAGCGAGGACGCGGACGACCATCCCCATTACCATGCTATTGGTTTTGGCAGGTGCTGTCATGCTGGGCGAAACCGCCATTCAACCCACAAGCACTCGGGTGCTTTTGCTAATTCTCTCGCTTTCTCTTTCTCTTTCTCTCCCTCTCTCTCTATCTCTCTCTCTTTCTGATGTGCGGTAAAATTTTCGGTGGCTTTCAGATTGAAGGGCAGCGTAATAGATTTGGAGGTTTGTTTGTTTTCGGATTTCGGGTCAATATTCGTTTAAACCAGTGCAACAGTCACGAGAATAGATCAATCTAACCGCAGAAACAGATTTGAAATTGGCTACTTTCCAAGCATGATGGGTTATTTGGGGTGAAACGTTTAATTGATTTTCACTGTAAATGGATTTTTTTAATAAAAAAAAATGGAAAATTATTACTTGGAAACAGCGAGTAGTATATTTCTACATATTTCATGCTTCAAAAAAATTAGACTAAATTTCAATACTCAAATCCAGCTGAACACAGTACATTTGTGGATGTAAAATAAAGTTATACGTTTATAATTTCTAACGAAAGTTATGTTTATCAACATATATATCTCATTAAACTTAAATTTTATAGATCTTTTATTGGAATTATGTTATGGAAATTATGTTCCGATAATTAAATTTCGATTTCAACTTGTCCAAAAGATCTCAAAATCGATTCGCCCTTATTATAAACAATTCTGCAATTATTCATTTGATTGATCCACTTCAAACGCTAGCCCACTATTGTTTGGTGCGTTTGAAACACACTTCAAACTGTACCGTTGTAAATCAATCTTCTTCCCAGAACGCACGAAAACAAGAACCAATCAATTAACTAACAACGGTAGGGAAAATAATTCCTTCATGCTACGCACATTCCAACTGAACTGCTCAGGTAAATTAATTGTTCTGCTTTCAATTTGCAATTTCGCCATTCACCATCAATCTGTGTTGGCAGTTCCTGTATCACTCCGTCTCCGACCATCTGGTAATCTTCGATCAACTGTAGTTCGGTTCGGCTGCTCCCACGATCTAGCGTCAAAGATAAATATCCAATTTATCAAAAGCTTTCGTAATTGGAATACACCTACAGGATATCGATTACATCCTAAAGAAAGGGAAACGCAAACAATCGTGGGACGGTGGTTTGTTTGAAAACTGAAAGATACCGTCAGATTGAGTGAAATGTTAATGAAACGATAATTAAGATTAAGAGTTTAATCTCATTTAACATAATTTGGCACTTTGCTTTACAAGCTGTATCGGTGGCTTTTAATATTTGAAAAAAATTTGTTTCCACCAACTAAATTTGTACTTTTTTTTCATTTTCACACAATAATTTATGTTGCTGCTTGAGCTTAAAAGAGACACGCTACTCACATCCTAAAACAACTCCATCCGGTTCGTAGCACTTTCATCAATGTCACTCACCATTGCTCATTTCATTACCTTCTATACTAACGACCGGGAAAATGAAAACCAAACACTAAATACCTCATTTCTGTATTTACTGTCACGACCACCGTCACGTCGATGGTTCAACATCATCTAAATTTGTGTAATTGATCCCGGTCTATTTTCTTTACGTGTGCCCTTTTCCCCATGCGTCCTCACCTTCGCGCAGTACCGTGGTCCACAACGACAACACATTTTTAATTCAGTTCCCTCTCTCTGAGTTCTTCATTCAGCACATTTTTTCGACCTTTGGTAGTGTAAAAAGAACAAGCAAAGTAGAAAGTATAAAAATAAAACCCATGATCAACCGTGCAGAAGATGAAAAGATGGCCACTAAAGAGACTCAGTCATGCACTCAGCTTCTTACGCTGTATTAGTTTTTATTCCTAGACGCTATGAACGATATACGCTAGCCAGGGAACACGCCATACACGCCATTCGCCAACAATCACAGCATAGAGTGGGGGAAAGCCAACAGTAAAGGACACTTCTCACAAACCCATGAAAGACGTACGGACGACTGGCAGGACGGGCCTTCGAGCTCCAAAACCGGCTTCAAAAAAGTATAACCCCCAAAAAGGTTATGTCAATTTACCTTCGAAATGGGAATGATGGGAATGATTCCTGATCCCAAATGCACTGTGGGTTCGCTAGCTTCACAAAGATGATGATAATATTGATGTTGATGATGATGGGTATGTTGATGCTGACTCGGGATAACTGGGGCTTCCATCGTCGGATTGAAGGACCTACAAGAGTTTGGCGGTACAAATCTGACGGATTGCACTCGGAGGGGTTTGTGTATTAGTAAAACGGTGAAAATCCATTTACCTCATTTAGAAAGGATGTACGGACTTTTCCAGTTTTTTCTTACTGCACATACGATTCTTTTANGTTCGCTAGCTTCACAAAGATGATGATAATATTGATGTTGATGATGATGGGTATGTTGATGCTGACTCGGGATAACTGGGGCTTCCATCGTCGGATTGAAGGACCTACAAGAGTTTGGCGGTACAAATCTGACGGATTGCACTCGGAGGGGTTTGTGTATTAGTAAAACGGTGAAAATCCATTTACCTCATTTAGAAAGGATGTACGGACTTTTCCAGTTTTTTCTTACTGCACATACGATTCTTTTATGTTTCACAATCCGAGAATCCTCGATAATCCTATTCTTCACTCTCATCACTTTACTACATGTTTCATGTCCAGCCAAAGCAGTTTAATATGTGGATTTAAATAACTCTTCTATGATATAAGTATTACACCGTTCAAATTGATGCTATTTGCGGTTTCATAAGCAGGAGTGAGTAAATTGCGATTTAATTCGATAATTTCTGAAAATAAATTATTAACTAATAATTTATTAACAAATTAAAATCTAGAATAAGGATAAGCTACTAAGGAACTAAGTATGAACTAAACACGAATTTACCAAGACTAATTAAATTTAAAACCTGAAAATTTTCTGTTTTTTTTTTGTTATGCTAGAACGAAAAAGACCATATCAAACTAATTTTTATCACGTAGCCAGCTAGTCAGACCTTATTTTATAGCGTGATCCACTTTAATAAGATACCTACTAGGTAATAGTTAGTATTTTGAATGTTAATTAAATGATCTGCTTTCGATCAGCTTTGATATTGATTTATTTAAAGTTCTCCACTTCAAGTCTATTATTAAGTTATCTATGTAGTTTGTCTTGATGCTTTGCTTTAATGCTTTGACTACAAAAACATTCACACTATTTTCTCAAATTTACACCTTTCATTTAGGTCTGCATGCTGCACATCTCCTGAAAATCCATTTGCCTAAACGCCATCGTTTCTACGGTGCTTATCAATTTATGTGCTTGTTATTGGACTCCCCACTTTTCCATTTCCAGTTACCAAAAGGGTGTGAATAATCTGCTCCTTAGTGGAACTTCAACAACCCAACGTCTGACCTCAATACACTCGAGAGCATCACATTATAACTCCCGCCGGGAGATTTATTCAATTGTTGTACCAAAAGCTAAGAAGCTTTTACCGAACCGACTTCCAGTGTACCTTTGCTTCCTGTCTCCGACTGTGGCTTTCTTTTCCCATGTCCAAGGCTCGGTCAAACATCCCGAGAACATCCGGAAGACCTGACGCTCTACTTTCTGTAGCAGTTGCCTTTTGCCGGCGCAATACAGTATCAACATTGTTCAGCAATTTCGCAGTCATAAAACCATTTCCCGGCTTATGTTTCCTTCGTTCACTAGGCTGGTAGTGTTAGCTATGGAATGTAGTTTTTTTTCGCTTCATTTTACCTTTAAACCATATGCTTCGGTATGGTTTACTTGGGCGGGTGTTATCCATACTCAGCCTTGAGGCATGTTTCTGTCGCCTGTCACAGACGACCAAAACAGGAAGAAGGTCACGTTATTATCCTTAGCAACAACAAGATTTACAAGTTATAATAGAGTAAACCAGTATTAATTTCATGTCCATTATTTCTGTTCCCTGTGCTGTGAAACTTATACGGCCAATACTGCTTGTTGCGGAAATGTTTTAAACAGCTTGAAGAAGGTTGTGAAATTTACTGCTAGATTAATATTGATAATTATTTCATGAATTCACCACACGAACTACGACGAAGGAACTAACACAGAATATGTAAACACACCACTTGACGCTACACGATTTATATGACTTGACAATTAGGAAAGCAGATGAATTAAGGGACAACGCAGATATTGAAATGAATTATACACGTGAAATGAACTAAGACAGAAGAATAAACGGTAGCATACGGAACGGTCGCAACATCTCAACGTACATTTCTCTCTTTAAAATTCCGTAATATCACAACCAGTGATTCGTGAGATTTTCTCACA
>CM032178.1:43298818-43355083 GCA_018908115.1 Anopheles rivulorum
GTTCTGTTTACGGAAGCTACGATTGCGTGCAGACGCGTTTTGTAAACAATCGCAGTTGACAGCTTTGGGACCGTTACCATACGTTACATGCGTTATGCATGTTAAGCAGAGTGTACACTACGCAGCAGCTTCAGTTCACGATTAGTGTATCTTTAATTACCTGCGATATGGGTGTTTTAAGTAAACAAATGGTTCTGCATTCGGAAGTTAGAAAACCATTCATATGCATTATTGATTAAAATTTATATAGATTTATTCGATCCTCATCATTCCTATGGCCTTTATAGATTAGATTCATGATACCTTACACATACTAGTAAGTAGATTGTTCGTTTTGATCAACGTACATTGAAGACGTTTTTAACATAAAAATTACCACCGATAGCGGATTGCCATATACTTTCTCGCCTGAAAATGACTCATTAGCTTTGTAGTATTTATTACGCCTAAGCTCCGCGTAATATCAATGTCCGTTCTTTGTACAATCAGTTAGACAGCAAATTGAACCAAATCTTGTACTTAAGTCTGTAGATTTTGCTTATTGACGAGCTCTTGTTTCTCTACTGCACAAATACTCTTTAATCCTAGCCATCTGTACGCGCGTTACAGCGTTGTAAAATAAATCATAACAACGCGCTGCGAATGGATTCTACCTATGTTACACTTTATCTTAAACTACAATGACTAAAATGCACAAAAAAGAATTAAAAAACAAGATCTCATTTGAAATGTTTAACATTTTTATAAAATTGAGTTTGCGAGCATGAAGAACAGACTAAAAGCGCAAATTTGTAGGCAAATTGCAAAATAAAGTTTAGGAGAAAAAAAACAAAAAGAAAAGCTAGCAACAAAAGCTCACAGGTCTGTTCCTGTGTTAATCAGCTTAGAATGTTCCAATTTCATTTCGGAATAATCTTGCCTATAGTATTTCTTACGCGTTATCTGTCTGCCAACATCTTCGGCAGATTACTGAGTAGGATTGTTGTTTGATATAGGAACAAATGGTATATTCCAGTACCGTTTCATCGTTGCACTTTGCGTCCTAATATGTAATACTTCCTAAACATTATAGATACGCACGCATTTGTCTGTGAGATGCTAAGTAGAAAAGAAGGAAACTTTTTGTTGACCATTTGCACGAGAATGTGTTTAGCTAAAGCCACTAATAAAGCCTTTACACATTGTTAAAGAAATTATGCATCTCGTTACCATATATGACCGTCCGAATAATCACCATTCGCTCCTTTCAGTATTGTTGAGCTTTTGTCTGCTTTAGAGGAGAACTCTTACACGACCTTCGTGCATTTTTGAGTCGTTTTGTTTTGCAATTAACTCGTTATGGCGCACAGAAAACTGATACGGAACATTATTTTCGAATGCTAAAATATCATTTTTTAAGCGTTGCACTGTGCAATACAATGGTATTTTCCTATATAATTAAATCTACGACAGAAAATACAGCAGCACGCAATGTGCTTTCATTGAATAGTTCACTTTTGCTACCACTATTGCTGCTGTGGCTGCTTGGTGCTTTAATGGCAATAATAGAAACATAAGAAACCGGGTACTCACTCCCGTACTTAAACGCAGAATCGCAGTTCGTTGCTTGCTTAACCGATACCAATCGGGATGTTACATCCCCGTTAAAAGAAATCTTTCGATGATTGCTCTGCTTAAAACTAACTACATGCTGTGCTGTGCTTACCGCCGCGGATCCCCATTCAGAATGGATAGTGCACATTGTCGGCCGGTACCTGCTCAGCAGTATCGGACAGTTCGTGCGGGCCCGTACTAAATCCGGCGGGTGCTACACCATCGGTCCAGCTCTTGGGTAGCTTCTGCTCACAGCGCCTCCGATGGATTTTAAGCCCAGCGAACAGCTTGAATGTTGCTCCGCATAGCGTGCATTGATACGGCCGTTCGCTCGAGTGTAGCTTCCGGTGGGTGATCAGATTCGACGGATGCACGAAGGCGCTCGAACAAAGATCACACTTGTAGCGTCGTTCGCCCGTGTGCGTGCGTATGTGGATAAGCAGATAGTCCTTCCGCTTGAAGCTTTTGTGACACTCGGTACACTGGAACGGACGGTCCGTTTGCGGTACGAATGCAATCGCTTCCTTGCGCTCGAAATGGCACAGCATATGTTTGTCGAGCGTAACCGAATCTTTGAACGTGATGGCACATATTTCACACTTTCGGAACGCACCACGGGAAAGAAAGTTTGCGGCTAGAGAGACCGAATCACCGGATCCTCCCACCTCGGCGCCACTCTCGGACGAAGCAACATCCGACGTTTGGGCGGCCGTTTCACCTTCATCGCTGTCGTCTGCGGGCGGTACACCATGGTGTGCCGTTTCTTGCAGCGAGGCGTTTGTTAGAGCACCGGTGTGCGAGGATGAAGAACAGGACTCATCGTTCCCACTGCTATCTCCGGTCGGTTCACCTTCCGCCGGAACGCCTTGGACTGCCGTGAGCGAATGCTTTCGCATGTGCGCTAACAAGTTTAGCTCGCATTTGAACAGCTTGTTGCAGATACGACAGCTGCGCACCTTGTTGGCTTGTTCATCGTCGGCGTGTGTCGCTTCATGAACGCGCTTCAGCTCCTCCGTGCGGAACATTTTCGGACACTTCGAGCAAGGATGCTCGGGTGGTGATGCCGGTGCTACAGTCTCGCCGTTCTCGGCGTTCTGTGACGTTGCCTGTTCCGACCCGGGAACAGTGCGCCGTCGTTTAGGCTTGCGTGGTTTAGGCTCTTTAGCACCACCGCTTGGCACTAGAGAAATGGGACCGTCTGGTCCCATCAGCGCTAGCATAGGCATTGTGTCGGAACGTGCGGTGGTGCTAGTGGTGTTTGGAACTACACCAGCCGTGGGTGTGGAGGCAGTTGCCGAACCAAGCATTACAGCTCCATTGCCAGCCTTGCCTTTAGCACCGTTGTGCAGCAGCATGTGAGCGTTCAGCTCGTCAAGGAAATGGAATATTTTCATACAGTAGTCGCACCGGAACAGTATCACTGCCGAAGGAGACGACGATGCACTCGAAGAGGACGAGAACTAAATTAAGAAAAAAAAAATAATTACATCCAATTCTTAATTGATCTTAAAAGATCTTCCAGCTTTTTTTTTTGTGTCTCACCTGTTTGTCGCCACCTTCGCCACTATCGTCATTATCGTTCGCCGTTTCCTCCATCGCTTGCTGCAACAGTTCACTGGGATCAAGCTCCAGCGAATCGTCCAGCGGTTCCTCCTTCACTTCAACCTCTTCCTCCTGCTGTTGATGTATTTGCGTTCGCATTTCTCGCATGATTACTGCCGCTTCCTGCGCCTGCTTTTCCTCAGCCGTTGTTCTATCGTCGGTCGGTTGATCTCCCTCCGCCAGTTCAGTCTCGGCTGTCGCAGCACCAGTTTGGAACTGTTTTTCAAAGAGTTCCAACATCTGCTGGGTACGGTACAGCTCCGCAAGTTGCGCCTCGTCCACACTGCTGCTGTCGATTGATCGTCGTTCCCGGCCGTTATCGTCATCGTTGCGCTGTAGTCGCGTCGTGGTGGAGCTTGACAATTCGCCGTCCTCGAGTTCGATCTTAACGAAGCTTGCCGCATCAATCATGGGTTCATCCGACTGTAAGTCTTGCATATCCTGGTGCATGGTACGCGCGTGTTCCTCCAGCTGATCGTAGCTGTCGAACGTGCCCGGACACAGCCGGCAGTCAAACGATTCGAGTCGCCTGTGTGACCTCCGATGGTACTTGAGCGTTGAGGGTGAGATGAACGTCTTCAGGCAGACGAGACAGGTGTACAAATTATCGCCGGTGTGCGTACGCTGATGGATTTTCCAGTTTGAGCGATCGTTGAATTTCTTACCACAGTACTCGCATGGGAATAGGTTCGTTTCCGTGTGCAGGTTGGTATGCCGCCGGAGCGTGTAAGCATTGCGGAACGTTCGGTGACACACCGTGCACTTAAACTTGCCGCTACCTTCGGCACTGTGGTTGCGCATTGCTTGCAGGCCAGCCATTTCCAATGTAGCCAGTGCGAACGTGCGTTCCTGTTCCAGCTGTCGCTGCTTTTGTGATACGTATTCGATCGACGAAATCAGCGACGGTGCCGGTGCGTCGTGCGGCTGCGATGGTGCAGAGGACGACGAAACGACATTCCCACCGTTGTTGGGAAGAAGGGTACCGGCCGTCTCCAGCGAACCGTTCGTTTCCAGCATCAGCTCCTGCAATGGTCGCAAACCGAACGAGGACAGCTGATTCAACGCTATCGCCATCATTTCATTACTGCTACTGGCGTGCTTCTGTGCCTCCGGGATGGATGTGGTCGATGTTGCCGCTTGCTGTTCCGCCGCACTTCCACTACCCTTGGATGTTATCCTGGCGTTGCTTTGCTGCTCGTCTACGATCGGCACCGACTGATCGACTCCTGCCAACGTCACACGATCGTCGAGCAGGTTGTGCAGAAATGTATCGTTTTCGATGCATTTTTCTCGAAATTTGTAAAATTCATTTAACTTTAAGTCACACACCGCGCAGATGGCCGATGGAAAAATGCTCTTCAACTTAACCTACCGAAGAAAGACGATAAAAGAAAGGGATAAACATTGGCAGCAATTTTATCAATAGGGCAGAATATTACAACTTACCTTCACCGTTGTGCAATCGAAAATTTTCTTCAGCAGCGCATCATCGATTCCTCGTTCGTCCGTAAAAGCACGTGTCAGCTTTTGCTCCTTGGACAAACATAATCGGCACAGATTACTCGAATCACTAGCGTAATTTTGGGAAGGAACGAAAGATTATTAGAATTTTATTTCCGTTTTATGCAGTGTTTATGTTGATTCTCAAATTTATTCACGACAGAGAGTTGTGGCAGAGAAAAACAGTAAATCCTTTTGAAATGTAGCTTTTAACATGGATCAAGCACAGTCCGAAACAAGAGATTTGAACATGATAGACTACGAACGTGTGGGAAATTTTGAAAATACTAAGAAGACTTAGTAATAGCTTTAATTTTTATGCAAGAGTACGATACGATTTTTCTACCACTAGTTTAGAAAAGGTAATGAAACATTGATGTACTATGATCCAAGCCGTAATAAAGTTATAAGAGGTTCGTCAAGGGTTGGCCCCCAATTTGTACGTTGGGAGCAACAAGAAATTATTTACTATGAATTATTAAACCTCGATGTAAATGAATTGTTCATAAGTAGCCTTGTTTAGGATAGTATCAAAGAGATTTGGGATTTATTGATCTTGCTGGATACAGAATATCAACTACGATTTGGTTTATTAGAACAAACTATATAACTTAGTTTTAATAGACTGTGCATTTTATGCATAAAATGACAAGATCATGTTGCAAACATTTGTAGACATATAATTAGAAATTGTGTGATTTGTATGGAATATCTACCGCGGGTCAATAATTAGTGCCAACAAAATCCCATCAGTGGGAAATCCCAACACTTAGTCATATTGTGCTTTAACGAGGCAAAAAGACGAAACATAAATGAAGATTTTCTTTGTTGTGAATTGTTTTGTTGATAATGCTGTTACATCCGTGATTTGGTTTAGTATGTGATCTTCGAACACGGTATAAACAGCGGTGGAAAAACAATAACCAGCGGTGTTTTAAATTAGCCGGTTCCGCGCGCGCACGGTTTAGTAAGCAAACTCATGTCCACCCATACATACACACACGCAACGTAAGCCAGAGCCCGCTTTACAATGTCATTTTTCTTGTTCGTTTTCTGTTGATCGCAGCAGAAAAAAGAGGCAACAAACAGTGCAAGGTCAACAGAGGCGGCTGGCAGACGAGCGCAGGTTTCTACTAACACCATGTCGCCGGTGGCGCTGGTAGCGTTGGTTGGTGCGCATTACTAGCGCTTAATGTATGCTGCGGGATGCCGGTGCCGAAATGATACGCACGCTCATGTTACCAATACAGGCGCGCGGGCGCTCGCCTTGGCCATGTGCTTTGTGAAGGAAGCGAAGTCAAACAAAGCGGTGTGAAAACAAAAAAAAGGTTTCTACCTCTTTTGTACTTCATTTCCATAAACATTAAATACATAATTTTCTGAATGAAGTAAGTAGTACAACAGATACAATAAAAATTGTGGAAAAAAGAAATAATTAAATGGACAAAGATAAAATGGAAAAAGGCAAAATAGAAAAAAAAACCAAAGTTTGTGTTAAGCCACGTTTCAAACCACGTTTTGTTTTAAGTAGTCAGTAACCAAATTTTCCATGTTATATAAAATTAGCCTCAACTGCAAAATACTTTATTATTCAATCTAAACGTATACCACTATAGGCAAACAACAAAAGAAAACCAATAAACTACAGTACAAGTTGAACAATCTTTAGATTAGATCGTATTCGTTGTGGTCGACAAAAAAATAACATGAAGGAAAAAACACGTCCAAAACAATCAACTAAACATGCAAAAGTTGCAGTCCATGTTCATTATCGTTGCAATAGCAGCCAACAGGCAAAGTAAACAAATGCCTACCAATATGATTAACTCAATGGGAATAGTTCTATCTAAACACATCAACAATCCCACCCTACATCATCGGAACTCGCATACATGCGCATCTTTCTCAGCCAACTTGAAGAAACACAACAAACAAGCCTACTGTGGGGTTGTTTTTGTGTCTTTTTTTAGTATGCTGAATTGCGTTCTATTGACGTACATTGTTTCTTTGCCCCCTGTTGTTGTGGTTTAACAACATCCGCACACAGCCATTGCTTTGTCCACAGTGGTTCATTTATATCTGACAATTATTATAAATCCACCCGGAAGCAACAGTTCATACAAAGGATAATTTGAAACAATATGTATGATGATACAGCAGTGCGAAGTAGTATTGCCAGTGCACAGCACAGCAGCAACAACGAACAAGGTGCTTTGCATTTTGCGCAAAACTTCACCAACACACCAACACCGATCGATGTGTTGTTGCTCACTCACACACCCTGTTTGGTTGATGTAGTGTCCTGCTCAATCACAATGAAGCACATCTTCCCGTTTTTCTTAATTACACCTTAGTTTACTCACCTTTTCACAACCTCCATCAGCGATTTTTTCAAACACTCTTCATCACGGTTTACCACCGTACTCGATGGAATTTCTTTTACCATTTTCTTCGGATTTCAATGTTCGTCCCACAAACACACGCGAAAGAACATTAGCACCTGCCGTAGATTCCGAATGAATCCTTTCAGACCAACAATGAATGCACAACGAAAACCATCTAGCACTGTTTTGATGTCTCACACATACACTTACGAAACGCACCTACGCACCGTAATGTCGTTTGCTTTGCGGTACGCATAACCAATGGCGGAGAGGCGGCGGCACGGCACCTTATGGATACCAGGATTGGTTGTGTTTGGTAAATTACTGACGCTTATGATTTGTTTGATACGATTCCTTCCGCTGCCGGGAAGAAATGCATATATTCCGCTTCCGGTTGACCTAATACGTTCGTTCCGACACTTGTTTAACAGAAGCGCGTTGGTGGTATGATTGGCTCCCTGTACTGCTGTGCCGATTAAAGGTGTATGCGCCTTTGCTGCGATGTTAAATTGTAGCTTTGTATGTTCACTGTCTCCATTGCCTACTCCCGGAATGTATCCTGCTGGCAGGAAAACTGTTTTGCAAGGTTAAATTGTACATTTTTCACCAGATTCCCGCTGTAAACAATGGAGCACGATTATTCACCCTTTTGCATTGACAGTTTTGATTCGCAAATTCACGATGGTAGAACAGCTGGTCATTCGGTAAGAATGTTTTTTAAATCATACAAAGTGAATAAACATTCAAAATATTGCTAATCAATATGTACCATAAAAAAGTCGTCGTGGTAAAATAATCCGATCACCACACGATCTTGAAATAGTAAATCGTTTCATCTCATGTAATGATATGTATATTCTTCAGATTTCCGAATTCGGCAAGTGTTTTGATTCCACCACAAAACTCATTTAGCTCGTTCCCCATTTCTTCGCTTCGTTAAAAGTGTCAAAATAATTGAAAGTACAGGTTAAACAGGGATGATTTCAATTTCTTATCGATAAAGTTCTCTTCGTCGGGCGATTTGTCGAATACACTTCGTTTCGTCTTATGCGAAAGATCCCTTGGTAAGCGAATTGTTTTGCTACTTGGGCTAGACCGTTCCGAGTACAATTGTCAAGCTGAAAAAAAGTCAATGAGTCAGCTGTCAAAAGCTCCCGTGTGTGTTTCATTGACGGAGAAACACGACAGGTTTATTTGGTGGTGTGCAACTGTGGAGAAAAACTGGAACGAAAAAATTGATTTTTGCGTTATTCAACCGCCCAGGTGTGTACTATTTGTAGGTACAGTGCAGCAGCACGGTGAAAAACAGCGCTAGAAAGATTCGTCCACTGAAACGAGTCGACAGAATTAGCGAAACAGCGCGTGGAATCTTCGCCAAGGTTCTAGAACAAACCGCATTGGCGTTTGTCGCGGGTTGCGAGAAAAGGAGTGCAAGTGTGTGTGACAAATAATAAAGCAAGCAGACAAGTGACAGACGTACTTCGAGCTAGACACACTGTAAGGGAAAATCCTTGTGTAAAATAACCCACTGCAGGTAGAAAAACGGCATCGTTTGTTCGTAGTGATTGTGCGTGACGGTTTTTTTTTTTATTTGCTTTCTTCCCTACCATCCCCGACTCTCCAGCAAGTACAGTGAACAAGTGGAAAAAAATGTCGTCACAACAGGAACAACCACAGCAACAGCAGCCTACGGTGCGGCACATTCCGATTTTCGTTGAAGGTCGTTCCGAACCGCTGATAAATAAGACACCCGAATCGCAACCTTCACAACCACCCCAGCACCATCCAACGGCTGGCATGGAGGGCCCAAATATGGACATGCCAAATCGGAGCGATTTCTTCAAACACGGAACCATTTTCGATCGGGCGCGTGATATCCCTGTACGATCAAACTTTCCAGGTTTTCAGGGATTCGAGTTTAAGCGGGATGCATCGCCCGGTGCTAGCCGAACGTCTCCCTTCCCAGACATCTCCAACCATATGTGGCCCGAGTCGGATCCAATGAATGCTAATGTGCCTCGTGGAACATCGATTCCCAGACAAACACCTCCGCCTTCGACCGCTAATCAACAGCAGCAAAAGCCAAACACGACCACTTCGCAACAGCAACCGCATGTGCCACGGGCAACGCAACCGCAGGCACAACCTCAGCCGCAACCGCAAACACATCCGCAACCGCAACCGCAACCTCAGCAGCAGCAGCAGCCGCCACCGCAGCAACAGCAACCTGCCGGGCAGGATCAACCGGACAGCCGCCCAAAGATGCCTACCAAGGAGGATCCGATCACGAAAATTCAAAAGATCCAAAAAGATGTTCTCGCCATCTTCGATCAGGTGGAACATTTCAAGGGTGGCAAGGAGGGCAAGAAAGACAAAGCCTACATCTATCTGGACGAGATGCTGACGCAGAACCTGTTGAAGCTGGACTCAATCGATGCCGAGGATCAGCCCCAGATCAAGTCCGCCCGAAAGGAAGCGATCAGAAGCATAAACAAATGCATCGCGGTGCTGGAGGCCAAGGCTGAAGCAGGTGCTAGTGGGAGCGCAAATGCTAGCACCGGTTCGATCGGCAGTAATGGTATCGACGCCAACGGTACGGCACAGTCTGCCTCGAATACTTCAATTCCTCACTCGTCGTCCAACTCTAGTCAAAAGCAGCTGGCCAGTGAAGCATCGAAGCAGCAATAGTGAACCACTAGAGTAACCCCGTAAAGGTGTGTTCCGATTTTCCGCCCTTCCGCCCAGCGGAATCCCCTCTAGAACAGATTCGATGAAGTGAGATTCTACACGATCATCACGCTCGATGAAGCATCGGTTCATGGCACACGGAGAAACAGTTGTAATGTGCGTGTTGTAATTTTACCCATTTGTGTCACCGTTCGATCGATGATGTGCTTGAGTTTTGTTTTACATTTTGCTTGTGTAATAAGGTATTGATATCTATGGCAGCTCGTTCTGCATGGACAGACAATTCTTCGCATTGTCTTACCCGTCCTGATCGTCCAAGATCGTCTAAGATCGTATGTTTATCTTTCTCCTCTCTGTTTTGTAAATTCTGGTAGCCATTGAACGAGGCTAACAAAAGAAGAAAAAGGAAAAAACCACAAGAGGTCGATGATTCGAATTGTCTAGAAATAAGATAAATGATCACCACGAAGAAGGTACGTTTTTTTTGTTAGTTTGGATCAACGCTGCGTCATCGATGCGATTAGGTAGGGATCCTTTACTATGGTGCTTCTTAACAGAAGTTGGTACTATATTTATGCTTTACATGTATTATAACTTGCAGCTAGTAGATGGAACCTGGAAGAGCTAGAATCGAAGAAGAGTTAGAGAAAAGAAAAGGCTACAAACAGGCGGACGCGGTGGTAGCATGTATTAAAATGGCACTTCATTAACGCTTAGGGGCGCGCACGCAGTGTGTAGTGGATTTGGATAGGCACACTGAAGCCAGTGAACTTCATGTGAACAAAATGTGAACATAGATTGGAGACATATTTATTTTTCTTATTTTTAGTTAGTAAGTAACGAGTAACAGAAGCAACAGCAAACATTTCAACCAATTTCGTTAATGGATTCTGATGAACAGAGAGGCAGTGGGGCGAGTTGAGAGCTAGGATTATGTAGCCCGCAGAGTAGTAGAAGGTTTCGGTGAAAAAAAGAAAACTAGGAACAGCAACCGAGGATACGACATCGATAACAATGATAACGAATATTAACAAATTTGCAACGGTAGCTGGTGGACTGTCCCACTGGCAAAGCTGACTGCAATTACTACGTGTGGGAATTTGTCCGTGCCATGGGACAAGGAAGCAATGCGCAACCATTTAACCATCAATAACTTTGAACGATATAATTTTAATAATAATAAAAAAAAACACTCACACAGTTTGTTTAAATAGACAATAAACATTCAACATCTCTTTGATGCGTTATTCGAGGGGGTAGCGTTAGTTTTGTTCGTTAGTTTAAACGAACCCGGGACTAAACTTTATGTCCGACTTTATCATACTAATTGTTTTTTTTCTGTTACGCTTTCACACGCTGTGCCATCTTCTGCTGAATGCGAAGATATGGAATAAAATTAATGGTTACACTTTACATGCCTTTGTCTGTTTAACTTAATGTTTTTGCTTTTAGTAACTGATTTACTATTGAACTGTGCACTATCCATGACTCAATGTATCAATAACACGCTCTGCGATAATCCTTTGGGCGTAACAGTGACTCACTTTAGCTTAGATTTGAATGCGAGATAAGCGTGTTTTCGAAGTTATTAAATTGGCTTGCCTGTTAAAAATATTGAATTTTTAATAATTCGTGGTCTAATAAGTCAAAAGCTTTTCGATACATTTTAATTTCTTACCCAATTCTGTTTCCCACACGTGTGCGCAGATAACCAATAGCCTTATTATGTTCACATTGTTATTAAGCTCATTTAATGGAATAAAGTTGAGAAATTTTGCGAAACCGTTTGAAACATCCACCCTATCATCAAACGGCAGCAAATCGAATTCAAGCTGTAAATTTGATTGCAAAAATTGAACAAGTTGGCAACACTGCCATCCGTCAGTTGCGAGTTCACATGAACTGTCAAACAAACCGCTTCGAATTGTTTACCCACGAGTTTGTTTCGCGTATGCCGCTCGATTACCTCGAAACGGAAGTGTGCTAATCGTCTGCAAGTTGAACAATCAAACATATTTTACTTGTTAAAAACAAAATTCCACACCGCAACACACGTATATACCTGCTGGTAAGAAAACTGGCAGCATGATCATACCGGTGCGGTGTTTCACGTGTGGTAAGGTGATAGGCAACAAATGGGAAGCGTACCTCGGTTTGCTACAGGCCGAATATACTGAAGGGTAAGCCACACGTGCAATGCATGACCAAATGGATAAACTTTACCGGTAACCGCTTGTTGCTATTTCTACCCCTACTAGTGATGCGCTCGATGCACTCGGCCTGAAACGGTACTGCTGCAGACGGATGTTGCTTGGTCATGTAGATCTGATCGAGAAACTGCTGAACTATGCACCGCTAGAGAAATAAGAACGCTACTTCGGTTTTAATAATAAGCTTCATTTAATCATTCTTATGTAAACAAGAGAGTGTGAATACATGTAAACATAATTATTGTAAACAAACGTGCTTTCATTTTTTGTTCGGTAGGCATCGAAATTACCGGCAGTTCAGTTATGTACTCTTCTTTTTTGACTTGGAACGATTTTTGGCAGCCGTATTACGATCGTGTTTTTTCAAAGACGATTCATCTTCTGAAGACGTAAGAGTTATTACACGGGACGTATCCCCGTTTGTGGTTGGTAACTCCGGCTCCGTCTCATGTGTCTTGTCCCATACAAAAGGTGTAGGCGGTCGGCGTTGGGATGGCAAATCTTGTCCATTATGGTTAGCGTCCAGTTTCATCTTCTTCTTCTTTGGCTCGTTACATTCGTTAACCTCTGCGTTGGCAAAGGATTCATCAGCGTTATCGCCAGGGGTAGCATTATTGGCGGCATACGTGGTGACGTATTTCTGGCTACCAACGATGTGTTTCCTTATGGAAGAGCATTCGCTTTGCAATGGGCAACTATGGTTTGCAGTCTGTTCCGACAAGCAGAAGCGACAGGACGGAACACAGCTCATTGTTTTGTGTTGTTCCAATTTGTCTTTCGAGTGGAATATCTTGTAGCAACAGCGGCAACAAAACACCAACGGTGCAACATCGTCCTTATTGATTGACACCACCAGAGGGTGGAGTGCTTTGATATAGAGTGGATCCTTGAGACAATCTACTACCACTGGAACTAATTGCTTTTTGGAGACGGCTGTCGAAGCCGTTTCCGAAATGACCGGCGGCTTTTTGGAGACGGCTGTCGAAGCCGTTTCCGAAATGGCCGGTGGCTTTTTGGAGACGGCTGTCGTAGCCGTTTCCGAAATGGCCGTTGGTTGTTCCACTTGACTGTCGTCAGTTCTATTCTCCAGCGACGGTTTGGTCGTGGTAGGAGGACAACGCTCTGGTGGGGTGGTTGTTTCCGTTTGAGTACATTTTTCTCGCACCGAAACATACCTATCGGTCTTCGATTCAGGAAGTTGTTTGGAAGTGTCTACAAATGTACAGAAACAGAAACGTCAAGCATATCTGGAAGCATCTGTGAAATAAACAGGAGCATTTGCTTACCTTCGAAGGCAATAATTTGTGCAATCAACATTGTTTGATTAAGCTTAAATGTTTTCCGAAGCGTAAAAAGATTCATCCGAAATGTATAATCATTTACTAGCTGTTGATAACACGACATACACAGCATCGTTGAACTGCTGCCGCCGGGTAAAATCTGGTGAAATGGGCGGGCGTATGATTAGAATTTCTATACCAAAACTGGTTTTTGGCATCAGGCCTACCTGCACCTCATACACTTCCTGAACAAATTTTCGAACATCGTTGTTCTTTAAAATATCGATTCCGGACTGGTTTCCATGCGGTGCGATATTTTCCAAACACAAACGGCACGGTTTATCCTGCTGTTGCTCTGCATCCGTGTTTGGTGTTGACATCGTACCCTTCAATTCAGATACATGAGAAACAGTGCACTTTAGTCTGTAAAAAACGGCAATTTATCCGTTCTACAGCTTTTTTTGCGGTTAACAAAATTGAAACAAACAATAAAGCTACGCGGTACCGCTTGACAGCAACGCTATGCGGGCAGTGGTACTGAACCTCAATCAAATCCATTGCTTCGGCACAGTGGTCTGTCGTCATAATTTTTTAAACGTTTATTACATACTACGTGGAACGTGTTGACGAACGTATTTGTTAACGAACGGGGAAAAATTGTTCACAAATATACTAAGGAGTTCTGTACTTTTAAATTGATTTGACCCTTCATTCAGACGAGTGTTTTATATTTAAGTACACAATTTATTCTTATTTGACAAGTTCCCATTTTTATATTGAATATTTACTGCTTAATTTCGACACGCTTGAAGTCTACAGAATCACGCAAACGCTTATTTGTGTGTTTTTTTTTTTGAAAGAAAATGTAGTACTTTAGTTTTGAAATTGTTTTGGTATAATTAAGATATTATTTTTCTTCTCAAGCACGTTCTAACTTTTCCTTAACACCTAATTATTAAACATGTTTTCTTATTAAAATCTTCCCTTTCGACGACTGAACTGTAAAATAAACAGAGCGAAAGAATGCAGGTCCAAAGCCTATAAAAAGTCAAACAACAATATCTCGATTTATTTTTATTAATAGCATATTTTCAAATATGCCTCGTGTAAGCAAAGCGTCACATACACGTTACGCGGACAATAAACGTATATGATCATGTATGATGCTGCACAGGCAAAGGTACGCGCATACATTAAAATCAACGGTTAACTCATTCGAAGATGCACGGAAGTTGGACAGACAGGCCAGGACACTCATGTTTCAAGCCTAGAACCAATCGAGAGGTCGCCAACATGGTAGCAACGCACAATGATACAGCGTGGAGTCGCCAACGTAGCAGCGAGTGATCGAGTGGAGCACGAGCCCCAGAACCGGAAGACAACCTTCTATAACGGATGTACAAATTAGGGGAGTGTCAGTACGAACTAGCAACATCGGTTGGCAACAGATGACGACATCAAGGGCAACCGCTGAACGGAAAACGCCAAGTTAGCAGAAAATCTTATAAAATAAGATCAGCTCAGAAGCAGACCTTTGGTCTTAAGTTGAGTACCAAGCCGTAACCCCAAAAGGGGTAACTTGTAATGAATATTTTTTTTTTGTTATGAATCGATTACGATAAGCATAACATACATATCTCTCAACTGAGAAATTTGTTTTGATCACCTCATTATCAGACATGTTAGTAGTATACGTATCAAATTAATGTTATGATTCAGAAAAACATGATTCTGCTAAAGGTTAAGCAATTTTAAAAGTAAAAATTATCCCTGAAATAAATATAAATTGATCCCTAAACCAGCGCACAGGCCGATGTATTAAGTGGTTAATAGCATAATTTCTCTAAGGAGCACCGATTAGTTCCATTATTCATATTCGATCCCGCGGTCGATAGTGTGTTAGTACATACATTAAAGTTAACCGCACAAAACCGTTAATAATTCTTCACGAAACTAATCTCGTTTATTAGGATGTATTAGGAGAATTAGGATTCACCAGTGCATTAAAATTGTAAAATTTCCCTTATGTACTCATAAACATCCGAACCTTAGGAAATAAATGTTTAGATTTATTGGAAGAAAAATAAAACAGTTGTTTTTCGAGGCAACTTATTTGAATACATTTGCTCTTTTGCTTGCGGATGATGAAACTAAATTACTGTAAACAAAACATTAAAACTATGAAAACAGAGCAAGAGCTTGAGAGCTGGTTTAATATACATTTGATGAGAGAATCCTTCCAAACCATGGCAGATCAGAGAAAGGGGAGAAGTGTTGCCCTTTTGTCTGTGTGTGTGTGTGTGTGTGTGTATGTTTTCATCCATGCGATAGAGCGAGACCGAATACCAACAAGCGTGTGTAAAGCGTGTGCCTCCCCAACACGTGCTTCGGGCAGTTTGTAGACGGGCGCCTCCACCGTGAAAAACTTTGACCGGGACAAGGACAGAACGAGCCAAACCGAGAGGAGAGAGCAATAAAGTAAACAAAAAAAGAAAAAGAAAAGAATAAAACTCGGCTCGACGAAAGCTTCGGCTTTCACCTTCTTCGGAGACGAAAGGAAAATTCATGCAATAATTCGATGCCAAACGGTGTGCTGTTGCCAGCGCGCTCGGCTGTCTCTGGAAAGTGATCCAAGGAAGCTAGTCTGCTACGATTCAAGTGAAATTGCATTGCAGATTTTTTTTCCCTCGATTTGTTTGTTAGTTTGTTTATACTGTGTGTGTTTGTGTGTGGATACGCTTGCTGTTCGATGGCAGGATAGTCAGTTTGAAGGAAAGAAATTGTGCGGCGTACAATGCAAGAGATCAAACATGATGTACCTCATATGTAAGAGCCACCCAGTCACCTCATGGAAAAAGCGAACATCCGGAAGTTGAAAGGATACTACGACGGACGGAAAGAAATAAGCAAAACGGCATCCATCGTATGTAGCCTTCCCGCAACAAAGCGTCGGATGTAACAGGCAAACCATCAGTGCAAAAGCAACCACACACCGTAGCCTAAAAGAGCAAAAATCCATCGGTGGAAAAACATGGCAGAAGATTTATCGATCAATAAAAATAAGATGTAAGTGTGTACAGCACAGTGGGGGGTTTACCATACACATAAATAAGTGCTCGTTTTCAGAGATAATTGCTTGTTGCCTCACTCTCTCGGTGCTGCTGGAGCGCGTGCTCTTTCTTTCTCTCGCGCGCGCACACACACACAAAGTTATCGTCGCCGGGAAAAGTTCACGATGCATGCTTTCCACGCTGCTGCTCCTGTTCACCGTTCGCTTTTTTTTTGCTCTCCCGTCCCGTTCACCCCGACCGGAACGAAGTTTTTTCTTCTGCGTGAGACTTTCAAAATGATATGAAGTGCAAATAAAAAATCTCCCATTAAGCGGGAAGGATATGGATGGAGGTTTTTGGGGGCACCCTTGCCGAGGGAATGTTGGGAAAAATCAAAGATGGTTGCCATTGTTCTGGGTGCGATTTTTGTTTTTCTTCTTTTTTTTTGATCCAACTTTCCTTATGACATTAAATGGTATTTAATGGCACGAATTTTATTTCATCTAGGCAGGCGGTGCAATTTTTGTTGTTGTTGGGATAAATGCCTTTTACAAATGGCGCAAAAATGCAGGGCTACTATCCCAACTATTATTACATGCATTTTCGTGCAATTATATCTGATTGTTGTGTGTTTCAGATTTACCCAACGGTACGGCAACAGTAATAACGATATTTGTCGGCTGTGTTTAAAAAATGAAGCCCACATGGAACCGCTGTTCTACTCCAACCTGTTTCCCAACATTTTACTCACGAAAAAGATATACGATTGCACATCGATACAGGTAAGCTCGAAACGCGCCACCGCAATGGCCAGATGTTGCATGTAATCGATTTCATTGGCCAAACCTTTGCACAGATAATCTACGAACGTAACTTGCCAATGTTTGTGTGTAAGCTGTGCGCCAACAAGCTGGACGAGTACGTGCGATTTCGCGACCGCTGCATAGCAAACGATGAATTTCTACGCAACGCTCTGGCGGCATTCGATGCCAACGGCGGAAGCTGCTCGAGTGCGATAAAGATGGAACCGGAAGACACACCGCCACCTCCGTTGCCACCACCTGCCCCGACGACGGCCAAATTTGCCCAATGCCTTGCGGTGACACCGATGGAGCTAAACTGTGCCCTCGTGGCGGCTGCTGCGGCCGCCGCTGGCCACCAGAGCAGCAAACGGGAACCGCCGGATGTCGAGGAAACGCAAGACCCGTATGGGCACGGATCGGGTGCCGCATCACCCGACCGGTCCAGCTGTGGTGGACGACTGACGGCCGACGAGTTGCCCACGCTCAAGCAAGCGCACGAGGATCACTATCGCAGTGGCGAAGAGGATGATGAGCTGCCCGCCGACGATGCGTACGGTGAGCCCAACCAAACCGATGCCAAACAGTACGTATGTGAGGTGTGTTCGAAATCGTTCAAAATACGCCACCATTTGCTGGTGCACAGGCACACGCACGTGGACAATCATGCCGCACCGATCAACGGTTTGCTGCACGGCGGGACCGACTTTAATGGCACCGTTACCGGTAGCGGCAAACAGTCGTACAGCTGTCCGAAATGCGCCAAAGTGTTCGTCAACAAGGGCAACCTGCTGAATCACCTCGAGACGCACACGAACGAGAAAAGCTACGCGTGTGATATCTGCACGAAAACGTTCAAGTACAACGTGCAGCTACGGTTGCATATGCGCATCCACACCGGTGAGCGACCGCACAAGTGTGAGATCTGCAATCGTGGATTTTCGCAGCTTTCCAACCTGCGTTCGCATCGCAAAACACACTCCAAAGTAAGTGTACCGGAAAGTGGTTCGGAAGAAAGGGATCGCGAGTTGGGCAAACTGTGCTGCTAACGCTACGCATGTTCCGTTTGTTTCCTTGCAGGTTAAACCGTACAAATGCCATTTATGCCTCAAAAGCTTCACCATGCTGGACAACCTTACCGCGCACAGTGCAAAGTGTCTGAAGGACAAGTTTCGCTGCACGCTCTGCTCGAAATCGTTCGCTAAAGAGGGCAACCTTCTGTCGCACCTGCAGTCCCACAGCGATGGGATCGTGGAGAAAATGTTCAAGTGCGAAATGTGCCCGAAAAGCTTCAAGAACAAGGAGGACTGGAAGCGGCACGTGCGTGTGCACACGGGCGAAAAACCGTACACCTGCGACATCTGCTCGAAAGGGTTTGCCCAGAAGGCGAACCTACTGTCCCACCGGAAGACACACCTCAAGCCAAACGTTATTTACAAATGCGAGCGATGTGCGCGGACGTTTCGGTCGCAGAAAGTGCTCCAAATGCATGTGCCGAAGTGTGTTGGTGTTGGTGTGGCTGATGGAACTAGCGTTCCTTCCGCTCCGGTAACACCAGTGTCCGAGTCGATACCGGGCTCACCGAGTCCTGCTGGAACAGCGGTCACTCTGTCGACTGGCGCCACCGGTACGGTGGCGGTGACCAACAACACACCAACCCTGTCGGAAGCGCTGTCCGATCTGCTGCGGTACGAAATAGCGCTGAGAGCACCCTTGGAATTGCAGCAAATGCTTCTCGGGCATATCGATCGCAAGAAACCACCGAACGGAACTGGGGGCAAAGCGACAGGGCGACGGTATAGGTGCGATGTATGCTTCAAGGGCTACTCACAGTATCCGTCGCTGATCAAGCATCGGAAGCTACACTTCAAGGTACCTCCACTGGTGAAGGTCCTGGCGGGAAAGGGCCGACACGAGGACTACGAGGAGCACGAGGATCCGGCCGCTGGCTGTGACGAGGAGGAGCCCGATGGACTGGAGCACCGGGGAGCGACACCGGAGCCGCACGAACCGAACGAGCGGCCGTACAGCTGTGATATATGCGGTAAGACCTTTAAATACAATCGTAACCTGAAGGTGCACACGAAGCTGCACATCAAAGCGAACCGTTTTAAGTGTGACAAGTGTACCACCACCTTTGCACAGGCGGAAGATTTGAGGCAGCATCTGCACACCCACCCGACCGATGCCGGCAGGAGCTTCAGCTGCGACTACTGCTCGAACCGATTCCGCTCGAACGAGGACCTGAAGCGGCACCGGCGATCACACACCGGCGAGCGACCCTACCGGTGCCAGCACTGCCCGAAAGCGTTTACCCAGCAGTCGAACCTCCGGGCCCACACGCGGATCCACGAGCGCTAGGCGGCGCGCAACAGGTGGTGCCAGCCCGGTCAGCATCTACCCCGGATGCCGGCAGCAGAGCGATGCTGCAACCCATGCCATCGGGCGAACCATCGGCCTGCGTAACATAACGGTTTGATCCTCCCTAGGGGGAATTAGGAACTTTTGTTTCGCTGCCGGTAGGCACGTAGAACCCTTACATTGAGTTACGTTTCTATTTTCAAACGGTACAGTTAATTACTCATTGTTTTCTCTCCTATTGGATGGTGTATTACGTTGATCAATGTGTTTTGCCCGAACATGTGCAATTGTGATTATTATAGCCAGTAGAAGGAATAAATGTTGTTTCGTGTATCTGTCTGGTGTACTCAAACCAGCGACGTTAACCAGCCTTGGGCAATGTTTAGAACCTTTACGATCAGATTGTGTTTGTAGTTTGTGGTTTAATTGATATAGGGAAAACGGATCGCGATCATGCTGCTACCAGCAGTCATTTTTCCCCCACATTAAGGAGATACTATCTATGCAGCATCGCCTCAAGCAACAACTATGGCGAGAGCGACAGATTCGAGAACTTCACCAAATAGAATGAGGTGAGTCCCAGATCACCGAAGAAATATTGCGATCAAAGTGAGTAGTTGTCGACATAAGGATTAGATTGTTCACTTCACTTAATGAACACGATCAGTTTAACGAACATCACCATTAGACCATGCTACTACTTGCGGGTGGGCACCAACCGGCTGCTTAAGCACCAGATTCCGACCGATTAGTATACGGACTGATACTTGAAAAACAGAAATGGGTCACTCACAGCAGTATTGGAGCGATTCCAAAGGCTTCTTTGGCAGATCGAAACCGCTGAACGGAGTAGGAAATACCTATCTTGGATTGATAGCCGATCCTATCTTGGATCCTTAGCCGGATCGTACATGGTGATCGTGTACACCATGGAGATTTTGTTTATGGACGCACTTGGTGCTTTATGATTTCATTTGATCTGTATGCTTTACTTAGCATTCTTTGTATGCGAACTGAATTACGCATATTATGGATTTCTACCTGTCGAACTCATTCCGATTTGAGGTAAACAAATATGATGCGTGTTTTTGGTAAAACCATTGATCGGCACCAGGTGTTTTCTATAATTTTATCGCCGTATATACATGAATGAGATTGGAAAGAATCAGTACGTACCAGAAATACAATATTCCGTTTATTTCGGAAAGATATAGCAGCAAAATTACACAGAAACACATGCGGACAGCGGTTCAACCGAACACTACTCAACGCGATATTATAAACGAAGCTCCATACGTAGAGAAGTGATCTGTCAGTTTGACAGCACCAACAGATACACAAAGCGAAATACGCACGAAAAATTCGCGATTGCAAAGTGAACTATCGCTGTGCTCAATTGCTCAAACTATTTAATTTTAGAAAGCATCACCGTAAGAACGTTTATGATCGATGGCCATTTGCATTCGGCGTTCACAAATTGCAACTCCATTCGCAGCAGTAACCGCGAACTGGTAGAACCAATCCCTGGTGGGAAAGCAAAACACGAAACACGAGGAAGAATAAGAAGCAGTGCACAAAAATAATGATTGTCGAAGAAGGGCTAACGCAACAGGGCCCAAACTGTGGTAAACAAGAAGAACGAGTATAGGCTGGGTGTTTTGTGTGACTTCGCCACTGAAGTAGGAAGCTGCATCGCAAGCGGTCGCGTCGTTCGATCCCGATTTCGACGATGAGCGTTGAGAATCGGCATATAAAAGAGGAAACCAGCAAGTGAGTATGATGAGTGTAGTGCGTACGATAAAAGCGAGAAGAAAAACGCAAGGAGTTCAAGGATTTCCGTAAGCAGCAGCAGCAGTAACAGTGCCTTGTGATAGACCGCTCGACTCGTGTGACGAATTGGGACAAGTTGTTTTTTAAAATTGTGCTGCTGTGAGAAATTTGCCTATCGATCGACATCAAACATGCTTGACTGTGTATATTGATTGTCGTAATGCGTTGGCGTAATAGGCAACGCAAGAGAAAGGACAACACGCAAAAACGGTAAAAAAAAACGATAGTGGCATAAAAGAAGAACGAAGCTACGGACAAACTTCAGCGAAGCAGAGAAAATACGGACGAGGATAGCGAATGATTGCGACGAAACACACAACCGCATCGTCCTCTCAGATTGCTGCGACCAAAGGAAATGATGTCGGGAGAGAATGCATCTGAGCAGGCTGAATTAATGTTGCTGCTGCTGCTTACGGTGCGTTCATGACGATGAGGATGATGGTGCTATTGCGAGGAGCATGGTGTAAAAGAAAACACAACACGAATGTGCCTTGCCCGCACACAAATGCACCGA
This sequence comes from Anopheles rivulorum, assembly GCA_018908115.1. Lineage (NCBI taxonomy): Eukaryota > Metazoa > Arthropoda > Insecta > Diptera > Culicidae > Anopheles > Anopheles rivulorum. The sequence goes on from CM032178.1 coordinate 43,320,631, forward strand.
ATGTTCGCGGTCTTTTTTCACAGATTCCAACGCGCGAACGAGAGGAACCGTGCGCGGTTGAAGCGCGTAAGCGAGAAACCGAATCACTGTCAACGCGAATGTGTCCTACAAAACGCTTGCTCCCCCTTCAATACACACATACAAACACATGGCAATGATCGCTTCCCGCCGTTCCTCGCGTGCACGTTTGTTGCGTTGCATTTTGCTTCCTTGCATAAAATGCAAAAAGGGCAATCAGTGTGCATCGTCGTCGTCGTCGTAGGGTACATAAAACATGTGCTTGTGTGTGAAGCATACAATTTGTTGCTTTCCGTGGTATGTGTTTATGACTGTTGTTGCTGCTGCTGCTATAAACCGCTCGCGATTCCGCGTTAAATCTCGCGAAAGGGCCCACCAAAAGGGACGTACGACGAGCGAAAGAAAGCGAGAAGAAACTGGTTTTCTTTCGGCGCTGTATTGCCTGCTTTTTTCTGCCTTTCATTATTATTGACTAACATCCCCGCACAAAAAGCGCACACCGATTGTGGTGTTGTATTGGGTAGCAGCGTTGCGCGCGTGTGTGTTGTAGATCGCGTACACGCTCTCGATCTGCGAGCCAAAAAACCGGATCATAGTAAGCCGTGCTGCTTAGGGATGTGGAGGGATGCGATAGTTTGCATCGTACGGCAACCCTGTCGGTTTGCACGCAGATTACCGGCGTGCAGGTCTATAGGGGAGATTGTGTTTGTGTGTACTTTCGCTCTTTTTGTAGGATTCGGATTGACTTACATTTGTACCAATTTTACCACTTTTCCCCACAGTGAGCACCGTGCCGGTGAGGGTTGCAGTGGTGACGGCAGTGCAAGAGAGGTTGGAACCGGGGAAAGCGACCCGGGTGAGGATGAAAGAGATTGCCACCAGCAACGCGACACAAGAACGATCTACAGTCTCAACATGAACGTGTGCCGGTTATGTCTATCGGATGGACACGGTCAACTGCAACCGGTATTTTACGCGCAGGACTCGCCGGACGAGATATTGCAGCAAAAGATATTTGAGCTAACAACGGTGGAGGTAAGGCGGATGTGAATTTTTGTTTGAAATTGCTTCAAGATCTGAACATAAAATTGCAACATTTCTTAGATAACGTTCGCGTTCGACTTTCCGACCAGTGTGTGTGTCGAATGTCTCACCAGGCTGGACGAGTTTTCGCTCTTCCGACGGCAGTGCATCGACAACAATGAAATACTGAAGCTGAAGTACTTCGAGCTGAAGGCGGAAGCGGACGCAGAGGACTACTGTCCCAAGCAGGAAAGCAAGGACAACGAAGACCATCATATACCGAAGGTGAAGAAAGAGGAAGAATTCATCCAAATCGAAAGAGCGTCCGTTATCGACGAACAACGTAACGGTACGATGGTGGATACGATGGACGATCAGGTCCCGTACGTAGAGGATGGTGCGGGAAATGAGATCATTATCGGTGATGGTGAGGAAGAGTACGATGCGCCACCACAACCCGTAACCGGTACGAAAATACAGTACGTATCCGAAGACGGCACAATGACGGAGTACATCACGTCCGGTGCAATCGTGCGCCGGGACATCGTTAGTCCCTCGGAGTTAGAAGAGCCGGGTGGGGAAGGGCAAGAAATTTACTACACCGTCGGTACGGACACGTACGCCATACCGACGGGTGCTGCCGACGGGGCCAATTTTGTGCCGCAAGGTTTCGCGGACCAGACCGAGATCGAATGTACCACGATCGAGGATCATCTACCGGAGGAGTACGTGGAAGAGGTACCGGCGGTGGTTCCCGTAGCGAACACAAACACTCACATTGTAATGGCTGCATCACGCGGCCGGCATGACCGTCCGTTTGTGTGTAAACACTGCAAGACAAGCTTCAAGTACGAACACAACTACGATCGGCACATGAAGAATCACGCGAAAGTGCTCTACCGTTGTGGCAAATGTTCGAAAACGTTCGTCAAGCTGCGCAAATGTCAGCAACACTTCCGAAAGGCACACTCCTCGCAGCGTTACGAATGTGACATCTGTTACCGGACGTACAGCTTGCCGACCCGGCTGGAAAATCACGTCATTGAGATGCATTCGGTGAACGGTGTGTATCGGTGCGATCGGTGCCAAGGTGAGATGTTTAGTTCGTACCTTGACTTTAAGGCGCACCGGATGCGTTACCATCCACGTACGGATGATGCCAGCGCGGGTAGTGGTCTGGCGAGCGGTACCGATCTTACGCCAACCATAATCAAGCAAACGTCACTCGGTGACGTGGTGCACATGGAGCACGTCCTGTCGTCAAACAGTGCGTATTCATCTCCGGACAGTCCAACGCCTAGTTCGGAATCGGAGGATCATCAGCCGGCGAAAGAGCAGCAGCAAGCTCGTGGAAAGCGTTCGTCCGCGGGTAGCGGTGCCGTAGCTCCAAGGACACGGACGCGTACCAATGGCCATAACAATCGCACAGTAAAGGCACAGAAACCGCACACGATCGCAACGAGTCCGCTGCAACAATCGCACGAGATCATCCTGATCGACGATGATGAGCAGCATCAGCAACAGCAGCAGCAGCTTCATCATCAACAGCAAGCGTCGCAGCTCACGAATGGAACCGGCACTACACCGACCGTCCATCGGGAGCTGCTGCAGCAGATCGAGGAAAGTGAAGCGAACTCGGTCGGTCCGAAGATGTACACCTGCGACAGTTGCCCGAAAACGTTCGTGCATCTGAACAATCTGAAAGCGCACATATACGCCGAGCACGACAATGACAAACCATTCAAATGCAAGCTCTGTCCGATATCCTTCAAAACGAAGGAAATTCTCGTGATGCACATGGTAAGGATCAAATCAGAGGCGCCTGCTTAAGACCGGTTAATGATATTATTGTTTTATTTTTAGCTCCTCCATGCGCAGAACAATGGTGCCACGTAAAGAAGATAGCGAAAAGAAAAACCACTACCATGTGGTGTGCAAAGTGATTGGAGCAGCACACAACCCGCCATTGTAATCTATTATTATGTGCCAAAATTTGCTTTTGTCCTGCTCCTGTTGGCGTCTCGTTTTATGCCACCACGTACGATAAATGGGCAAACAAAACAAAACAAGAGAAAACAAAAACACAAGCGTAGATACTGCGCATTCATCCATATTGGAGTAGAATGTAAAGCAAGATTTCAGTTCCCGGTCGTGGCATATAGTTGTCTCCCATTGTGGGGATGTAATTTTTTTTTTTTGTTTTGTTTACAAACGTATGGTGCTTTTGTTACATAGCGTTAGGATATCTTTTGTTTCGTTTTGCTCATTCAATGAGAGACATCTAGCGAACGCTAGCTGTACCGTAGTGCTTCCTGTTGAACGTGCAGTGGCCGTAGCGTTATTTCCACCATCGGAATAGATTTATTTGTACACTGATTAGTGGAAAAACTCTCCCCTGCCCGTTTTAGGTTTAATATCATCACAATGCGGCCTTCCAGATGTAGTCGTTTATCAATTGCTTACCCTTCTTTAGTGGTAGTGTCCTGTTTAGTTTGACCAGCAGTGGGTTCCTGCTCGCTGTTCTCACTTTCTTTACCGCAGGCACTAAAGATTCGGTTCGGTGGTGCTTGAAAGATTCGGTTGGTGTTACACACAGGAGAGAGAGAGAGAGAGAAAGAGAGAAAAAAAACAATACAAACAATCTCGCTTAGCGTGTAAGGTTCGCTTCCCGCTTATTGTGGGAAGGTGTTAGTGTTTAGGACTGCAATTCATTTTTTTAAGTTTGTTTGTCATTACTGATCATAGGTAGGAAAAGTATAAAATAAGCCGTTACGCACACGCGATAGGTAGAAAGAGCGTCACATTTAGTAAGAGAATATTTTGTAGGATCACACTTGTTTTTCCTTCAATTAATTCGGGGCCGAAGCAATACGAAACAGTACGAAATCCGATAGGAACCGATTGTGTTCCTATTCGTAGCTTGCGAATTCTAGCGAAGCCAATACAGGGCATAAAGCAGCCACGCCAAGCCTAACAGTCGCTCGTTTGAGTGTGTGTGTGTGTGCTGTTTGCCCCGCAACTTAATATTGTAATGATTTGTGCAACGAAACCCGCTCTAGCATGTAATATGTGGTACACTTGTTGATTTTATTTTTACACCACTGTCGACGACGTTACAATGAAGTGTTTAGCTGTGTGTCTAACGGCTTCCCACTACCGTATTATTCTTGTTAGAGCGCGCAATAATAATTGTTTGACGTTAGTATAATGTACGCCACGGTACGTGAAAATACGTTCCTGGACTACATAAGTAATAGGGAACAAATCGCCATAAGAAAAACGTGCGAACGCAACTACTGGTTTGCGCAGTTTTTTTTAGGTTTAAATCTTTACATGAAACGTTCATGTATGTTACAAACCAATAAAATTGGAGTGGAAACTTTTTCTAATTCTGTGTGTAGCAAACCCGCTGCGCTAACATTGGTCGAAAATTGGTTTGATCTACGTTTCCTATTTAGTTTTATGTGGCATATCATTTCTTTTCTTTGCGCGGTAGGAAGAGTCGAGTGGATAGATTTCACATTATAAACGCAATGCAAAGTAAAGTGGGCGATAGTTATACGTAGGCTATAGATGTATTATTGAACTACGGAAAAAGTGCAAATTGTCGCATGCATCCAAAGGATGCACAGGGGAGTAGAGGATAGATGATAATGCTTTTAAGGTTCCCTTCCCCATCTTCCCCATCCCCCAGCCAATAGATAGATTTCAAANAACTTAATATTGTAATGATTTGTGCAACGAAACCCGCTCTAGCATGTAATATGTGGTACACTTGTTGATTTTATTTTTACACCACTGTCGACGACGTTACAATGAAGTGTTTAGCTGTGTGTCTAACGGCTTCCCACTACCGTATTATTCTTGTTAGAGCGCGCAATAATAATTGTTTGACGTTAGTATAATGTACGCCACGGTACGTGAAAATACGTTCCTGGACTACATAAGTAATAGGGAACAAATCGCCATAAGAAAAACGTGCGAACGCAACTACTGGTTTGCGCAGTTTTTTTTAGGTTTAAATCTTTACATGAAACGTTCATGTATGTTACAAACCAATAAAATTGGAGTGGAAACTTTTTCTAATTCTGTGTGTAGCAAACCCGCTGCGCTAACATTGGTCGAAAATTGGTTTGATCTACGTTTCCTATTTAGTTTTATGTGGCATATCATTTCTTTTCTTTGCGCGGAAAGAAGAGTCGAGTGGATAGATTTCACATTATAAACGCAATGCAAAGTGGGCGATAGATATACGTAGGCTATAGATGTATTATTGAACTACGGAAAAAGTGCAAATTGTCGCATGCATCCAAAGGATGCAAAGGGGAGTAGAGGATAGATGATAATGCTTTTAAGGTTCCCTTCCCCATCTTCCCCATCCCCCAGCCAATAGATAGATTTCAAAAAAATCCTGCCTCGAAACGGAAACCAGCAACCGAACGCTTAAACAGCTCCTTCACACCCGGGTCTATCGTTACAATAAATGGATATAGTGCAAATCGTTGGGAAGTAAAATGATCGTTCAATCCATCTCTTCGTCGTCATCCTCTTCCTGGTGAAATTCTTTAACGGCCGAAATTTTAAGCACCTCATGCGCACCCTCCTCATCACCATCGGCACCATCTTCATCGTCTGGCTTTGTTTGTTTGGTTTTACGTTCGTCCTTTTCCTTCTTTGAACCGGCAGCGGATGAAGCTGTTTCCAGCCCTGCCGACCAAGTGCCGCGTGGTATATCGGAATAGGCAGCCGGATCCATCGGATCGAGCGGTGCAGACTTTGGTGGTCCACGTGGCGGACGGCGATCACGATGATGATACTCACGGTCCCGATCACGATCACGGTTCCGATCGCGGGATCCAAAGCGACTACTGAAATTAAACAAACTCATTTTAGCAATGCAAACATTATTGCTTATCCATTTACTAGTACTTACTCTTCACCTCTTGCTGGACTACGGTCACGATCCCTTCGATCACCACGATCACGTCGGTCCCGGTTACGGTCGCGGTAGTCACGCTCTCGCTCTGTCTCGGATACGGTCGCATCGCCAACGGGCCCCGGTTCATTCCCGGACGAGAACGTTCGCGATCGTTTTTCATCATCTCTGGCGCCCGATTGTTTAAGCGGACGTTTTGGAGGATTTACGACCGGTGGTTTTAGATTTTCCACCCCCGGTCCCGCGACCGCCGGAACTATCTGGGTAGCTGTGTTTGCCGGGCCTATTAAAGGCTTCGTCGTTGGAATGGCCGTCGGTGGGTAGCTTTCCACAACGACCGTTGGTGGAGCTGCGTCACTAGCGGCTTCCTTTTGCTTTTGCTCTTCCATCAGCTCGCGGCGCAACAGTTTGGCGCTCTTGGTAAGCTTCGCATCTGGATGGGTCGGTGGCAGCCAAGACACCACACGCGTATCTTTGTTGTAGAAATAAAAAGCTTTGCACCCAATGTCATACTCCTTGCGCCAGTTTTTCGGCAACGGGTAACGCTCGAGCAACCGTTTGACGCGTTTCTCGTACTCCTTCTCGATCTCGAACTCTACCTCGCCAAACCGCTTCACACAGTACATCGTGCAGAGGTGATAAATGTTGTACTTGTTCTGGCAACCGTCCACCGACTGGTAGCCGTACCGTTTGGTCATCTTCTGTTTCATCTTTTCCGTCCATCCCACCGCAGCAGAGCTTTTCTTTTTCGACGCATACTCGAACGAATCCGGATTGACCTGATCGTACTCGTCGTAATCTTCAGCGATAATTTCCTCGTTGATGGCTTCCGTCTCGCGTCGATCCTCATCTACATCGTCATTATCGTCACCGTTGTCGTCCGAGCTTCGTTCGGACGAGTTATCCGAATCTCTCTCGCGTTCACGATCGGAATCCACTTCCATCGCGGACGATCCTTTGGGCTGATGAGTTTCATTCGTACCAGCAGTGTTTTGTTTGCTATTAGCTTCTGGTATGATGCCACGCTTAGCAAGACGCTTTAGGAGCGCCTCTGGCAGCGTCATGATTGCCAAAAATTAATAACAATCAATTAGATACGTTTGGAAATCACTAACCACGCACGAACTGTTGTACCGGGTAACACGATTTTTGTTTATTTACAATCGCATATCGTTTGACAGTTTGAAACATGTCAGGGTTGTAGCCAAGGCAAAACAACAAACACATCCTCTCAATCAACTGTGGTACAAAACAGGACGCCTACCGATTTAAAAATGTGGAAAATGCAATTCGTATTGCGTTTTTTCTCAGTTCCAGCCCAACATCAAACAAGCTCAGTTATTGCTTACGTACATTTGGTGAAATGTATTTATCGTTACATAAAACATAAGAGACACAGCTTCCGTGAAGCTGAACTTAGGCAAATAGTTCAGCGATTCTTACTTTACTATAAAAAAGTTGACTTACACATAAAATGGTGCTTAATCCTGTGATAACTTATGATTAAGTTGATTAGTTGTTTGCTTAGCGGTCACCATGGCGTGCACGTTAGTGTGATTTGAACGAAGATTCATGCAATGAATCGTAACCATTCGTTAGCTATCAGCTTTGGACACGGTTTACGGTGTTTGTTACTTGGCGGTTTTTGTTCCGTTGAAACTCTATCTATCTTGCTAGCGGAATTCCGTAAAGAAAAAGTGGCGCTTGTGCAGCAAAATGATTCAGATGTTGCGAATATCACCATTCGGCCCATTTCAGCAGTTGAAGAAGGTCCAACGGTGATGGTGCCCATAAGATTCCCTGTCAAATTTGTGGTCCCATGAAACTGGGCAAGTCATTATAAGAATCAGCGTGATTGTAGTTCATTCCATCAACACGAGCGGTGAAAGAGGGTTTCGTTGAAAAACATTTGCACTAGAGTTAGCGTACGGCACTACCCATCCTAGGCGTGGGTGCTAGCTGTCCGCTTCTAAATGTAGTATAACCGGACAACCGATTTGCTGATTAGTGTTTCACCATCGTAAAAGCTCGTTTCGATGGTCACGTTTCCGTTCAGTACTTTAGCCGGCATCATTTGCGACTCGGGAGCGGCCTCTATAGTCGACTGCCAGGTGTTGGTCGTGTTCGGACTGACCCATCCCATCTCGAAAAACCATTCCTCCATAATGCGTCCCTTGAAGAGAACCTTCGATGAGCGGGAATAAAACAAAAGGATGCGCACGAAACAGCAATTAATTAATCGATAATTACACTTAAACGACTAGCAGGCTATGTGATGTGCATCTTGTTCCCTCCTCCTTTTTTTTTGGGTCACTTTACCTTCTGATCGAGCCGAAAGTTTTCCATCGCTTCGATGGTGCTGAAGTTGATTTCTCGCGACACGGCACGCAAACTGAGTATCTTTACAGGTACCTTGGCTTCGTGTTCGACGTCGGGACAGGAGAAATCCTTGTTCTCCTGCCAGATAATCTTACCCGTGTCCGCATCTCGCAGTATCATCCAGTTGCTGTGGAAGGCGTATGGGAAATGATAATGCACACCAGGAATTCAGACACGGGTTCACACTAGCAAAACTTACATCTGAAACCCGTTAAGAATTTTCTCCCCTTTGCTAACGTCGTCCGTTCCCATTTCGATAGTTTTCCCCTACAGAAAGAAAACACCGTGCTAGCCTTCTTCGGGTGAGATGTGCGATGCGGTAAACAAATAACTGGACTGCAGCAATGGTGTGTACTGACAGCGGTCCCGTTTGACGTAACTCCACTGTTGCTTTGTCCGACTTCTGAACCGGCACAGTGATTAGCTTGAATTGCATTTGAAAATTAACTTAATTTGCATAATTTTCACCGAACCGTGAATTGAGTAGAGTAAAATGGAGCAGTATTTTTTGCGATGGTTGGCAACAAACAAGGGAAAAAGAATTAATTTACTGCAATCGATTAGGTGTCGATTGAGCAGCCCTGCCTGTTTGAGGAGCTGTCAAACGAGTTGCGTTCGAAACCAAAACAGTTGTGCAGGAGACTGTCAGGTGAATAGGTGGTACAAAAGTGGAAGAATTTCAGTACGATGAAAGAACTGCACCAGCTCTAGCGAATTGCCTTGCCGCCCCCGTACAAAGTGATGTTGCACGATGCAATATCTGAGCTCGGTTTAGCCATAATTCAACAATAAGAAAACCCTTTGCGGCGTACTACCATACCCTACGCATGCATTTACCAGTGCAAAAAAGTACCATTTGCTGCCAACCATATGATTCTAATCGCAGCAGCCTCTTGAGAGGAAGTAAACAGATTGCGTGCGTAGCTCTCGAGTGAGTAGTCAGTTGCCGGGTGCGTGCCCGCCTCGATTGTGTAATAAAGTGAAGAGGTTTCCTGCGACATTCGTCCGTATGTTTCACCTGTGCGGACGGTAAAGGGCATACGGGGCGGAATTTAGTTGTGCACCCTGCTTGGTGTGGCAGGGTAACGTACAGTGTGCAGAAATAGAGGAGCTGTGCCCGATCGGCGCAATGTCGGTCACTGGGGACAAAATGTTATCAGAAGACGGTACGTTCACCAAGCAAGAATTCAACAGTTAACCATGAGTGCGCGCGATAGTACGCGAGCAACAGATGAAATCGACGCCTTACGTTAACGCCCCTTCGATTCAAACCATGTTCTTCCCGTTTTAGGTACCTCAAACAAAGAAGTATCGCCCTCGAACAGCCACAACTCGGGCCGCGATGTGGACATTTCCGNGTGCCCGATCGGCGCAATGTCGGTCACTGGGGACAAAATGTTATCAGAAGACGGTACGTTCACCAAGCAAGAATTCAACAGTTAACCATGAGTGCGCGCGATAGTACGCGAGCAACAGATGAAATCGACGCCTTACGTTAACGCCCCTTCGATTCAAACCATGTTCTTCCCGTTTTAGGTACCTCAAACAAAGAAGTATCGCCCTCGAACAGCCACAACTCGGGCCGCGATGTGGACATTTCCGAACGGATCAGTAAATCTGTGTAAGTACGCAGACAAAAGCTGGTCGCTTATTAAAACCGGGGGACCCATACTCGCGTCGCGTAGCGAACAAATGTTGAACAGAAGCGGAAACATTCTGTCGCCTAGCTCCGTCTTCATGATCCAGGGTGGGGGGGGGGGGGGGCGAAATAGTGCTGACTAAGATCCAATTCTGAAGCATTGGCACAAACGGGACGGTATACGATTTATACTAATGGAAGAGTCGGAACGATTCGGCTCGTACGCTTAATTGCACCATTGTGCAGCAATCAACAGTACGCGATCGTTAGGCGGTACCGTGCGTTGCATCGTCCGGTCGTTTTTTGTAAGGGTTGGAATCGTTTTGGATGGACTTCGCGGCTGCTGGCATGATTGAACGGAACGTCTGCTATCACTAGGCTGTCCGCTTATCAGTTCCGATTGATTGTTCAATCGCGTCGTCGAAAATCATTAACTTATCACAATGTGCCACACACATAGCCTTTGAGGGCGGTTGCACACATTCGTCGACAGTTGACGGTAGCAGCGAAGGAGTTGAATGAACCCACCACTGGAGTGTACTGACGGATGCTTTGTTTGAGCGTGATTTTTTTTAGATAAATACTGATAATGGAAGAAAGGAACGCGTTCTGTTTGCATATTTGCGCTACTACGCTAACGAATGAATCAGCATAACTTCCGAAAGCTTTTTGTGACATGCCTAGATACATTTTCTATTCGGCAGCATCATGCAGGGTCAACGTGCAATTTAGATACAATGTTTGCTATATGATGCAATTTCTGCCCATATGTTATTACATAGTAACTTGCCGTTACAATATGTATGAATCATCGGACGCAACCCAAGAGTTGGTTGTAAAATTCGTAATTTTTACCTGTTGTAGATATATTTATGCCGAACAGTTCATAGATTAATTACTATTGTCCGTCATAAGATCACTTCGTGGATCACAAGTTTGATTACCAATTTTATTCTTCCAAATCTGTAATCGCTGCACCTTTGAAATGAATAACAAACGGCCTTTCGAATGGTAAACAATTTAAACCAACACTAAGACCATTACGCGCCAAACGCATTTTAAGCGCATCACTGCTGGCTACATGTGCGTCGCCACTTGCCACACGCATGCTAGTGTGTGGTGAGTTTATCATGTCGATCCACCAATACCGACACGGGCGCGATTCGAACGTTTACACATTCTATTGGAGCGACACGCGGTTTCACTAATCTCAACGAAGCGTGGTCTCTCGCGCTCCCGCGCTCTAGCCGTCTGTGTGTGGTGCGAGGCGCTTAAAACCAATACAGGCTATGGTGATTCGGGAAGGGTTAGTAGTACACTGGCCGAGTAGTTCGTTGCAACCCGAGTACCTTCAAAGCCATGTATCACCGGCAGTCCGCTCCGGAACGTTGGTGTGAACGCGCGCACGATCTTTCGCGGGCTTAATGTATTGTCTTATCCTTTTCGACTGTTTATTTGTGCGCGTGAGAATGAGTGAGATCGGCTTGTGCATTGATTAATAAGGGCCGTATGCGTACGTTTCGTACAGTCGAGTGATCGTGTTTAATCAGAGAAAGTAATATGTAACAACACGTAATCTGTAACAGTATTAAAGATCCGGTCCGGTCTGGTATGGTCCGATGTGAAAGTGGAAACCACAGACAAGCATCAGATAGCATCTTGTCGCTAACCACCTGTAATTAACAGTCGTTTTTCGTTGCCAAGGCTAACGCTAACGCAACGCGTGTCGTACATTGTATGCGAACTACTGCCACTGGGGGAGTAAAAAATGCGATGAATTTTCTTAAGAATATCAACAAATCATCACAACAAGCGGGTGTACGGGACAGCTTTCAGTACGCACTGCTTATCAACAATGGCGGCGAACCGAATGGGTAAGGAACAAACTTATCTGCTGTACTGTTTTGTGAAGGCAAGCTTCTGGTTACCTCCAGATGCCACGCTCAAGTGGTCCTTACTGTTTTCGCAATCCTTACCGTTGACCGGATGCAACCTGCAATGTGAAGAGCTTCTCATGAGATTGCCGAGCATAGAGTATCGGTTTACAATTAGTTATGAAATTGTACACCTTAATCATGCTTAACGTGTGCTCTCGGTGGTTTCCTTCACCTGCTGGGTGTGGTTAAAGATCAACAAGGCAAGAACGTACGCAAAGGGTAAAAAGGATCGTACGTGATCGTGAACATCAGATTGACATTTCATTCAAATAGGTGTTGTTCGTGGCATTAAATAAAACACATCGCGTTGAAAAAGAGGCAAATGGCAAATCTGCACATGTTGTAGATCATTTCTTCAGCCACAGCCACTGATAAGAGCACAGGAATGAGCTTTGAGCACGGGTATTGTGACCGTATAGCCCGGAATTTCAATGTCTCTAATATGATTATACTGACGCAAATGAGAAGATTGTAAATGTTTGGCCTACAGGTATAAGGTTATAAAGATATTGTTTTGATACCACACCACACCAATACTGTGCGTTCCAGAGAACTTGGAACAGATAAGCATAGTTACTTGAGTCTTATGGGAACATTAAGGGAATCTGTTCTGTACCACGGGATGGCCACACTAAGTAAACTCTTTTGTTTGCGTTTACTATTCTTACAAATGACATTAACTGGGAATGGGATTTTAAAGGGATTGCCACGGTTAAAGGCGTATATTTTCATTGAATACTTCTTGGAAGCAAGAATTTCCTTTAGAAGGGACTTTTTTCGTCTTCCACAAGAAAAAATGCTAACCGATCTCACAATTCTACGCCAAGCGGTAAAAATCTGGAGAGTAAAATAGTAACAAAAGTTTCAACAAACTCGTACATAGGCTTGCCCTTGCCGCTGGTGGTCACGATCAATGCGTGTTGGATGTTATCATGTTACCTTGCATGCAGCAGTTTTCCGGATTTTCCACCAGCTGCGTATATGTGCATGTGTTTTCCCAATGTACAACAGGTGGTTTTTGATGAAGCGTGAAACGTTAGTAAATGAAGGTTAAAGTTTTTTTTTTCTCGTTCGTCTATAACACATAAAGTTTGCATTTGTATTGCGCCAGTTGCAGAAGCCTATCTTATCTTTAAAATAATGTTTAATCATTATTACGTAAACTTAAACCAATGTTTAAGTTAAAGGTTAAATGTTTTGTAAAAATTCTATTAACTGCTGTGTGTTCCCTTGGTCATTTAAACATCATTAATTATGTACTATTTAATGTCAGTTTTATAATTGCCTAAAGCCTCAATTTGCTACTGCTTTACTCGTATTTAGTTTCATTTTAATGATCATACTTTTTACGTACCTGAAATCTATTCTGTATGAACATTGTGTTCATATTGCTAGTGCACAGTTCATGACACGGAGACTTCCGAACCTCCCTCAACGTTACTGGCGAAACCTTGGTGTTTCCCACCACTCTCGGCTTATGTAAGGGCAAACGTTCCACCACGACTTGCTCCAGTTCGATCGGCATGTGGAAGGAAATAAACGCCAATGGTCGTACACATTTAATTATAAGTGGAGTCGAGCATTGAAGAAACCGGCTTTACAGTAATGTGCCAATATGAAGTGATATACACAGTCTGTAACAGAACAGTACGATCACTAGTATTTTTGTTTGTGAATGATTAAAAGAAAAAAGAAATGACCAAAATGATAAAAAGTTATAATTTATGAAGTTATAACGAAGGAACAAAATGTCCCTTTTTAATATTTTTTGCTCACTATTTCATTCGTTTACATCAATTGCTGCGAATTGCTTCGTGTAACTTGACTAAACGATCAGTAACGATTCACAAAGTAATTCGTTCCAAAATACCAATTGTATTGTAAATAAATGGTTCAAAATTTGTGTGGAAATAATCTACAAAAACAACAAACAAACGAACCGACGGGAAAAATTGACTCTTTTGTTTCATAAAAATTTCATAAAAAGCGCTCTGATTATGTTTGTTGATTTGATATATGCTTTTTTGCAATATGACAGAACTTTGAAAAAGCATTTTAATGATCATTTATCAGATGGTTAAAATCGTAAAGGAGTACACATATAAAAATATCGTTTAATTTGCGTACCTTAGCTAATTTTGCAAATATGCACTGCATCAACAGGTCAATGCACAATAGTAGTAAACTAACTAATGACGCTTACTCCAAACAAGTTCAAAATTATGCATTTTCCCAATTTCGCGTGTGTTATATTTGCTGGCTTGGTGTTTATTGTTGCTCGCTGATAAGAATTGATTTCGCGCTCGCTTTGACCTATCTACGTGCTTCGTGCACGACCACACAGTCTCAGCTGATTAATTAACCATTGCCAGCCCAGTAACGCAAGCGCTACAGTGCGAACGTGTGTTGCAAGAGAACCACCGTGAACCCAGGAGCAAGAGATGTGTTCTGGCGAAGCTGTTGAAAATGTTGCGCGTTGGAGTATGTTGGTGTGTGGAGATTTGTTTACTCCAACCGGAGAAGGTAAAGATATCGCGGAATGATCAAAACCGTACACGCGCCACTCGATCGTATAAGGGTAAACACGCGTAGATCGCGATTGAGTGTGTATGTGTGTGTGTGTGTGTTTCGGTCCAAAAACCACCCCTACCAACCCAGGCGAATGTAAACCGGCTCATAACAGAGTCTGAGCCTGATTCGTATGGTGAAGGGGTGAAAGCTTCAGGTCGGACAAAGCTTCACCCGACAGACAGACCAGTGTGGCTCAGTCATTTGGTAGTGCGCGTTGTGATCGTTTCCAACGATTTCGACGTTTTGCAGCTGTGCGAAACGCTCCAGGTCCAAGATTAGGGGTTGTTGTGCGGTCCAAAGTTTCACATTAATCTTTCCACTGTGTAACAAACGATCGTTTGACAGTTTTTTTTGGTGTTGTGGTGGTCCGGTTTATTACTTTCAAATCTTTCAAGCTGCTTTCAAGGTCGATCGTGCTAATAAACTCTAGGCAAGGCTTGGGACAACCTAGTGGTAGTCCGTTTCCAATCTGCTTTGGCGATGGTGTAGTTCAACCTCCAGAGCAGGGAGTGTAACGTCCCAGTGTGAAAAATTTAAACAGCGTCCAGCAAATATTGCCAGTTCCGGTTTTAATCAACGACCAACCCAACGATATTGGTGAAAATGTGGAACAATGGGTACGGTACAAGCAGGTACGACCGAACAGGGCTTTCCAATTCCTCACCGTATAGATGACGTTTAATGCGTTACTGTGGCAGGCACCAGTCTTTCGTGCCGCCACCGTCGCAAAAACGAGCGAGAAAGAAACAATGTTACCGATTCCGTTACAGAGGCTGCTTTCCGATGTGAAATAACAAACGGCAAAGACTATTTCGTTTGCGGTGCAGTTAGTGCTGCCGTACAACGGAACGTGGACCGAAATTGATGGATCGCGAGTGGGGAGAATAACACGTATGAAGTCACGATTGACTTTCCACGTTTTTCTCCTCCATCATGTGGACTCTGTTGTGTATAGGCTTTTTGTTTTGTTTTTCTCTCTCTTCTACTTGTAGTGTGATCGGATGGTTGTGTAGGATGGCAATTTTGTAAGCAGTACAATAGTAAACTGGAGGGTAAAATAGTGCCACAGTGACACAATACGATGCTGTCCGATAATGCCGTGCGTTTATTGAAGAATATTTGCTCATTCTCACCATAATGATAAAATCCGCTCGACCGGATTATGGACAACGTTTGTCGGATATATTTGGTGGAATTTCCACATCCTATGAGACTTAGCGGAATTGATTAGGAATTGTTAATTTTAACAAAATGCAATATCTCACGATGAGTTCAAATGTTGAGTTTTGTTTTGAGGACCCTAACAAACTGTTGGAAATGTTTTGCACAACGAAACATTTAATGCCAGTTCGAACGTTCGATTGCAAGCGTCTCCAGATATAATTGAATGCAAACAAATATACAACACATCTAAGCATCAGTTCTGATTGCCGGCAGCTAGGTTTAGCTTCTATGCACAATTGCACTACTCTAGCCGCACCTTATCGAGCCATGCAACTTTGTTTACGCTTGGGAAGTATTGGTAAACGCAGAAAAAAGGTACTCAATTCTACCAGCTACCAACCGGGTACGCAGTGCTTGGCGATAAGAACGATATGTAGGACGGTACTCTGATAAGGAATTTTTTTCCGTGTCTCTCAGCAGAAGCCACCCTTGGAGATCGATAGCAATCACAGTTGCATTAGAGTCACCGTACGCGATAGTCGCGTGTGCATAATATTCAACCGTATAAAACCTTCCGGCCATGCGCTATTGGATGGATTGTTTGTTCAGTTTATTTGACCATTGGACAAGCGGACAGTTGTGAGACAAGTTTCCCAGTTGCAGCACCAGCAGTTGTGCTTTTGTTTGTGTTTAATTAATTTTGATTGAGTGCTCTTGTTTCCCATTACCATGTCGCTCGAATCGAAGGAATTTTACGTGCCGGCTGACACACAGCGACTTTTGAGGTACGTTGCGTGAGAAAGGAAGTTAACAGATTGATTCTGCAATATTTGGCACCACTGTTCCAGCACATGTTGGAAGGCTAAATTGCGTCTTTATTTTGGATAAACGTGGGTCTCCGCGGCTGCTCGTCGAGCTTTTCTTGGTTGGTGGCAGTAAGGCGATGATGTGTACGTTATCTTATACAGTCGGTTAGTTTGTTATTTGTCAAGTCGATGATAGGCAAGTTCGCGTTATCGGTTATTGAGACGGAGATTTCATTCACGCGTACGTGCTGATGCACGTTAATGTTGGAGACAATCGGGTTCTTCATCGGTACCAGGGTAACGAAGCTATCGGAGCTAAAAGTTTCCCATACAGGAAGACACTTTTTGCTCCGATTGTACAAATGTTCAACTTGTTTAGTGACAGGTGCTCACCTTGGGATCATTATATATTTTATAAGTCTTGCAGCTCTCCTCAGCAATAACCAAAGTAAAGTTCCCTTTATTAACTGCTGTTCTTTTCATTGTAGGGAAAACATGGACGACTACGGAGAGTCAACAGGATTGCTGGAGCAACCTGTGGCCTCGGTACGATTACCCATCATCGGAATGACCTGCCAGTCGTGCGTGCGTAACATCGAAGGTACGATTGGCAACAAGCTCGGTGTGATAAAGATCAACGTAGTGTTGGCCGAAAATGCCGGCTACATCGACTACGATCCGTCGCTTACCGATCCTGCCCAGATAGCGGCGGACATCGATGATATGGGCTTCGAATGCACTTACACAGAACCGGGAGCATCGGCATCAACTGCAAAGCGTTCCATACTCGTCGAGGGAGTCGAAAGCGACAGCGAACCCGTAGGCGGCCACGGGAATGTACGAACCGCGCGCATAAACATCGAAGGCATGACGTGCCAGTCTTGCGTAAGAAATATCGAAGGAACGATGAAAGATCGCCCTGGAGTGATGTCCATTCGGGTGCTGCTAGACGAACGTGCCGGTGTGGTGGAGTACGATGGAGGGCTAACGACGGCGGAAAAGATCGCTGAACAAATCGACGATATGGGTTTCGAGGCAAAGGTTGCAACGGGCGAGCAGAATCAATCCGACCACAAGGCGCGATCGTCTCCACAGGCCAATGGAAAGCAGCTGGTGGCAGGCAACGGTAGTTTAACATCGAAAAAGAAAGAAGACGAAGCAGCACAGTTGAGAAGATGTTTTCTGCACGTGCAGGGCATGACTTGTGCCAGCTGCGTATCGGCGATAGAGAAACACTGCCGAAAAATATACGGTTTAGAATCGATTTTAATAGCGCTGCTAGCAGCGAAAGCGGAGGTAAAATATGACGAACGGTTAACATCGCCGTCGGACGTCGCTAAATCCATCTCCGAACTTGGTTTCCCGACCGAAGTGCTGGAAGAGCCAGGAACAGGCGAAACGGACGTGGAGATCGAAATTCTCGGCATGACGTGCGGGTCGTGTGTAGCGAAGATCGAACAGACCGCGCTCAAGATACCGGGTGTGTTGCAGGCATCCGTAGCCCTCACCCTTAAGCGGGGCCGTTTCACCTTCAACAACGAGCGAACCGGTGCGCGCACAATATGTGAAGCCATCGAGAACCTGGGCTTTGCGGCGCGCGTGCTCTCCGGCAAGGATAAAATGGCGCACAGCTACTTGGAGCACAAGGAGGAAATTCGCAAATGGCGCAATGCGTTTCTGGTTTCGCTTGCATTCGGTGGCCCTTGCATGATCGCGATGGCCTACTTTATGGTGCTGATGCACGAGCACAGCCACGAGGAGATGTGCTGCGTGTTGCCGGGTCTGTCGCTAGAGAATCTGATCATGTTCGCGCTCTCGACGCCGGTACAGTTCTTTGGCGGGTGGCACTTTTACATACAGGCGTACCGGGCAGTGAAGCATGGCGCTAGTAACATGGACGTGCTGATCACGATGGCCACCACGGTGAGCTATCTGTACTCGGTCGGTGTGCTTGTCGCTGCGATGGTACTGGAGCAGCGTACCTCACCGCTTACCTTCTTCGACACGCCACCGATGCTGTTCATTTTCATCTCACTCGGACGGTGGATGGAGCACATCGCAAAGGGTAAAACGTCCGAAGCGCTTTCGAAGCTGCTGTCACTGAAAGCGACCGAAGCAACGCTGGTAACGCTCGGCCAGGACTATGCGGTACTTTCGGAGAAGATCATCTCGGTCGATCTGGTACAGCGAGGTGACATTCTAAAGGTTGTACCAGGGAGCAAGGTGCCTGTCGATGGGAAAGTGCTGTGCGGCAATTCCACCTGCGACGAAAGCCTCATCACGGGCGAATCAATGCCGGTACCAAAGCGCAAAGGTGCGGTCGTGATTGGAGGTTCGATCAATCAGAACGGTTTGCTGCTGATGCAGGCCACGCACACCGGGGAACACACAACGCTAGCGCAGATCGTCAAACTGGTAGAGGAAGCACAAACGTCGAAAGCTCCAATACAGCAGCTGGCGGACAGGATAGCGGGCTATTTTGTGCCGTTTGTTGTGACCGTTTCGGTGGTAACGTTGATCGGTTGGATCGTATCGGGATATATCGACATTTCCCACATTCCGGCGAGTGATCGCGATAAGGAAGGTTTAACGCCTTCGGAAATAATCATCAGCTATGCGTTCCGCTGTGCGCTGAGCGTGCTGGCCATCGCCTGTCCGTGTGCGCTCGGGCTTGCCACACCAACAGCGGTCATGGTTTCGACGGGTGTCGGTGCATTGCACGGGATTCTGGTGAAGGGTGCCGGTCCACTGGAGAACGCACACAAAGTAAAGACGATCGTGTTCGATAAGACAGGTACGATCACGCACGGTATGCCGATGACGTCTCGCATCTGTATGCTGGTACGGCCGGCCGTCTGTTCGCTGGCCCGCGCCCTTACCATCGTCGGTGCGGCGGAAGCAAACAGCGAACATCCGATCGCGACCGCCATCGTCAAGTATGTTAAAGAAGCGTTCGAAGTGGATGTGTTTGGCAAGTGCAGTAACTTCTCGGCCGTTCCCGGTTGTGGTATCCGGTGCGTCATTTCGAACGTAGATGATACGCTGAAGCGGGTGCAGCAGTCGGAACGTATACGGAACTATCAAAACTCGTACTGCAGCGATCAACAGCAATCAATCTCGATGCACGGTGCCGTCGTGGAGGAGCTGATACCGCAGCTAAGTGCGTCGCAAAAGAATACGATCGAACTGCAGCAACTGCTGCATCTGGAACCAATCGGTGAAGGACCAGCGGCTGGCAGCGGTACGTCGGAAGCGTTCGCCGACGTAAACGAGTACAACGTGCTGATCGGGAACCGTGAGTGGATGGCAAGGAATGCGATAGTAGTGCCACCGGAAGTGAATATCCGAATGTCGGAGGAGGAACAGATGGGCCATACGGCGATTCTGTGTGCGATCAATGGACAGCTCGTTTGTATGCTGTCCGTGTCAGATATGGTGAAACCGGAAGCTCACCTTGCTGTATACACGCTCAAACGAATGGGCATTGAGGTGATACTGTTGACGGGCGATAACAAAAATACGGCCGCAAGCATAGCCCGTCAGGTGGGGATTAATCGTGTGTTTGCGGAGGTGTTACCATCGCACAAG
This sequence comes from Anopheles rivulorum, assembly GCA_018908115.1. Classification (NCBI taxonomy): domain Eukaryota; kingdom Metazoa; phylum Arthropoda; class Insecta; order Diptera; family Culicidae; genus Anopheles; species Anopheles rivulorum. The sequence continues at coordinate 43,340,692 of CM032178.1, forward strand.
GTGGCCAAGATCCAGCGGATACAGGAGTTGGGTGTCCGGGTGGCGATGGTCGGGGACGGCGTGAACGATAGCCCGGCGTTGGCACAGGCCGATGTAGGAATTGCGATTGCCTCCGGGACGGATGTAGCGGCCGAAGCAGCGGATGTCGTACTAATGCGGGTGAGTACGGTTTTCACTTTGATTAATTTGAATAAACGTGAATAAATTCGCCATTCTCTACTTTCTTCAGAATGACCTGCTGGACGTGGTGGCCTGTTTGGATCTGTCCCGTAAAACGGTGCGAAAGATTCATATGAACTTCCTCTTTGCCAGTATGTACAATCTGCTGGGTATTCCTCTAGCCGCTGGCATATTTACGCCGTTTGGATTTACGCTCGAGGTACGTACGGTATTTCGCTGTTCAAATGGCAAATAAATCAATGATTTCGTGAAATCTTTTTGCGCTTTTAGCCATGGATGGCATCGGCGGCCATGGCGGCTAGTTCCGTTTCGGTGGTGTGTTCCTCACTCATGATCAAGCTGTACAAAAAACCGACGCAGGCCTCGTTACAAACACCCGAGTACGTGGAGCTAACCGAAGCCGGTGCTTTCCTCGATCCGGACGCCATTTCTGTGCACCGCGGGCTCGACGATATACCGCGCCCAAATTTGGCTCGCTCAACCAGCTCCACACTGGCCAAGTAAGCAAAGCACAAAGCGCAAAGGACTCACATACACACATCATGACATAGCACAGATTTCATCCACGCAGACCTGTTCTGAGGGAACGAATGGGAAGAAACAATGTTACTAACAAATCATCACTTTTTCACCTTTTACGCTCGTTATCATTGATGGGTTTATAATTATTATCTCTTTTGTTTTGTTTCGGGGTTTTGTTTAACAAATGATTATTTTCTATTTTTTGTTTTCAGCTTTCTTAGAGCACCCGTTAACACCTAACACAACCTATCTTGCCATGAAGCACACTAACTCACATTAATGCACCCTTTTGTCTTCACTAATCGAACCGCACGCACGAGATCCACTAATACAATACGCACAATAGGGATGATTTTGGGATATTGTGCAATTCCGTTGTTTTCTAATTTATCCTTCTCTGTCTCATATAACGTGTGCACTAAGTTATGCATAGCATAAACATTGATATCATCCCCGCAGGATGTTACGTTAAGGTATTCAGCTAGATTTTGGGTAGACTCTTTAAAAGAAGGATCACACATATAGCTTACCCCTTAATTAGTTCGACACAATATGACCGTTGTTCCACTTATTAGAACGTCCCATCAAAGCGTCGCCTAATTTGATTACTTATTTTTATATTTAATGTTTGTTTTCGGAACTTTATTGTTGTTAACAGCTTGGGATTATCTATCGGTTAAACATTTTCTTTGACATTCTTTATCATTATGCTATTGTAATAAAAACGATTGGGCCCTTGATACACACACACTGTATGACACATCTGGAACAAGCCGTACACTGCCATGTAAGGATTGGATGGAAAACTAGGATAGTTTGATAAAAGTGGTAAAACATCCTTTTTTGGTTCGTTGGTTTTATTTAATCGCTTATCTTAAGTTGCAAGGTGAATCTTAACAGACACGGATTGTACAATGTGTGTGGTTGTTTGGTGCATTTGAACACAAACTCAATTGCATTTGTCCATCCATTCTCTTTTCCAACGCAACTAGGTTGTTCGGTCGGGGCAAAGACTCGAAGGAGGACGGACTGCTGGCGACGCTGGACGATGATGAGTTTTCGGTCGATATCATCAAAACATCGAATGCAAGCATTTACAAAGACGCTACAGAGCTTCAGAAGCTATAGAACGAACGATTCCGTCACAACATTGTACCGGCGGGTTAAAGGAGCAGCAAGTGCCCGGGAGAATGTGTTTTTTTTTTTAGTGATTCTTTGCTGCGGAGTATCTCTTTTATTTACTCCGTGGCCAAGTGCAGCCATACACCTGATACACCCTTTCCCCGGGCACGTGTTTCTTCTTTTCTCACCATGGCTCTGGCATTGAGTAACCGTTTTCTTCCGTTTGCGTCCTTTTCTTTTACCAGTTTTGAGTTTGTGGTTTGAAAAAAGTCTGTATTTGTTTTTGTTTTCTATAGGGATTGCATGTGATAAACGCATTGTGTTTTTGTCTAGGAGGTGTTACGAGCCGAAAGAACCAGTTTTGAATGTGTTAAGTCTGTGTTGAATAGCATTATTACCAGTACTCGTTCTGTACTTATACCTTCTGCAAACGCTCCCGTACCAGTTCGGCAAAGTGAACTTTTGTTTTGTTTTTACACAAACATACGCCTTTTACCAAAAGACTCTTGTAAATAAAATATATACTACGTTTTGTAGATATCGTCTATTTGCTGCAGTCATCCGAACAGAAGATCGCTTCAGTAGTAAGGGTTTGACAAATGTACAGGTTTCATCAGAGGTTCTAATGAGATATTCCCGTGCAATAAATAACAGAATGGTACATCAGTGCGCGCATTAAAAAGCATCATTACTAATACCGAATAATTTGCTCATCGACGTTAGGCACGCTGATTTGCTTCCGATTCAGACGATTACTTTAGCTCTTCAAGGGTTGGTGCAGTTTTGAAATATTTCAGGGTTGTTTAAAAAGGACGAAACACGCAGTTGTACGTACAATAAGTTGTATTCAACTAGCGTCAGGGTTGAATTGATCCTTTGAGTATGTTTACTCGAGGAATGAAAGTTTTCAATTGTGTAAACCGTGTCCTTTCCACATTACCACGAATTATATTTATCGTGCATCGGTAGCATGCATTGGTAGAAAGATAATTTGGAAGAGAATAGTCTGAAAACGTTTGAATATCTGTTTCCGAACGGATTAAAACGACACTAAAAAAAATAAGGATGTAACACGATAATTGTGTAATATAGGTCCTTTTTTACAATTTTTATTTCAGTCAAACAGAACACAATATTCGTGGACGGTGGTTCAAGAAAGCTTTCACAAATTTCCCAGCATTTGCAGCCTTTCCGAAATTCGTTTCATAGGCTTGACGCCATCTCCACGTCCCTTGCGACGAATGATTGATCTTACGTTTCATCCACGGTTAAAATTTTAAGATTTGGATTCATCTTTACACCTCTGTTGCCCTTTATAACACACCCTACTATCCACGCCTCGTGTGCGGTACAATGTCTGTACTCTTCACAGAATGCTGCCGCGTTTGTGTTTGGCAAACATATTAACAACCCACCGCTCGTTTCCACCGCTTTACCAGCCAGTAGTTTTGTGGTACGCCCGAGAACGTCCGCTATTTCTCGCACGTTCTTAATGATGGGAAGCGTATCTAGTTGGAAATCTACTTCGGCTTTCTGGAACGATGCCAAGTTTTCTGCATGACCGTAGATGCCAAACCCCGTAACGTCTGTTGCCGCGTGTGCGTGGTGCTTGCGCATTAGTTCCGCTCCCGTTTTATTTAACCGGCACATCGACTCTAATGCGATACGATACGTTTCTTCTATATCGGCCACACTGAACCGTTCCTGTAGTCGGGTCCAGTTTTCAGACTTTTCGTTCATCCAGATGTAAGCATTCGTTGCCAGCTGTGTACCGAGCGGTTTCGTTAAAACGATCGCATCACCTTCTTCTGCATTATATGGCCTACAAATGAACAAACATGCAATTCATTCATCACGCCCATTTACCATTATCTTATCACGTACATTATCAGCTCGGACCGATGACAGACAGCCGAAGCAGCACCGCCAATAATACACCAGGGGTTTTCCGCAATGCTGCCAATCTTGACCGGTGCTTTGCATTCCTTGGCAGCTTCCAAAAATCCTTTCATCACCATTGGTACCACCACCTCCCGTTCCTTTTCGGTGAACTCGGTCGGCGCGGTAACGATCAGCTTTATCTGATCGATTTCCGTAGCACCAACGGCAAATACATCACTTACCACATTGGCTAACGCAATCTTACCCAGCATAAATGGATCGTCGATCAATGGGTAGAAAAAATCAACCGATTGTACCAAAAACAGGTCATGTTTAAGCGCTATTACTGATGAATCCAATCCTATTCCTGTGTGTGGGTATAAAAACTAATTTTAACCTTTTGTTTGTTGATATGTGCCATGCGTCTGCTTACCAACACCATCCTCCGGGTCATTCTTCTCCTTCACATCCTTATCGCCTAATTGTTCTGGGTACACTCCTGCAAGAAGTCGGTTTAGGACATCTTGAGGAACCTTTGAACCTCACCCTCTCAGTGTGGAGAACTTTGTTAGCCGGAAGCCCGGACTAAGCCCGTAACTTTCCGGTTTGAACATTGCGTGCTACTCTGTTAGTGAGACGCAATAGAATAATCAGAACTGCCGAGCCAAATAGAAAACAGCTGATTTACAGGTGGTTTCAATTTCCGGCCATGGTGCTTGACATTTGGTTGGTTTTTTGTATTCGAACGTGGGGAAAAAGTTTTGAAATTCAGCGGCGTTTTAGAGGGGATGCCCTATCGATTCCTATGTTAGACGAATAGGATACAAAATCGAGTAAAGGTGTGCAGAGTAAAATGCGAGCAATTTATTACATTTTTTGAACATGCGAGAGGTGAATAATATTCGCTTGAAATCTTTATTCACCACCACTTTAGTTCACTAAAAATCCGCCAGGAGCGTACGTGTTGATAGAACTGTCAAATTGACAGTCAAATTGCTTCGATAAAAGAAAATTGATGACTGGATTTGTGGTTGGTCAATAATGTTGAAAAACCAGGAATTACGGCTGTTTTAAGAAAGTTACATCGTTGAATTGTCTTTGAATAGATAAAGTGATTGTCGGACATCGCGTAAAACCGTTGTATCATCAGGTATGTAATGCATTGCAATGGTAAGCGAGTTATGTTTTCGTTTGGAAGTGCGTACGAAAAAAATTTTATTACACGAATCTTAGCAGCTGATATCATGAAAATGGATTATCTGTTTGTGATAAGCACATATTGCGATGCTTTCGTGGTGGTTCGGTTCGTAAAACTCCCCCGAAAACGCTACTCATTTGATGTGGATGATGCGGATTCAGGGAAACAAAAGCATCTTCCACTTACGAAGGGGCGTGGAAACGTAAACATTAGCCCTACATATGCTGTGTTATCGCTTTTCAGGTTCATCACCGAGTCGGCAGTTTAAACGAATTTGGCAACCATGTCTTCGTCGGCAATTTTCATACTCGACGCAAAGGGAAAGGTGTTGATATCGCGCAACTATCGTGGCCACATCGATATGGGCGTGATCGATAAGTTCATGCCACTGTTGATGGAGAAGGAAGAAGAAGGGCTCATTACACCGATTCTCCAGACGCCGGAATGTACGTTTGCGTACGTGAAGACGAACAACCTGTACCTGGTTTCGGTCACCCGAAGCAATGCCAACATTGCGCTGGTGTTCGTTTTCCTTCACAAGGTCGTACAGGTGTTTACGGAGTACTTCAAGGAGCTGGAAGAGGAAAGCATACGGGACAATTTCGTGGTGATCTACGAGCTGTTGGATGAGCTGATTGACTTCGGTTACCCGCAGACGACGGACAGTAAAATACTGCAGGAGTACATTACGCAGGAAGGTCACAAGCTGGAAATACAGCCCCGTATTCCGATGGCGGTAACGAACGCGGTATCGTGGCGCTCGGAAGGCATCAAGTATCGCAAGAACGAGGTGTTTCTGGATGTGATCGAAAGCGTAAATCTGCTCGCGAACGCGAACGGTAATGTGCTGCGAAGTGAAATTGTCGGAGCGATCAAAATGCGTGTCTACCTGTCCGGCATGCCGGAACTGCGCCTCGGCCTGAACGATAAGGTGCTGTTCGAAAGCACCGGACGAGGCAAATCGAAATCCGTCGAGTTGGAGGACGTAAAGTTCCACCAGTGCGTACGATTGTCGCGCTTTGAGAACGATCGTACGATCTCGTTCATTCCACCGGACGGAGAGTTTGAGCTGATGTCCTATCGGTTGAACACACACGTGAAACCGTTGATCTGGATCGAGAGCGTCATCGAGCGTCACGCGCACAGCCGCGTGGAGTATATGATCAAGGCGAAGTCGCAGTTCAAACGTCGCTCCACGGCGAACAACGTGGAAATTGTCATTCCGGTGCCGGCCGATGCCGATTCGCCCAAATTCAAAACCACCATCGGTAGCGTAAAGTACGCACCGGAGCAGAATGCCATTACATGGACAATTAAATCATTCCCGGTAAGTGGAGCGTGGAGGAATTACCTTTTTCAGGATAGTTCATTGTATTGATTACTATGTCTATGTGTTTTTTGCGATCTATTTCAGGGTGGAAAGGAATATCTAATGCGTGCTCACTTTGGTCTGCCCAGTGTGGAGTGTGAAGACAGTGAGGGAAAGCCTCCGATTCAGGTGAAGTTTGAAATTCCCTACTTTACCACATCCGGCATTCAGGTACGTGTGAGGAAGCATCATTCATACACATTCCCCTTTCTGATGATCAACTGTACGATTGTTGGTTTCAGGTGCGATATTTGAAAATTATCGAGAAAAGTGGATACCAAGCCCTGCCCTGGGTGCGATACATCACCCAAAACGGTGACTATCAGCTGAGAACGAACTAAAGTATGCGACGGTGCCTATCGAAGAATAATTGTTAAGTTTCCCGCCTTCCCGTTCCCTCTCCGTGTCCCTCAATCTCCATTCCGCACCTTGTACGTGTACGCGGCTTCAGTTTGCTAGAAAAGTGCCCTGAAAGTGAGCACCACCACCACCAACACCACCACTAGCATCATCATCCTCGATTGAATCGGATAGTTTTTTCTTTAATGTTTTAATTTGCGGTGTGCAGTATTATTAACGAGCTTGTGTCTGTGTTTCACGGTTTACGCAAACGTACGGTGAGCAGCTACGGAATGAAACACAGGTAGTGAATGTATGCTTTCCTATTTTTAGTCATTTATTTCTTTGTATTTTGCACATATTGTTCGTTTCCTTCTTAAGTATCACGGGCAAATTTTTATTTCCATCAACATTGTACTTTCATTTTCACTGTTCACTTTTAGTCGAAATTGTTTAAAGGTTGTTTGCTAAAGTTACAATTTTATGTTTAACGTTAAAAATCCTGTAAAACGAAACATGTAGCACGAATACAGTAATAAAGTAAAGTCTAAAGCCAATGGAGAGGGGTTGTTGTTGCGGTGGAAAGAAAATTATCTGTAAATGGTTCAGTACATTAGTTTTCGGGAAAGATTCCATTAAATGTTGAATTGTTTAGTGCCATTCGCTCTTGTCGTTGATCGGTTTATGCAATTCAAAGATCGTCATAAAATAATTATATTGATGAAATCGAAAAGATCAGCTACGTTTGAAGATCTAAATTAAAATCATCCTACAATACAACTGTGCTTCGATCTAGTTCGCTATGTAAAGCTTTATTTTGACAGTTACATGGTCAAGTGTTTACAAAAAAACCAAAGCAAAACAACACGTGTAAATTGTACGATTCTACGCAGAGCTATACGCACATTACGCACCAACACTTGTGCACTTGTGCGATGTGTAAACAGTAGTTATTTTCCATGTAAACTTCAAAATAATCCTCACACCTGTATCGTGTTCTTGTTTTTGACTTTTCTGCAAGAGAAAAGCTGAGCACAGTAACCACCAGGCGTCCCCATCGCTTAAAGCTTGTTTTAACGAGAAATTAGTATCGATTTTCGTTACCTCTCGTATCGTAATAATCTCTTCGTTATAACAAACACTTTTTAATTGCACATATTTTACTGTAATTATAAAGTATTTTAATATTTTACATCAATTATCAAACCACAGCCAACCAACAAGGGCGGCGATAACGAAACAATTTCTCTAGACACTTATATGTTACACACAAACAGTTCCCAAAGAGTCAAATATGACGTTAATTTAATCAGTTATAATTATGTCATATCAGAAGCAAAACCGGCAGCAGTTTGGATGAAAGCACCTGCAGCACTCACAATTAACGGTGTTCCAAAATGAATCGCACACGAACGTCAGCGTGCGGTTTAATTTATTTGATTCGGCTCGTTAAACGCCTTCTTCAATAGCATTGAACTCCTGACTGATGGGAAGCTGCTAGTGTATGGCAAGATATGCTGTTGCGGACGGAAAGTGCATTATCCACAACCCTGGCGGAAGCGCTACCGGGAACTGAACGGTCGTGTGTTTGCATCGTTCGGCAGTGACAGCCATTATAGTGGATGGTTATAATTATACGCAAAGCTGCCGTACGGTGGAAATGTGCGAATCAAAAGCGTACTCTCGTCCTTCGATGGCGACCCGGTTCGACTGGAGCCGTGTGATTGAATTGAGTTGCGATCGAGTTCGGCAAGTGCATTAAGGCACCGTATCGTATCATCGAATTCAGGCGCGTTTATTATAAACATCGAGACAATATCGTGCACGCGAACGGAAGACATTTCACCACAGACTTGGGAGTTTAAGGGTCTCGCAGCGTGAATGGAACTCACATGAACCGGCACGGTGTGTTGAATAGCAGGATAGAGCAATACCGATAGTAGCAGCACCATTGGGAGAATCTTAGAATCGCGTAATATGTCGTTTTAATATGCATAAATTATTGAATTATTCCGAGAGCTACCAAACCGGCAGCTTTTCGGAGTGCAGCAAAACCAGTTCCTGTGTGTGTGGCCACCCGTCGGGTAGCTCGGCGAGCGAACAAACCACCCATCTTCTCATACATATTCAACGCAACGCGGCATGCAACGTTTGGCATGCAAATGTGTCTCTAAATATGAGGCTGTGCACGGCTGCACGATCACTTGCCATGTGGCTTAATGTGTTTTTCGGAAGTGCTCAATAAATAAAATGTTGGCCACGCTTTTGCCACGTGGGGGAGGGGGGAAGGGGAGGGGGGGGATGTAAGGAAATGCGCTTATCCCTAGTTCCGCGAAACGCATTAAGTGAGCCGGCGTGCTTTATGTGCAATAGTTTGCGGGTTTGTGCTTTGGAATTTTGGTGGGAACGAGCTAGTGAATGTGTGAGCAAATTGTAAGCAATACATTTGGATGAACGCAGTTCCCGGGGAAAGCGATAAACAGCTTTACAAGTCGTGGGAAGTCGTTGGACGTTCGTTGAACTTTTCCCAGCGTGGAGTTTGTGGTTTGTTTTTTTTTTTTTGTTAAGAAAACACAGTCCCTTCGAGAGCAAAAGTGTGTGTGTGTGTGTGGGACGGAAAAATGGTAAACTAAAAACAGCAAATGATTGTGTACACCAGAGAGTGTGAAAAGAATGCGATCGATCGGCAGGGAAAATCAAAACTTTTAACGAGCAACCAGAAAAAAAAGAAGCGTCACAAGACAGAGTGCAACATACAAAGTTCAACAAACACACAACAAAGACAAACCAAACAGAGAGAGAGAGAGAGAGAGAGAGAGAGGGGAGGAAGAGATTTGTGAAAGAAAGACCTTAACTTCACGTTTCGCAGCCAGGCGATCAGATGTTTCGATTCCTGCGAGGCCAATAAAACGAACTGACAAGAAAACCGCACGGCAAAACTTCCGAAGTTCGGATGTTCTGTGCGCGCGACAATAGAAAGGGCCCGAACCGGGAGAAAAAGGGTATGGAATGGGGGGACGAGGCGGTATTTTCCAAACCCCAATAGCCTCCCGTCCGGGACGCGGTAGTAGTTTTGCTTTATGTTCCATTTGTTGTCAGCTACTTTGCCGTTTTATTGTTTTGTCTACAGTAAAGGGGATAAAAAGGAGGAAGAAACAAACAAAAAATGACAACAACCATACAAACACAGCACAGGCGAAAGTTTTTGGACCAAGTGTTTGTATGTGTTTATGTTTTTTTTTTCGTTGCCATGTTTCGATTTGTTTCTTTAGTTGTTTGTGGTTTGGTGACTATTATTGCTTGTTTTGGAGGTTTGGTAGGAGCTTTCCAGAACACGATCATCCTGGTTATGTTACAGTGCATCCATGAATAATTATGGAATATTTTCTTGTCTTTGTGTCGTGAGAGTACACCACCAAGTGTTGAACGAAGCTAGTACCTGCACGATGTTGGAGTACGTTATTGCTACATATTTTCCTATTACAGAAGAATATGGATGGTGAATAATTTAATTTCTTTCTTATGGGCATGTTAGTAGCATGTGGTAGTTTTGTATGAATAAGAGAACAATGGAAGAATCAAGGATGATCATATGAGATTCGAACTAACTCCACAATCCGTTCTGAAGTCATTGCAACAACCTAGCTCATCCTAAAGTCTTCTATTTAGGGGTGCAGTAACATAAACATAAAATAAACACTTAACAAATCACAGTTATAACAAACTATTGTAACTCTTCTTTTGAATATATATTTTTCTTTACTGTTTTTAGCTTAATTTGTTTTACGTCGGTTGTTTTGTTTAGTTTCTTGCTCATTTTAGGTGCTTTCATTCTTAAGATTGCATCAATTTACTAGGATGTACTAAGCTAATATGTAGTGTCCTAAGTCTAGACTGTTAAGAAGTGAATTAGATGATATAGACCATATGCAGTTCCGAACGAGTGAACAAATTAAAAGAAAAAGGAATTAAAAGGAATTTCTCTTCGGAAAACTAAAGAATAAGTAAACGAATCCAAAGTTGCATCGTGATCACAGGAGGCTAAGTCTGGTGAAAAGAGTAGTGTTCGAATAGATTTGTGGAATGTTTGATAAAAACAGCGATCACATTCCCACAAGATGTGATATATTATGATTTAGAAGAAGTTTAAAAAATCGGTCCTCACACACACTCTAGCTTAAGTTTTTAATCGGTCGCTATAATCTTTCTTTCTCTTTAAACTCTTTTAAATCGGTAATTAATATAAATCAATATAAAATATATGTAAAGATATAGATAATTTATCTATATCAGGTACACTAAAGTGGTATAAGTCGCTGAATAAAGTAAATGGATGGAAAAACATAATAGAAAAAAAAAGTTTATCAACGTTTAAAACAACATTTATATGCTTTCAAACCAATTGTAAAGCTGCCAGGTAGTGTTTTGTTTAAAAGCATGCTCCATTAAATAAATAAGAAAATTATCCTGCAAAGGGGAGTTTTTCAATAAAACAGGTTCAAATACCAATCACCCCCTCGCTCCTCTCGCTCCCATCCAATGCCCCCAATGCCCGACGAATCCGACGCCGTCATTTGGCATAGAAATTGATTGGGTTCGTGGCTAACTAAATTCGATTCGCTTATGCAACCGACGGTTTGTACCGTCGAATGGCAACCCTAACCGCCGCCGGGTGGTACCGTGGCATTGCACGGAATAAAAGCTGTTCCGCAACTGTGGAAAGTCACATTTTCTTACCTAAATAAATATTTGACGTTCGCCAANAAATACCAATCACCCCCTCGCTCCTCTCGCTCCCATCCAATGCCCCCAATGCCCGACGAATCCGACGCCGTCATTTGGCATAGAAATTGATTGGGTTCGTGGCTAACTAAATTCGATTCGCTTATGCAACCGACGGTTTGTACCGTCGAATGGCAACCCTAACCGCCGCCGGGTGGTACCGTGGCATTGCACGGAATAAAAGCTGTTCCGCAACTGTGGAAAGTCACATTTTCTTACCTAAATAAATATTTGACGTTCGCCAAATGAGCCTCATTATCATGTGTTTGCCTAAAAACCCCGGTTTGTGTGCTTCCCCTTACCGATCGTACGCTGATTGTGGGATTGTACAGGAAGAGAAGGAAGGAAGGGAGGGGAGGGAGAAAGAAGGGAAGGTTGGAGAACGGTTCCAACACGCTTCACTACGATATGCGATGTAATTGCGAGCGCTTTTGAGCCTGTGAACAACTGAACAAACAGGCGAACCATCCAGAATGGTAGACGTTACCTTAGGTACGATTGAGCCAAGGATCTTGGAGGATGCAACCGAAATGTGACTCTTGGTAAAGTTGAACCTGGCTGAACCACACCAGGGCAGAGGATGGGATAGGAGTGTTCCTACAAACAAACACACATGCCCACGGTGACGGTGCTGGTGCTGGCATAGTGAGCTTTTCCATTCGATGGCGCACTCAGCGGGTCATACAGCGTGCACACACAGTACGTGACACGGGATTTTGGGCGAGGCGAATCGGTATCGGTTTTGATCGTCGTTTCAGGTTTCGCGTCGTCACTTCGCCGTAAGACTTCGTGGCTTCGTGTGCATTTCATCGCTAAGTACGGTTCACCGTGGCAAACTAACGACCACTCAACGTACAACAAATGTTTCACTCGTGCGTGTAGTGTTTTGCAACCGGTGCCGGTGGCAACCGATTGCGGTGTGTCGCGATGCATTTGAAGCGTTCGAAGAAATGGGATTAGTTTTCTACAACCGGCACCGTGATGGTTACATTTTATTTTCTCTATTTTTTTTATTAAACTTTTAAACTTTTTTTTTTTATAAACTTTTTTGTTATATTGAGTTGTAAGCGTTATTTATTTATTTTTCACTATTTTAGATAATTATCAAAACGCCTAGTATGTTTTTATAAGATCGGGCTAAACTGTCTTTTTTATGGGATTATTTCTTTGACAACTGTCACTAAGACCTTTCAAACGTTTGAACGTCAGTCAATCGTCTGCAGACATTTGAACTATTCGTTGTAGAGTGTGATATAATGAACATAAATATTTTTTAAAAAGCAGTAATTACAAAAACAAAAAATGTTCTTAAATATAAATTAAAAAAAAAAAAACTAAAGAACATACTTGGTCACTTGGTGTAAATAACTTTAAAAATATATTTTAAAATATATTATTAAATTATTTCTCCATTTGAATAATTTCTTTCCATACCTTATTTTTGCTTCGAGCTGCCAATGGAAGAAACGCAGTAAAGCTTTTTGTACGTAGCAAAATATAACAAATAACGACACACGCATCATCGTACCGCTTTAAATCTCAATGTTAGATCCGTCGTTCAGAAAAAAAAGTGTGTCCACTGTCCGAATCGTACTACCGGACAAACGAATCCCCCCCCCCCTCCTCCCTGTTAGTTACAAAACCCCATCTAGGTTTGACCTAATTTTTTTGTTCTGGCTGCTTGTTGGTCACAAAAAAAGCAACGCGGCGGGAAAATAAAAACGTTACAGCACGTGGTGTTTGTGTGCGTGCGTGTGGGGAGAAAAGTTGATGGAGGCGCCCAGTACGTCGTTGGTGGTTCGGTGTTGGTGTTTGGGGGTGGGGTCTGAACGTTTTATCTGATTTTAACTTTTGCTATCGTTATGGCATTACCTACCCATCTGATGGTAGGTCTGGTCGTTCGGTGAATCGGGCAAACCCGAACCATATACACACCGGGAACGGGGATCAGTCACTTGCTTGGTGTGCCTTGCGATTCGGCAACGTGTTTGTTGCAAAATGCTTGGCCATTCACAAGAAGTAAATACGGGACCGCACAGAAAAGAGGTTTACCGAGCGAGTTTTAGATAATGGCTTCAGTTGATGTGTCGGTGTTGGCTGGTTTTTTTTTGTTTGTACCGCCCGGCACTCGGCACAATTCTCACTTTTCGAGCTCGAAATCGAAAGCAAACCCCCAAGGCAAACCCACCACCAACTTCATCAACTTGCTTCGGTGGAATTGAGGGAAAAAGTTTAGCACCACCCAAAAGGTTCACATGTCGGTCACAAGCGAATATGGAGGGTTTTAGGTAGGGAAACTCAACTCAAGCAGTAACAAACTCTGATTGTGGGAATAGCACAGCGATCGTCGTCGAGGCTTGCGGTGCGCTAGTGCGCACACTGCCACGTGCACTACGAGTACCGACAAGTTCGACGTAATGCCCACAATTGACAATAACACTCTCGGCTGAAAATTTCACCCATTCACCAAAAGCGAGAAAAGCCTTCAATTAAGCCGTTATTTTATGAGACCGTTTCATCCGTTTTTAATCCTTTGACCAAACTTTGCAGTCGGAGGAGCGTTTTTAATGGCCACACCACGAACAAGTGTGTGTGTGTGTGTTTTTTTTTTTTCGTTCTTCGTTGAACTGTTTTGGGTGCTGGGTGGTCGTGAATGTATGCACACGCAAACGTCACAACCTTAACAACGTATGAAGTAAATTTTAAGCGATAAAACCAACGTACAAATGCATGCGATAAAGTCAAGTAATTAGTGCCCGGGCATTGTATGGACGGTTTGGTACTCTCGGATTAGGGAAAGCGTGAAGTGTGTGGTATGCAAATTTGAAAATTAGCATGTGCAAGTAAGCGTCTCTGCCAGATGTTTATGGGGCTTTTTCTTTTGATGGAAAAATGGAAAACTTTCGATCCATGCTTGTCCCGTCACTGGGTCTTGATCGTTGAAGGGCGTTAAGTTTAGTTATGGTATGGTATTGGAAGTTAAAACATTAACGACGAAT
>CM032178.1:43376939-43393308 GCA_018908115.1 Anopheles rivulorum
CGCACTGATTAAAGCTTCACAGACGGCGCTCGATCTTTATCGGTTTTTATGCTGGCAGCGAGTGTGTCTCGGGCTTTACATTGTTGCTTGTGTAACAACGTGTTCGAGGACTAATCAGCTTGTTCGACATGATGAGCCACTGCCAGCAAAAAGGGAGGGGGGTTTCGGTATTTGGTGTAATCGGAAGTGGGTTAGTATGGGATGAGCTTAATTATGCGGCAGATTTCCAGTTAGGTGAGCTGTTTTAGTTTGTTATTGAACGGTAATCGGTAAACTTTTATTTTGTATGGAATTATATCAGGTTTTGAACAAAGTGGCTATTGCAGTCAATACTTAAAAGATATTAAAAATCCCAATTTGAATGCTTTTATTTATGTTTTTATGAATGTTGTGTAATTATTTGTAATATTCGATTCGTAATAATTCTTAGCTTTAACAAGATAATCTGACATAATACGTTGTACATTTTAAAGAAAAACAAGAGCGGGAGGGCAACGGTAGGAGATGAAAAGAGATGTAAAAGTCTAATAGGTTTGTCTTAGATAATGGCTTAGATAGAACTAGGGCTATTGTTGGTATTGATCCGCTTTGGCTCTTAATATCAAACTGACTCATACGAGTAGTATAAGATTCAGAGCCGCTCCCACCGTAGTAATGTACTACTAATTGTTAGTAGTAGTAATAAAGTAGCGATAAATAATCGAATTAAACTTCCCCTGTTCCGGTGTGATGTGCCAAGTAGTCCTTTTTGAAATGGTGTTGTGAAGTCCTAGTGTAGCCCTGAAGCTTTACTTAGCCTTAGCTTAGGCTAGTTGAATGTTGCTTAAGTTTTGTTTTGTTCTGAAATATTGTGAAAAATTTGTTAACAATACACTGATTGATTTGGGGGCGGTCCGGTGGTGTATTTGTCAACGGCGCTAGTTCCTAACACGACCGGACCGGGTTCAAATCCCATCCGGACCGTCCCCCCGTAGCATGGTCTGACTAGCCTGCTACGTGGTAAAATTAGTCTAATACGGCCAGACCGTTCTAACAAAAATAAAAAAAATATACACTGATTTCAATGAAATCCTTCCATGGCTCCAATAAATGACATTTTTTCCTTTTTCTTTTCACTTTTTCTTTTTGTTTTCAAGAATTCTGGAGATAATGGCTGATAATAGTATTGCCAAGTATTTTATAAAATTTAAATATATTCATAAAAATATTGGAATTGGAAATATCTTGTGATAGACCCTTGCTATTAGCTTTTCATCCTCTGAAAGGCTTTTTTTCATATTGAGATATCTTTTCTCATTGAGGTATCTTACCTCTGTTCTTACTGAGGAATCTATTGTTACTAAAGCTTCGTTTTTTACTCAGGCATATATTATCACGGAAGTGTCTTTCTTTCTGAGGTCTCTACACACACAATGAGATCTTTTTTTGCTTTTAACAATTGCCTCCAAATTTGCCCATCAATTTCAGCGTTTATGCATGGAATGCTTAGGCCTTGGACGAAACTTCATAAACTAGCACCTGGAAGACGAAACTTTGGTTATTGTAATGGGAATAGTTTAACCGGTGGAAGTTAAGAATAGGTGAATATTTATTTATAATTGTCGAGCTTTTTATGTTCCTTTAGAATGGTCATGCTTTATTGCTTATGAAGTGCAGAGCCATGAAATGAAATAAACAAAAAAGCTCATTTGAAGCTCCTATTAAATAATGTTAGGACTCTTGTGCTCTCTATTGTTGTAGGTTCTCTGCTTGTCCTTAGATTTTTCACCAAAATTTTTGGATTGTTTCCAATAAATGAAAGTGAAGCTTACATGCTACTTTCTCAAAGCTTTTTTGGAAAAAAATGCAATAAATAAATGATTAAAGCTTTTCCTTTAATCAATTGTGTATGTACCTCATGCGGGGACCGCTTCAAGATGAAAACATACATAAAACAGTTGATTGCGTCCCACGCACATGGTGTCAAATGTGATTGGGATAATCATTTTTGGCAGTTAGATTTTATCACACGAAAAGTTCACACATTTTGTCACAAAACCCTCCACGAATGGAGCACCAGCACTTATGGAAGAGTGGCTTCTGTAAGGGAGGGTTGGGACAACATGGGCCATTTCATGGTGTGCGCTCTATATCTCGTTCAAGGGCCAGTCATTTTCGTCGTCCCCGACCCGACCGGTCATGATGTCCGTGAACGATCGTTTTATGGTTTTTGGCCCATAGAATACCTTGTGTTTTTCTGCCTGCTGGTGCTGGTGCTGCTGTTGTTGTTGTTGCTGTTCCAAACACGTTGGCACGTTTCCTATGCGATTAGGTGCAATGATTTGTGATATGGGCAATCGTTTGTTCCGGGTTGGGTCAATCGTTCCCTTTTTTTCATGGGTCGCACATGGACGCGCGCGCGGAACCATATTCTTTGGCCGGTGAAAATTCACCGGCCGGACTCAACCCCAAACCCAGGACAAGCGGACCCGGTCCAAAACCCTTTTCAAAACTGCCCAAAGTGTAGAAGACGAACAAAAAAAAAAAGGGTAAATGCATGGCAATTTCTCGGCCAAACATTGACACCGAAAAGCGTCCGTCATGTTGATGGTGATGGTGAGCTGACGTTGCTAAAAGTGTAGGCGCAGCTAAACGCACCCACGTCCACGTGGTAGCATGGTACTTTGGACGGTGGTTTTTGCTTGCAGAAAAGTCACCGAAGAGGAGGACGAGAAGTGGTGCAAGAAAATGGAGCAAAAATAGCACCATGACCAGTCGTATTTGGCTGCAATAAAGCTCAGCTTTTGGGATCCCGATCGTAAGCATTCCGTAAAGGGAAGGGCAAACAAGAAGAGAAAGAAGAAGAAAGCTGTCCGAAAAAGCCTTTCGGGGAAGCTCATCGTGAAGTGAAGGTGAAATAAAATGCCATAAATCTGTCGCCCGGGTCGGCTCGGTAGATGTCGAAACATTAATCATACAACCCATATTCTGCTGAGGAACTGTACGGCGCACCGTAGAGCTATTTTATCACCTAGCGTTGGCAAGAACAAAAAAAGACACAAGCGGGGACAAAGTATTCTAGCCATGGGAGGGACCGAAAAATTGGAGCAGTAATAGAACGTTTTCCCGTTTTCCATTTCGATATGATGTGTTTTGTGGGGTTGCGCGTGTGGGTTATCATACTTGCTTTTTTATGGCACATAGAAAATATTAATGACAGAATTGAGTTAAAACGAATTTCTTGTAGCCCGTGAAAGAATGTGAATCCGTGTCCTGTGTATATTGGGTGGTGACTGTTGGGTTGTTTTACACCCACTTTTTACATGATTAGATTCATGGGTTAAGTGTACCCTTGTAGGAACAGGCTTGCTGATGAATGGATGTATAGAGCTACTCTTTGCTTTACACTTGATTAGGTTTGTAAGAGAAGAGAATAAACGATAGGCTCGGTACTAAATGTTCGTTTAGTGGCTAGCTTAAACGTTCTCCTACACATTAACAGAACATAATGCTTATGTGTGTATGGCTGTTTGATCATTCCTCGAAATAATGCTTCATTCCAACGTTAGTTGGATCTCTTATTATTTGCGTCGGCTTTAATCTGTACTAGTGGTGTCCTCGTAAGAGATCTTTTGAGCTTGCTGAAAAGCCAGAAGTTGTCAATCCAGGTGGACGCTTATGTTGATTTTGTAATGATATGAATTGAATTATTGGCGAAATTATGATGAAGAATTAGTTCTGTCGGAGACAAAAGATCATCGTGCTGCAAACCTCACAATTTGTCTTAGAGTTTAAGGCCCAAAATATCCTTCAAAACCATAAGAGTATTGACTGAACCTTTCGAAATGTCAATATTATTTCATCAAGGTCTCAAGCCAGGAGGATATTTGCAACTGTAGACTGAGTTCCAAAGGCCTTGAGCTGTATTACTTTAGCAAGATTTAGCTCGTCCGAGATGTTCCTATCCTTATTTCGCTTGGTGACTTACTCAGCGCAATATCGAACAGGATCAGATATTGTTCGATAAAATGTTCCAAGAGATATGTAGCTGGTGATTCTTCACATCTGTAACGAATTATGAGTAACTAGTACCATTTTTGAACATTAAAATAGCTAGGGTTCAATATTTGTTATACGGTGACATAGAAATGGTATCTTGTCATTAGAAAACAGCATCAATGAACGAGATTAATCTAATTTTGGGTCCTTTAGACATTAAGAGCATTTAGATATCGATTTTTGAAGGACAAATCTAGGTGTTGTTTATTTCGATTGAAATATATTGATAAACATCAAACAAAATGTGTAATTAACTGTAAAACACCGAACAAGCTCGGCTTACTCTGTTTGCTCGAATAATATTATGGAACACAAATAATAACACAACAGCACGCGTATGTGACCTATTCTCCATCTATGTGGGCCATCTGTTTGCCTTTCCCAACTACATTCGAAAGCCACTGCCGTGCAGCGTTTAGCATAATTGATGATTCGAAATGAACATCGTGTAAACGCAGTGCTGCTGCAACAGCATGATCCTCACGCCGGATTATGGTTCATTGATGTCGTCGTTCGGTTGTCAACTTTTAATGTACAACAGATGTACCCTGTGCTGTAGCTACGGATACCTTTAGCGCGTCTGTGACACGTGCACGATTCACAGGAAATGGACGTACGCGGCGCGTACAAGGTAGCCGCTGCAATCAACCGTTTGATTAGCCAAACCGCCACCTGTATCAGTACTTGAGTCACTCTACTGGGGAGAGTGGTTTGGAGAGTGCAACGAGTTTCCAATAGTGCGATGGACGCGATAGGTAAATAAGCCGTCGGAATGGAGCCTAATTGAATTTCCATTTTATAACAAATTAATTAAAATTCAATACTATAAGCCTACTTAATAACATTTATGCATTAGCGAGTTATGCCTGACGTACCGCCCGGAATAGCTAATGATGCACTTTGCGCGTTTGTGGTGCAAGCGGCGACCGGTATCGGGGCCCGGTGGAAAGCTAATGTGCACGTGGTTTCTTCACACACGGACACATTTACACTGCACGAGCGTCTCACATTCGTTGGCGGATGTATTTGGTTACGTTTGGAAGGGTCGATCATGGCGGAAGTTAAACGCGACCAGGAAATGAGATACCTGTGTCTTACTGTACGTTGGCCGCTTGATAGCTTAAGCTAACATACAACCGTGACGCTACACTAAGTCAATCCACTGGAACATAGCCACAAGTGGACAGTGGACATTCGTCAGGGAAATGCACCCGCTCGGTCCAGCTGGGGTCCATCTTTCACACCCGAACCATGCATTGCGATATTTATGATGGGAGCTTTCGTGAAATGTGTCCGAGTGGTAAAACAACTCATCAACAGCAGCCGGTTAGCACGGGCTCGGGTGCAGTGGGTTGTAAAATGTATGACTGCACGTTTCAGGCATGAATCAATCGTATTTATCGCTTGTCTGCATTTTCCAAATCGTGTGCGAACTTCACCCGGAAAGTCGTGCTTCGTCGTGGGAGGTGGAACCCTGGAAGCCGGTGTTTCGTGTCGTGTTTTATTTGTTCATTAATTTTGGGGCGCACTGTTACGCTTAGACACGTGCTAATTTTCGAACCGTAACGGAACGCTCGGTCGGTCGGTACGCAAAGTAATGAAATTATCGTTTATCGTTGCGATCTAATCGGCGATTTGATTTTGCCGGTAGGGACGTTTGCGTGGAATGACGTTTTAAAGCGTTCAGCTAGTTACGCGGAACATTATCTGTTCGCATGGTATAAGTGGTTGGAATTTATTTTTCAATAGACCGTCAAGAATCGCTCAATTAACATTTGGGTTACTTTAAAATAATGCACTTGGTAGAAATTAAAGGTTTAGATTTTCCTTAAAAACAGTAATACTTTAATATTTGTTTGATATTATTTTATGGATGTTATTTTAGTCTGAATGACAAAGGCAAACCTCTCAAAATGAGTTTAATCCGCAGTGTTCTAATAGTTATTTGATTCGATTGGTTGTTTTTTTTGTCTCATGAGCTATACAAATCAAAGACTAATTAAACAGAACGAAAAGATTAAGGACGAACACGGTATGAAGAAATTCATATAGAGAATTCAAATAGGTGAGCAGACTGGTACAATAAGGATTGTTTATTTAAAAAATCGTTATAATTGTTCGTTACAAAAAATCGGTTCTACATCGAAAGTAATAAACAATTAGGAAGTTTATATGAAAATCATCATTTTAAAATCAAAATCTTAACAATGAATTCTCTTATAATTATTCTAGGAATATAGTAATGATTCCATTTTCAACAGATTTATATCGCTTGTGTCGAGGCTTTAATATCGATCTCAAATAAATGAGATATTTTGCAGAGCGACTTTCTCCTGCTGTTTGCTAATATATGACGGTACAACATCCCATGCGCTCAATAGCCTTAAAATATCTTGGGTTGATTAAAAATTTGTTAGATCTTTTTCCATTTTTTCCATATGTCATTAACTCCACAAGTCCCTCGGGGGATGTGTATAACATGTGCTTTTTAGAAGCACTTCCGTGTTAGTGTTTTCATCTCTCAATCGTAAACTATCGACCAAAGTCTCAAGTTAAGTAACTCATGATTGATAGTCGCCCCGGGAAATCAAACTACTAACAAACTGACTTGCTGGTTAAATAACTTAATAATAATTTCAATCACTGTGAGCGAGTTAAATCCCAAACGAGTTATAAATACTCCTAATGGAGAATTGAATAAACTTCTCTGGTACTCTCTGGTACAATTTAATTTACTCATTCATTCTGAATCAATGAACACATCACTACTTCAAACATTCAAATCAGGTTTAAAGTGGAATTTGTTTCGCTGATGGTTCTAATACATATATTTGGTTTCGTTCTCCTTTTCGTTTTCACACGTTTCGTTTCGTTTGAGGTTTGGGTTTTTAATAAGAATCTTTGCTTTTTTTGTCTGTGGCCTTTTATTTGTCAAAGAGAAATAAATTCATTAAAAGATTTCCCGATCACCTGGGCGTGCTTATGATAAGTGAAAAACTTTCCTCAATTTGGCAACAGCATATCCTTAGATAGGGAACAAGCAAATTAATGTTAACCATTTTGTTAAGTCCTCACAGATTATACTTTACAACGTGTTTCAGATGTAATTTAAATGCGTTCCAAAAGAGCCAAGCCCTTACCCGTAGGCAAACACCATCCATCATCATTTTTCTCAATCGTGTTGCAATTTCCCAAATCGCATTTCGTTCCCACTCTTCGCATCGAATGGCATGATAAATGGGTAGGGATAATAGAATGTTAAAGACGGCATTAGACGGCATCGGTCCGGCAGTAAAATCTGTCGCCATCACGCTAATGGGCGCATATCTTCCGTCTACAAATTCCGCCCTCTGGGCCACTAACACTAACTAACCCTTGGCAAGAGATACGAATCTCTAACTGCTGCAGCAGCATTTTACGAGTGTTTTGTCGCATTTGCCGTGAGGAAAATTTCCGCTTAGATTCCTGTGGGGACGCAAACACACACACACACAGACATATGCACAAATTTCGACAGTTGTCATTCCCTGGAGGATAAGCGATCCATGTACCACAACCCAGAACAGAATGCAAGCATTGCATCGTGGCACGGGGTTGGAATGGGTTACACCGTTTCCCACAGGGATTAAGGGAAGAAGTCGTTAGGTGAGCAAAGTTACCAACCAAGCAAGAGAAAAAAAGCCAACCAAAACCAAAAAAAAAGGGACCAAAAGCACGGAAACCCCATCGAATTGATATTCCCAACGGGGGATGCCGGTACCGGGAATGCGCATTAGCAAGTTCGGGGCGCTAATTACGGTAACGCAAACGGTGGAAATTATTTTTAATTAATTCTCTTTTTACTCGTCGACAATTCGTCGAACATGTAACGGTGGTGGTTGGTGCTGGTAGGTGGGGTTTTTGCTTTGAAGTTGGGCAAATATGCGCACGGTCCGAGCGCCAGTGTTTCTAGGAAATGCGGCAACTTTTACGACACCGGTCGGAAGGTGATGGAATTGTTATTAATATTCATCCTAGGTGTCCGCGGCTGGCACGTTTCGGAGTGGTGCGCATGTTGTTGCTGTTTTTTCCCGCTGTTATTAATGCGATTTTGTAACACGGACACAGTTGATCAGATAAATTATTGACGAGGTGAATGTGAAAAGCTTTCACGAAGCGGAAAATTTCGATCCGTATTTACGTCACCGTAACCGGGGGGTGTTTGCTTTTTGCACGGATGAAACTATTGACATGAAGTGATGCAGTTCTAACAGCAACAAAAACCCCTTCTGATATTACCATCAAATTTAAAATTTAATTTCCATTTCGAGAAGCTTTTCCTTGAAGAGTTAATCAAATGGTGCATCTTTTTCCTCCAATTGGTTCCAACCCAACGCGGTCGGTGTTGGAAGAAAAGAACGAAGCCCAGTCCAGTGTACCCAAAACATCCCCAACATTCATTCCCAATTCCTTTCGGACCATTCGGGGTTCGGGTGGTGAAAGATAAAACACAAAGTCACAAATGCCGCCGATCGTAATAAACGATCGCGCGATAGTGGTGCGATCATCCGTGATCCGTGCGCTCATTTGATAAGATTTATTCTGACTAATTAAGGCACTTCATTAAGCCTATTGGGTTCCCATGAGCGGTGACGAGGGCCTCTTTGGGAGTTAAACTGTGTTTTTTTTTGTTTTGTTTTTCTCTCTTTTACCGCTCCTAAACGGATTACGGATTNTTCGGGTGGTGAAAGATAAAACACAAAGTCACAAATGCCGCCGATCGTAATAAACGATCGCGCGATAGTGGTGCGATCATCCGTGATCCGTGCGCTCATTTGATAAGATTTATTCTGACTAATTAAGGCACTTCATTAAGCCTATTGGGTTCCCATGAGCGGTGACGAGGGCCTCTTTGGGAGTTAAACTGTGTTTTTTTTTGTTTTGTTTTTCTCTCTTTTACCGCTCCTAAACGGATTACGGATTGTTGGTTTCCAAACAGACCCATCCGATTACCATTTTCGTATCGGCTGTTTTGTATTGTTTCCACTAGCAAATGGGGGAAGAACTTGACCAGCGTGGTTTATGATTATGAGCAACGTATCTTATCGTTGGCCGTATATTTTATGCGACAGGGATGGGATTAACAGTTAGGACAGTTCACTTTTGCCGTACAATGATATGGACAAAACTTTTGTTGTATTGATAAATAATTAGTCTGTTAATTTTCTACTTTACGGGCTTACTGTTACACATGAATAATATTTTTACTTTATTATTTAGGGATATGAGGAACCAAATGGCATAGAAAATGAAAAATGAAATGTTTCATACGAAACGCTTAAAGTATGCACAAAATTGAGAGTCGCCACAAGGGTACACAGTTATTCTTTGCAATTAAATTTGAAATAAAAGTGTTTTTCGTCTTTTAATTTTCAAATAATAATCTTTTATTTTTAGTGTTAATGAGTATACGCAGCTCTTAAGTCAACTCGTTTATGTCATATTCCTGATGATATTTTTTCCAATACGAAATCAATAATTACTCATAGCTTATTACTCGATAGCTAAGCACTGACTTTGTTTTAGAAAGTATTGTTCAATTATTGTAACTTTATTTGGAATAAAGAATCACTCAGTACATTGCCCACCAATTTATAGGGGTTTTTGCTGTCTTTCTGCTAAATTCCATGTCTACTATTGGACATGACTTGTGAATCATTCTACGAACTAAGCCAGCAATGCTCCCATATGATTGGAACTGGAAGCTTCGTATTATTTCAAATAGCGCTGAGTAATTTACACCGATCAGGTCTCAAAAGTTCATTGTCTTCGAAGTATTTTTTCCCCTCCTTTTTGAAGTCTGTTGGTAACGTCGAAATCGTCGTTTTTAAAGAGACATTACCATTCTGCACACTTAGTTTAACTTAGAGAATTTTATCTGTATAAACCGTAATGCAAATGCATATTTTTGTTGTACTAAGTATTTGTGTATTTAGTAAACATTTTAGTTTACGCCATAAGACATCTATCGCGTACATTGCCACGTGCTGGAGTGTAGATATAGCAAAATTGATACCCGTCTCATCTTCTCCAGCAAAAACGATACATGTGGCCGAAGAAGCTTCAATTGCTGCGGCGTTCGAATGCAATTTGATGCTTTCCGGTGCATAGATAGCATAATCAATTTACGCTGGAACTGGTGTTTTCGCACGCCCACCTCTTTGTTATCATCGTCATAAATTCGAGCGCGTTAAGGCGTGTCCACATTTCACACCGCCATGTGCCCCGGGATGAGCGCCTCAACTGTCGCTCGGCTGCCCGACACCTTCGTTGTCGATTATGAGGTTGAGGTTAATTTTGTGGAAAATTACCCATTGCATGTGCGTGTGTGTTGTGTAGGATTATGTGGCCGGTGTGTCTTTGGTGGGCGTGATGGGAGCTGCGGCCGAGTGCAGAAGTTAAACTAAGCGTCAAACATGCGAACAATCTTCAAAACCTCCCCCATATCACCCTGATGTGCCGCTGGTGTGCGACGATGCAACCGTCCGGACGAGTGATTGGCGTTGGCGGCATGATGACTCTTTTCCTTTTGCGCGAACTCTTCAGACACTAATCTGCAACCCTAAAGGTTGCCTATTAGACACTTCCCTAACGAAGATAATTATTTTCACATCATTTCTGAGCACTTCAAACGAGCTTCCCATTTTCCCGACTGCGAATGCCCTCGGATGTGAGGATCGGATTGGTGGGAGACTAAACTTTGTCCTACTCAGATAGCGCGTCTTCTCCAGTGTCGCCAGGACCAGCCGAAATCGAAACGAATGCACGGTCGTGCCGTTTTCCTTCGGTGAGGAATGGTTTTCATTAAAAATTTTACGAGGTCAATTAGAGCTCGTAAAGCGATGATTATGAGCGGAGTAAGTGGCAAAACCGGGTGGAAGGATTGTTCGCGCTCAGGGAACTCCCGAACATTCGTGTTTCGAACAGCGAGCGAGACTCGAATCCGGCAGGTAAGGAACTCCGGGTCGTTTTTTCCTTTCTTTCCGCGTCTGGAACTTCCATCCCGGCGTGGCGGCATAAGAGACAGAAAGGGCAAGATCCGGAACAGTCGTCAGTTACCACTTCCAAAGACGCCGGCACTTTGACTGTCTTCGACGCGTCGACAGCGATTGAGCCGACAGAGTGGCGTTCTATGGACGGATCCTTCTTCTTCTCCACGATTCGCTTTGTACGGTGCTTTGTCTCAATCTAGGGAATCGGGGTTTTTTGAACAAATTCTAACTCGAATTGCTCGACGCCGTTCCGTACCTCTCTTTCGTGTTCCCTGCTTTCGCTCCCTTCGTTCATTTGCTTTTATGCGTTTTGGTAGGATTTTATGCCTTTTGGCCCGGCTATTCATTTCTGCCGACTACGACCCCAGTTTGTTTTTGTCGGTGGACGCGCAAGACCGGAGGGAACAATTTATTGGAAGTCGTCGATTTTATGATGTCTCTATATATACGGTCGCTCTACACAACCTCCCATCGGTACATCTTTTCGGCGTTCCGGCAGTCGACACCGAGCACTTATCGGTGTTTTTTGTTTGTGAGTGATTCTCCCGGACCTGATTCCCTCTCAATTAACTGGTTTTCTAATCAACTACCATCCTCGGTCACGGCAACATCCTCTACGCCGGGTTTGAAGTCCCGACCGGCAAAAGATGCCGGCGCGCATTTGGCCAAAAGTGTTACCAAAAACCTATGCGCCTTGGGTTGAGGTTGGCCCGGTCGAGCCTTTGACGCCGCTTTCGTTTGCCGTTTGTGATCAATAAATTTTCTTCCCGTATCTTTATGTCGTGAACGGATCGGAAGCGTCGAAGCGTGTTTTGAAAATAATCGAAAAGGACAATTATTAGCTTTGATTTGAATCACGGGCGGATCAGCCTCGAATATCTCTTCCTGTAATACTTGTTACAATTTAAAAAATATATTAATTGGGATATTTTTGTTTTGTTTTTTTTTTGGTTAGTTAATGGTAAGGTTTAACTTAAATTCTGATTTTCTCATTTGATTTTCATGTTCAAATTCTTAAGAGTTTTTCCTTAATTTTTACATTGTTTAAATTTCTTAAAATTTTATTGTTTGTTTTCAAGTTTTCTTTTGTTTACTGTTATTCTTAAAAATGAACATTTTTTATATTTGTACTTATTTATTATGCTTTATTTATTTTATATTATATTAACTTATGTTTCATTATATTTTCATATTATTTTATTTCAATATTTCTATTTTAATACATCATTCTATATATTATTAATGATTATGAAAAGGATACGTTTATTTTTTCCAACAATAATTTTTAAACAATTTATTTGTCTATTCAGACTCACATGATGCACTGCACCGTGCATAGTATTATGTTGCAGTGAAAATAACTTCGCTGTGCTGGGCAGTAGATCAAGCGTCTAAGCATTCGCTCGTGACGCTTTTAAGTCAAATTTATGGCTTCGCTACTCTAAACCAATGTGATAAAAAAAACTCATTAACGTAATGCAACACGTGTTAACAACTACTTAACATGGTATCGGGTGTGAGTCTTCCCTCACTGATTCCCTTGTCGGTGCGGGCGGCATATTTCTTTACGATTGTGTCACATCCGGATGTGTAGTACAAAATGCAGGCAAAACTTCCGATGTCAGGGATTTTTTTTTCGGAAGGAATCGAACCGAATCTTCCGCACGGTGTGCATTTCTTCTAAATACCCTAAAAAATTCCTCCCCAAAGGCGCTATCGAACAAATACATTTAATTTATTTCAATAAATTTATTCTGTCATCAATATTCTGGTTCGTACGGGGACGATGTACTGAGGCAGCAGCGCTAGTGTGGGGCTGACATGTGAAGCAAATGCTTTCACTTCTTGACGGCTCAGAATGATTCATTTGGGTCCGTATGCGAGCTCCACTTGCGACCGGAGCATTTGATCACAGTTTGGAAAAAGCAGGGACCAAACTGACGGTATGCTGTAGCCTTGGTGACTTCCACGGTAAGGAAATCACTTTCCTCATCCATTTTGTTACGTTACTTGCCATAGTTGTACGGTGATGGAAATGGATTTACTAAGGAGAAATTAAGAAGCGACCGAAGTAAGAGTAATGAAACAGATAGGTGCTACAGAAGTTACCTTGAAGCAAAAAGCAGGGTTCTTGATGCGAAAGATCAGCTTTTATTAGTAATGTTTGTAGTTCTTTAGAAAGTTAAATTAAAGAGAAGGAAAAATTTACAACTAACGACCAATATATATTTTCTTCATTAATTGTCTAAAAAAAAACAATAAAAATCATCCTTAGTACTATAGAGCAAGTAACCCTGCGATTGGGAAGAATTACATCCGTAACACATTCATCATGGCCCGCAGCAAGTGCTTGAGCATTACATCGATTTAAGCTTTAAGGCCATGTTTCAAAAATAGATTAAGAGTGCCGGTATCAAGCTCATAAATTTTCCCCATTTTCACATGCTTTGGGTACGCTCGTTTCTTCTTTCTGGCATTCGGCGAGCGTTCCTTGTTGTACCTTGCTGTTGCTTTTTTGTTGCTGCTCACCTATCCAACGCTCCGTAATCTTGTACAGGGGGCAGCCTACTAAGCGTGAACTGTTTCCGGAGTGAAATACGGACCTTACGGCTGGTACGATTCAAATGCTGCATGATGTGGTAGTGTTTCAAAAGTTCTAGCTACTCCGACTACTTGATGTCATCCGGTACGGTAACGTATCGCTTGTCGTGGTGTGTTTAATTCTTTTTCTGTCTCTCCCTCCGGGTGGGTTTCTCTGTTACTGGCATTACTTTGTTGAACAATTCCAACCGTACTGGACGTTCCACACGTGACACCAAACCACGCAGCAAGGCGAACAACACTCGGGAAGTTTTTCCTCCTGGGAAAACTTTACCAAAAAATTACTCTCACTTTCAGTGTCTGAAGGCCTTCAGCCTGTGCCGTGCCCCTTAGGGTGTTGGGCTGGAACTGATACGCAACTTTGAAAGATTGCAATCCGGAAACAGGAAATAAAGTGATGTTACACACTGCAACCAAGAGGTATGGAGTGAGAAAAAAGTTTTCGATTACACGACACTGACACCTCGAGATTTGCTGCCCTTGGCGTTGCTGAATCTGCCGTCCACTAATCCAGCGAATGGAAATCGGGAGTGTGTGTGTTTTCCCCGGATTTTTTGTTTGCCGTATACCGATTAGATTCACGCGTTTGGTGCGTGCACCGTTTCGGGAGGGTTGCTCACCAGCTGCTTGTGCTGGCCTGTGAAAGTAATTCGGAAATGGATTTTCAATTTCAAGTGATCAATCTGGAGTGGAAATTGATGAATTTGCCTGAACGGCACCTAAAGTCTCGTCTGCATGATTGACCGTGATGTCTAAGGGAGGAGGAAGGGGAAGGAAGGGGGTGGAGGAGGTTGATGGGAGCGTGGAGAGCGAAGAATAAGTCGGTCATGGTTGGTCTGAGCTGAAGGCATTGCGCATTGAAGGCGCTATCGTTGTGTACGGATCGGCAGGAAACCTCCGGAATTCAGCTGCGTTTCTGTGGATGGTTCTGCATCTGAGCTGAGCTGCTTTGTGTGAAGCGCGTTTGGTGCGTTATATTTTTATTTTTGTTGCATAAAGTAAAAAGGCTATACACGCTTCGTTGCACGTGGAACGAATTACAGCCAAAGCAGTGTAGATTGATGCGTTAGATTATGCATTTCGTGTTAGGTGAACTTTTAACGTTGATGAGATCCCTATCATAAATGAGAATCGGTGTATCTGAATGTAATAATGAAATAGACTTAGGATAATTTAAAACAAGCGCTATAAATTTATTTTTAAAAATAGTTGAATCGTGACGTAATCTCAGTTTGGAAAGACATTTAAAAATTGTTTAGCGTATAGAAATTATTTTTAAAACTAAACTAGTTCAGTGCATGATGAATTGAGGACTAAAGTGAGCTTGAGAAATGTTATATTTCATTCTAAAAGTAATACAAATGAAACAAATGTTTAATTAAATATAATCGGTGTATAAGAAACAAAGTTATTAAAATTATTTAAGTAACAGTCGTCTAAAAGTGTTGTGGATTAAGAAACTGCTTGCTTGGTTTCCGTGAGACTATTGGGAAATTTATTTATTTAGATATTCAATATAATTAACTGTCATATTATGCATTTTTTAATGAATAATTTACATTGGTTTACATTTGTTTTTGAAGTTTATTGTCATATCAACCTATAATAGACTTTACTGTAGTATTTTGATGAGAGAAATATTATTTTTAATGTGTTGAATAACTATGTTAAAGATAAGAAATATTTTAAAAGTTACAATTTTTTGTTTGTTATTGATCTCTCTTTTTGGCTTAACGGCCTACCTGGTCATGCCGGCCATCAAATGGCTTACTAGACTATCAGATACCACGTAGTTGCATATAGTCAGTGATCAACTACGGGAGAACGGTCCGGATGGGATTTGAACCACGTCCGGTCGTGTAGGGACCTAGCGCCGTTGCCAAATACACCACCGTGCCGCCTCATTGTTATAGATATTTTCCGTTAATAATACATTATCCAACACATAGATATTTATAAACAAATGCATTGTTTGTTTAGTTAAATAATTTGCCACATTATATTTGCCATTTACTGCCATGGAAGTACCGCGGATTTCATCCATCGCAGTTATCCTATTAGTCACGCTGACTTTTAGGTTGGATGTGTTACTGAGCAACCGGTCAAACGATCCCTATGCTTGGTACGATATTCCAGCGAAAAAACACCCCATTCAGTGCCCATTCGTGCTCAGGGTAAGGGCACCGGTGAGGCGTCCTGAGCTGATTGTTATCTAGTGATTGTATTTAACTCGACCGTAATTAATACAAATGAGAAGCGGATTATGGAAGAAAAAAAAAACACCGAATGAAAATAAAGTACTTTTGCCACGTCCATGAAACGGCATGGCATTACACTGCCAACTGCCAGAAATGTTCATTCACATGCGAGGGTCTTTTAATGAGAATCTTGGCTTGCGTATGTTTTTTTTGTTATTTAACCGGGTAAAATTTAAACTTGCAACATGCAACCGGTCTCTTTCGGGAACCATCAATGCACACGCCTTTGTGTGCCATTTTGGAAATGGAACCGTTTGGTATTGGCCACGCCACGCGCGAAGGGTTTCGGTGTGGTATGAAAAATTAATCCGTATTATAATTTCAGTGCAAAATTATAGAATTATCTCCGGAGAATTTTCTGCCTGGAATCAAATTCCACCTCTTTTTTTTCTCTCCTGGTGGTGGTGGGAAAAAAATAATCCGGGTGAAACCCCGCGTTTG
>CM032178.1:43393422-43466730 GCA_018908115.1 Anopheles rivulorum
TTTTTTTTGTTATTTAACCGGGTAAAATTTAAACTTGCAACATGCAACCGGTCTCTTTCGGGAACCATCAATGCACACGCCTTTGTGTGCCATTTTGGAAATGGAACCGTTTGGTATTGGCCACGCCACGCGCGAAGGGTTTCGGTGTGGTATGAAAAATTAATCCGTATTATAATTTCAGTGCAAAATTATAGAATTATCTCCGGAGAATTTTCTGCCTGGAATCAAATTCCACCTCTTTTTTTTCTCTCCTGGTGGTGGTGGGAAAAAAATAATCCGGGTGAAACCCCGCGTTTGGGGGACGTTTTACTGTGACGCATTGAATGTACGGTGAATTATTTAATACTTCGTTCGTTACCCTGCGTCGTATGTCGCGACTCAAATATGAATAAATGGGATCAATTCTTTGTCCAAATAGATAGCGTCCATCGTAGCGTGAAAATTGCATACGCCCGAATGAAGCACATGCATGACACCCGGGGTTGACAATACCTGAAATACAAAAAAAAAATAGAAGAAACAGAACGAAAAATCAAACCATGTACATCACCAACCGGCTGTCCCATCAATATGTGATTGAATTTGGATTTCGACGGATTGCAAAACGGTGCACATTGGCCAAAAAGTCAAAACCTCGTTGATATCAATGATCGGTTTGAACAAAAGCACACCGTTCGGACGTGACCTGGGTCAGGCGGCCTGGTAGTTGCCTGACGATGAATTATTTTGCGTACGGAATGGTGTCAACGGTGTCGTTGCAGAAGGGAAGCCAAAATGCGATTGCGATCGTGCGCTTTACTGTTTGATGGCTATTAATAAAAAAGGGAAACAATTAATAAGGAAACAGAAATGTGTGATGATAAAAAATGGAGCTAAATAAATGGTGCTATATTTCGGTTATGTTATGTCCTTATCGAAATCACAGCTATTCAAACAAAACGTTTGGAATCTGGAAAGTGGAAGATGAGGCACTCGAGCCGTGTTTTAAGATCATCAAATTAAAATTTAAGAAGTTAAATACTATGATATTTGTTCATTTTAAGCATACATGGTTTGGGAACCAGTATTTGAAAACACGATGTAGAATAACTTGAGTGTCCTTAGGATACACTTTTTATCGGCTCTCACTGAGAATCGCCCGAGCACATCTATTCTTTGGGGAATAAATCTGATTTTTATTGAAGAAAGCAATTTTTCAGTTGCTATAGAGATAGGAAATAACAAATCGGTTACATGGTCTATGAAGTGGCTGAGTGAGAATGATTTTATTTTTATTTATTTTTTTTATTTAAAACGTGAGGGGGTTTTTTATTCATTATTTACTCTTGAGGCTTTCTGGGCGATCTTTGACTCAATTGAACTAGTTTATGTGGCTCATTCATTCGGAGTGAGTTATTTGTCCCATCCCAATGAATAATCCAATATCCCGGGGAGTTGTCATGTGTTTCATTTCTTTGTCACATGCTTAACCTATTCTCAAGAATTCTGAGATACCTTATACATCATTAGTATATCCATCGAAGTTGAAATTAAATTCAGTGTAATAATTATCGGCAATTATGGAGCATCTTCAGCAATAATAGTTGGTGCCGTAAATGGAGGTAGAGAGACGTCTAACAGGAAAAGAATGATAAGAAATACCGCAAAAATTCCTGTTTTCTACCAATGATCACTAAAAGAGGTGCTAAAATTATACCTAAATACATTGGATTTAAATTATAATTAAATAGTTTAATTCTAAAAACCAAACTGACTGCTGTAAGTAAAGATGTTTCCAGGAATCTTTTACCAAAGGGAGCAAAATCGAACAGTATAGTGATGATGTTCACCGAAAATAAAGTATTGCTGATATCGAGTTTCAAAGTTAGCGAATGTTCTCTTGTCTATTTGCCTTATTGTACTCTCCCTGAGCTGCTCATCCATCTCTCCAAATGATCTCATCTTTCAAAAAAGTTTATACAGTTCCTAGAAACAAACGGCTGGATTGCATTCCATTCAACGCAGCTTTTTGAGGTCTAAACTTCCCCGGGACAGCTAATCATACTAAGTCAGCTCCACTGGAATGACAACGTTTCTCCGTGCCACACTTTTTGATGGACTCGACTTAATGCTCTGCTGGAATACGTTGAGCGTTGGGTTGAATTAACGTGTCAAACTTGTAACGCGCCATGCCACGCGGTTAAGCTGCCAGGAACCGGCTGCTAGCCGATGACGGCGATTCTCCGTAGGAACAAAACCCATCATAAATGTCAATTAAAATCGTCATTGCCGTTAAATGTCCTTTTTCTTGTCGTTGCCGTGTTGGCGGGCGCAACTTCCTCGGTACTGCCATCAGTGACGAATGCCATTTGTCATTTGTGTGTGTGTGTGTAAGCGCGATCGCGCTCGCGTGAAAGTACTTTTTCCCGGTGGCTAAGCGAGCTGACAGTTAGGACACTTACATTCGGGATTCACCGAACCCAGGATCCATCACAGCCCGGCACAGCTGTCCCGTGTCGGGCACGATTCCGCCTAAAAAGCGGAAACCCCTAATCCATCCGTATGACAAATGATGATGAGAAATAGCTGGAACGTAAGGTGACGGAAGTTGCTGCACAAAAGGCAAGGGAAGGCAAAAAAAAAGGAAAGCAAGCACTTCTTAGCATTGTGCGAATGGCACCAGGCGACATGTGAACGCGCTGGATTCGGATGGAGAAGTTCACATTACGAAATGTGCAATGATTATTACCACGCCCTGCGGTACATGGCCGTTGACAGCAGGAAGAAAGGACACCTCGGGACAACACGGAACTAGTGCGATAAGTACTTGTGAATTTATGTGCCAAAAAGAAGGAAAAACCTGTGGCAAAAGGACGCGACTTCGGTCCGTGGTTGGACTGAGCCACGATGGAAAATGTAATACAACGGTGCCAGTCGGGCTGGCCAGAAGAAACTAGCAGCGAGAAATATCCATCACGGGAACGGCCCAGTTTTTCATCCCGGCGGCCAATCCTGGTGCACCGCTCCAGAACGAGTGTCATTTATCGAAGTAATGTGACAGGGAACAATTTTTCAGCCGAGCAGCAGGAATAGTTCTAATCAAGATGCTGATGACACTACGAATGCCAGTGCGTTTGCCGCCCCGGAACCGTACCGGTACTGGTACCGGCTGGAAATTTGAAACTCTTCCAAAAACGAAGGACACGACTGTTTTTTTTTTGCTTATTCTTGCTGGGTCCCCTAAAGCCGGTGCAGTACTGTCCCAAGAATGGTGTCTTGATGCTGTGACGCCCCGGGAAAGTTTCAACTTTCATCTGTACTCAGGCAGTTTGCCTGCTGCCAGTATTTTTTTTCATCTCGAAAGCCCATATTTTCATCTCGTTCCGTGACCCTGTCATCCGCGACATCCTGCGACATTCGAGCCGATCGAACCGATCCATCCCAGCCCTTCACGCTCCCGGAGGCTCTCGCTACAGATTGAAGCGTCAAGTGCGGTGTGGTTTTAAGGCAAACCATTAATGTGACGCAAACCGTGGGCTTTGGCCTGGTGGTGCGGTTAATGTGGCTGGCTGCTTTGCAGTGTCCCTTTTTTTGTGCCTAGACTTCGTCACCCGCGACACTTTTCTCACACATAACGCAAAGATTCAAACACACACACCCGAGCGGGTCGATCTTGGGCTAGGGCTAAAGTGTGGTTCGGATCGTAATATATTTTAATGGACAAACGCGACATGATAAACTCGCGATGACTTTCACATGAGTTTTATGAGCCTTTCTATCGCGACTGAGAGGGTGAATG
This sequence comes from Anopheles rivulorum, assembly GCA_018908115.1. Classification (NCBI taxonomy): domain Eukaryota; kingdom Metazoa; phylum Arthropoda; class Insecta; order Diptera; family Culicidae; genus Anopheles; species Anopheles rivulorum. Next base: position 43,397,201 of record CM032178.1, read on the forward strand.
TAACGAATTCTGCGAACGAAAAAAAAAACAACCTCACACTCCCAAACCCAAGAGTTCCCGTGAAGATTACCCTTGCTGGGAGGTTGAAAATAAATCCTTAATCTATCGGGCGCCTGATCCGAGGATGGGGATCATCCCGCTTTCTGCTTGAGCAGGTGTGAACAATCAGTCGTTTGAAGTGATGATGGATCGTAAAATATGGATAGTAATAAACATGCAGTAAAAAGGCCCGACCAGATGAAGTGATTGTATGCATCAAAAGGGGTTGTGTTGTTTGCGTATGCAAGGGGCCGAGTTTTTTTTTGAGTGCCGTTGATGTATCAATTTAACGATGTTTGCTTAGTACTGTCTTTTGTATTTCGGTGATAATAAAAAAATATTGTTTGTTTATTCTATTAAAATAAATTGAGTAAAGCGAATTTATTTCATTTTCTTTGTTTGTTTCTAGTGGTTGAGATTATTGAAAGGCTCTTTTTATATTCTGTATTTGTGGAGTTTGCTTAAACTAGTTTTGTCAGAGGTGACTGAGATACAGGGGATGCCTAAATGATTTCTTTCAAATAAGTTGAATTTGCGGTCAATACTGTGAAGCATTAGTCTACTTCATTTATTGTTGATAAAGTTATTACTGATACTGGTCACGCTAGTAACCCAAAGTGTTTTTGTTGGAGATCTCGGAGTTCCTCTACGGATTTCGTTTAAGAGACGTTGATTATGCATCCGTTCGAGTGATTGAGTAGTTCCAAAGGTTCTTGTATCTCTGGAACTGGTTTGGGTAACCTTCAAATGGACATCCTATCAATATCCTGTAGCAGACATTAAAACAGCGAGACCGCCGTCATTAGGAGGAAAAAAAAAAAATGCAACTACCTCCAAGCATTTGTGAACTTTAGACGCTTATAGAATAAGTGACTTCCAAAACGAACTTCTGGCTTTGTTGGACCTCAGGGCATGCTCTATTAGTTCAGGCATCAAATGGAACTAAATCCAGGACATCTTCATCAGGGTTTGATGGTAAACAACGATATCCTCCATCAGTTCCGTTTTTCCAAGGTTCGTCCACTATATCTGAATGTCCACTGCCACAAAGAGACTTTCTGCTCTGTTTTTTTCTGGATCTTCGGGATCTCTGTGAGAATTTTATTTAACTGCTGTTTCGCAATAAGTTAGACATCAAGTGGGATGATCCGCGCTACTATCGCTAAACCTCCTCAGATCATATCCTCAATTATTTCCAACAGTTATCCAGTGCAAAAGTCTATTTATAATTTATTATTCTGTAATTCTGCAATATTCGTAGCGTTCTTAGGATACGTATTTAAATACGTAATTTAATAAGGCGACATTTGATGATTTTATTTACAATTTAAATATTAAAAGCAGGTGAGTAGAATTTTGGATGAATGCAATACATTTGTTGATTGCATTGAATTATAGGAACTTAAGTCTGATCTTTGTATAAATATGGTTGGCGTTCTACTGACGTTCTCGATGCCACCAATATAGACATTTCAATTACTTTCGGTCTTCTCACATCGACGAACTTGCGAACATTCGGTAAACCACGAACGATACGATACGATAAATTTGAATTAAACCGATAATAAAAACATCACGCACGTCTTCAAAACTGCTCTTTGCCTCACGCACAAAAAAACTCCCTTATGTTGAATCATGCATTTCTCGACTCTCTCTCCCCGAAAAAAGCCCGCCACAACTCGACTAATAAATGAACATCCAACACGTCAGACGATTATTTTTCATTCGTTCCATTAGTGTCAGAATTGTATGATTACGATACCACAAATTTACCCTCTCGACGAGAAAACGAGGAAAGAAAAAGCGAAATCGAAAAGTATTTTACGAAATGGTTTTTGTTTTGGGGTGCAACATTCACAAAATTACAATTTTCCGTTCTTTCACTATAAATAATCCGGTAGAGTTGAGGATTCCTGGCGCAGGTCCTTTTCATGGCAGGGTAGTTACCTTGTTGTATGTTTTTCGTATCAAAACGCATTACACCGAGCGTGTGCCGTGCGTTAAGAGTTGTAGGTGGCCGTATGACCCTCGAACAGCGATTGGTTTACTGTTATTATCAGGTTTGTCCGTTTTTTTTTCGTGTTCACCCTTGGGAAGATTTTGCAAAAACGTGTTTTTGGAGTTGGCGCGTGCGATTTGCTTTGTATAATTGGCATACCAAAAAAGAAGGGAAGTGTTCTTGTAGGGAAATAGACAACAGTCGTTTCTCACATTTTGAGGTTAACATATATTGCAATACTTGGTAGACATGAACGGCAAGGACACGGTGGGCAAGAAGTGGAATTATGCATTGTTTTAAAATATTGAACACATCTATTCCAAAAATCCCTTAGAAATTGGTTAGTGATACCCTGTGTGACGCTAACACCACAAACGCCGAACGGTAGTAGGTGCTAAACACACATTCTCCGTTCCGAGGGATGTACTTAAGAGGGACTACAATTGTTCTGAAAACCTCACGGAATGTGCTCCAAACGTGTATAAACGTCGAGCATTGTACGAGCATGGCACGTAATCGCCATCGGGTTCGGTAAGCGAGGGTGAACAAAAAAGATATTAATTAATAAATCATTTACACTTAACCTCCACACGAGGGAACCAACGCTAGGATGCGTTAGTACGTTCAAGGGTCCGTCCACTCGTTTGTTTCCCTTACTCCCTCCACTTTTGTGTGCGTGTCTGTGACTGTTGTGTGCCCGGAATGGACGATTTTTCCCTTACGCACTCTTTGCTGTGCCATAAAGTTTGGGGTGAAAAACACATGAGACTCCCAGGGCCACATATGTGGGTGTGCGTTCATATGTGTGTGAGGGATGGCATAAAAAGGATACTCGAAGAAAATGATCATTTTCAGTACGCGTGCATGCGTGTGTTCAGGATTTTCGCTGCGTGAAACCGGTTTTTCGAGTGGCCAGAAACAAGTATAAACGTGAGGTGATGATGAACAGTGATTATGGTATTGAAGCAGCAATGGGGACCTGGGGACTGTGGATCATAAAACGGTCTTTAAGTTTTTTGAATGGTAAAATTGAGGATGGGCATGTATCGTAGCAGGCTACGAAACGTAAGATTAAAGTGGGCGGATTAAAGGAGGCGTGTTGTATTTATTTAATTATTTTAATGTCTTTTTTGTGTGCGATGTTTGTATTACTTCTTTTGTGTTTTTTGCTATTTTTAATCAATTAATATCGAAAACTGGACATCAAAACTGTATCTTATGGTACGTAACAAAGTGATATGTTTATTTGAATACAAAGTTTACACCACTGCAGCGTCACGTCACGTGCAGCACAGTTCATTAGTTGGAAGAAGAACCGCGAATTTATCAGATAGATTATCCTTGATTCATGCGTCTGTCAGCGTGGACACATGTTTACGCGTAATGCAATTCGCTCGCTCCCGCTGCGAGCCGGTTGCGAATTGCCTGCTGACCAAGCCGTACAGCAGGGCCCATATGCCGTATGCTTATGTCATCAATTTGTGGTCATTGAAGAGTTTCCATTTATCATCGGATAATTGTTTCCCTCTGCGTTGCACTGTCGTTGCAGATGAAAGACTTTCTCGTTCGCTTTTACAGGCTCGCTGCCACTTTTGGTGAGCCCTTCAAATACAATTGCAGTGGAGCGTGTCTGGGCCCGGGTGTCCAGTTTGGCATAAACGGGAACAGATAAAACAAATTAACTAACCAAACAAAACTGCATCCGTGTGGGAAAGTGTGGTGGAGCTCATCCTTCGATGAGCATCGGACACGTGCTGGGAGCGAGGAGCATGGAAAGTGAAGAAAGTGAGAGAGGGTGGATGAATTTGTTCTGGCCGTTTGTCGGTTGCATAATATGATGCATGACATTTAAACATAAATTTCCATCTGTTTTTCAATTGACCAACCGCCGTTCATGCTGCGAAGATAATTGAATCGTACAAACAAGCGCCAGGCTCGGTCGGTTTGCGCGATCCTATTGAAGCTTGGATGAATTCCCGCACACCATAGGTCTTGGAGGAGGTGTGGAGAAGGTGAGGGTGGGGATGGGGGAGATGGAAAAAACATGCTGGCCAGGCGTAGTAGTGCGGCAGTGATCTACCGGATGCTGTCCGGTAACCACCGTGTGGCACGTGTTGCCAGCAGGGAAACCAGCAGGCCCTCTGGCTGTGTACGGTTTTGCCATTGCAGCCCAGGCCATGCACCTTCGGACTCGGGAAAATAAAGACAGAAGCAACATATGCGGCCCGAAACCGCAACAGATTCCGGTTTCGGAGGAACAGAGCGATCTTCGTGGCAGCTGAAGGAATCGTACAGGTTTTGCTCTCAATAGAGCTGGCACCCGGTGGATGTGCCGAATGGTCAGTGTGGCAGTCGGTGGGCCGGCATTTCAAACGGGTTGATTTAGAGGTCTGCGTTGGTGGATCGAATCGAATTTCTTGAACGGTTCAAGCGTGTTCTTCTGGTGGACCACCAGAGTTGTCACGCGTAGTGTCTGCCATTAGACCGAGTACAGTGCGGGATGAAATAATTAAACAAATCAATTTATTTTATTAATTTTTATTAGTCATACTGTTTTCCGATTGGTATATTGTACAGAAATAAAACCATTTGTTTGTTTTGTTCTACTTACAGGAACAACTATATTTGATCGTATAGGATTATTGTAGGAAAATGCATTTTGTCAGTTATTTATTATCTTTTGGCCAAAGCGAAAATGTAAAGTTTTTATCTCGAGCTATTAACCTTCGTTATTCTTCGAAGAACTTTTCTTATAATTATTTCAATAACTTCTTTACTTATTTTTTTCTTGCATATTAGATTTATTAAAAATAAACTTACAAAATGAATTTCCATTAGTTTTGACTATTTTCTCTCAATTTTTGTTTTTTTTTTATTGATGTATGTTTTTGCTTGTGTTTCATTTTTTCGATAAATATGTATGTTTTGTTCAAATTTGAAATTGAGAATATTTCTATTCAATTCAAGTAATATGTTTTGTATTGAGTTTCATTCTGTTGCATTATGTATTTTTTCTCGTTATTGTGGAAAAAGAAACACTAAAATTACGTCCACTAGTGTAGATCGTCCCTCACACGGAAGCATGTTCAGCATAATTGTTCCCGGCAGCTTGATGTCTATTGAAAATCAATTATAGCTAACAACCCCGAGGAGCCTCGGTCCGGTTTCGGTTTCGATTTGCCGTCCAGCACGTAAAGATAGCACCGGCGAGAACCAGAACCGGGCAGCACGCTGCGCATAAAAACCTTCTAACCAGAAATGTATTTATTAGTGGCTGAGAGGGTTTTATGGTCGTATCGTCACGCGCATACAGCATACAGCCACAGACGCCCCGAATGCACGCACGTTTGGTCACATATGTTTTGGATCCAGTTCCAGATCGGGTACGGCGGTTGACATCTCGACAAATGCATACGTCGACGGTACCAGGATCAAATTCTTCCGTTTGGCTCGTTTGGTGGATTGGAACTCCTTCTGGTCGGCCAAAGATTGGGTGTGAAAATGCATTTGACACGGTTCGCCTTTTTTTGTTCACCTTGTAGTTAACCGCGAACCGCCGTCAACTTGTGGCGTGGTACGAGCGATAACGATTTGAATTATTTGTTCAAAACAGCTAAGCGTGGCACGGGACCGGTTTGTTTGACGTTTGCTGTTCGGCACCATCGCGTATCGCACCAAGCTCAGGCCGGGTTTGGTTATTTAGCTGGCTTTTCTTTGGAAAGCTTCTTGCAAGAAACATCTCCGTTGTAATCCGTAAACTAAACAACGGAACGGATGGTTGAAAATCTGTACCCATTTTCAGTTCAGTCAGTTTGCCGAAACGAGTTCTTCTCCCCGCAAGGGTGGACGAAACAGCGCAAACAATGCCTTCGCATTAGCTTTGTTGGCGTGTTTGGTTAGGAGTGAAGTCGGAAGTAATAATTCCTACCCGTCATTCACCGGGACCCGAAAAGGACGCTTAGCATCAGGGATGCTCGTCCAGTTACTGCATTGTGTTTTGCAACCGAAGAATAGGTTCATTCACACCAGCCACACCGAGGCTGTGTCCTGCGTCCGGAAGCCAAAGCAGCAAAAGGACAGCACCCGAAAGGACATCTTCCCGCGTTCGGAACGGGGTACCAAGTTGGTACACACAGGTTTCGCAGCAGCACACGGCCAGGGATTAGTAGCTTTTCCATGTTACGAAACCCGGCCAACAATGGCTGACCGATGGCGAAGACGGATGACTTTGACCGACGGAACCCACTGCCACACTGCCGTCCTGCTGTGTGTGTTGAAGGATGCTTCCACATCAACTCGCTGTCTCTCTTTCGCTCTGTTTAGAAGGGTGCAACTGGGCGAAACGAAGGAAATGAAATTATTTCCACCTTTTTTCCCCCTATTTTCTGCTCCTTCTTTCTCCTCAGTTTGCTGTTTTGTTCCCGTTTTTGGGCCGCTTGCTTCCACTGGAGTGCGATTCATTTCGGTGAGTAAATTGATAATTTATCACACGCTGTTGTCATTTCCGGTGCAGACAGCCGATTGCTGTTTGTAATGGCAGCGGCAATGGACATTTGGCAATTGCTGCACCCGGGAGGTTATTTTTTGTGTGCATGTGTCTGTGCAAATGTTGTGCAATTTTCTTTAGACTTCCTGTTACGTGTGTGTGGGGTTGCTGTAGTTCATTTATCATTGCAAAGAATGGTTGCGTGAGAAGGTATTTGGAAATGTATTTCGGTTTGCTATTCAAGGTACAGTTCATAATTAATGCTTGCCAATCCAACTTCAGGTAGGATATGGGAAATTGGAAAGTAAGCAGTTTCTGCCGATTTGCAAATCTATGACATGATGCTTATTTACTACGAATTGTTGCTACGAATTCAAAGAAGTTTAATTGAAAGCTTTTCCAAATGTAATTAAAAGTTAATATTGTTTTTCTTCGAAAATTTGTTTCCTGGTATTTTGTTATTGTTTGACAAAGTCTATTTACAATAGTAAGCAAAATAAAGTACACACCTCATAGTTTTGTTGAATATCGCGTGTGTGATTCGTATTGAAGTAAACACTGTGTATTAAACCATGTATGTACATGGTACATGTATATATTAAACCATGTATGTAAACACAGTACATATTAAACCATGTTTGTTTTTAAGTTAAATTAAATTTAATGACACCCTTCAAAGAAAGTGATTTACTTGTCAATTGCATCAAGAGCTAAGAATTTTCCGATATTCGAAAGAAGAGTTTTACTTTGGTTGCATTACAAATGAACGAAATTTGTAAGTTCTACATTGTTTTCAAGTACATTAATGTCAATGACGTTGATATGCTTAGTTGTGTCATGTATAAGTTTATTTGTATGTATTAATAAGTATGACGGCTCGATGCCATATTGTCAACATCGCTTGTGATGACTTAATTCATGAACAATAATGATAAGGCATTTCCTCTTTATTCTTTGCCTTATCGCGGGCACATTTGGTTGCGGATATAAAGACTTAGACCATCATATTTAAGTTGTTATTTAATTTTAGGGTCAAACTGAGAATTATATAATATACATAAAAAACAATTAATTTTGGCGATTTTTTTAGGTGTCTGAGTGTTTTTCTATGCAAATCAAGATTACATTTTTAGGAGTACTTTACTTTGCATTCTTGGATTTCGCTATTAAAGGTTTGTAAACCATTCACGAATAAAAAATGTGCACTTTTTATTGACTTCACCTAAGAGAAATTTAAAAAAAATGTAATATAGGCATTTTATTTTGGCTACTACTGTAATTCTATTCTTTGTTTTTATCGTTTATTGAAAATGTCTGAAAAAGTCTGTTTTAATTAACCCTTATTTAGGTGAAGGGATTGTAGTTAGAAGTAATTCAGCACATATTGTTGCGTTTAGTGCTGTCTGTAAGGCGAATCTGTAATCACAATTTAATGTAGCAGCTGAACTTCTTTGAGGGATCGTTGGTCTAAAAGATCGTTAGAACTCAGGAAAAGTTACTGGGAACTTTGGAGATATTGAGTACTGCTTTTGGAAGAGGGTCTTGGACTGAGGGATACGCCCATCCAGAAGACATGACACGTACAGCTGCGTTTAGGATATTGAGACATTAGTCGAGTCGAATGCCAAAGCATGTCTTCGCATGTCGTCTAGTCGTTGATCTAGGGTAGAAGTTGACCAGATGGGCCAGGCCATCCTGAGGGTATCTGAGTTACAGTTGCCTATATTAATGTCTTTATTGCCGTCTAATTTGAATTGCGAGGACCCTGACTACTCTCGAACTGAAGAAGCATAATTTTGGCATAGATGTAAGTTGACGATTCAACAATCAGTTATCGGAAGTCCTCAATATCTAGGTTTATTTATTTACAATGAATAATAAAAAAACTATGCTGTTTTAATAGTAAACTTCCATACAAACGTATGGAAACGTATAACACACTCTTGTGAACCCATTTTTTGTTTTGGATTTTGTTTTACAAACCTTCTGGCTAATGAAGTCATATACACACTATACGGTCGACCTGAGCTTCATTGATGCGCATTCTTTTGCCGTCCGGAATTGTCTAATTCTAAGCTGCATCAAAGCTGCATCCGTGTATACGCAGCTGCCAGTGATTATGCCCAATCAACAATGGGAAGGGAGAAAAAAACCGATTCAATTACCACTGCCTGGTTCGTTTGCTACTGGAAAGGTAAAAAATTGTCAGCCAGCCAGAGTTGATCATTCGAATGCAAAATAGTTTTGAAACCGATTGAAAGGATTTTTTACTGTTGAACCATGCACTCATACGGACAATTAAAGGAACGAACGTTTGCGGAACGATTGTAACAGAAGTCAAAAACGAACCATAAAAATGGTTGGCTATGGGGCGTGCCTCTCCCAGCGCGGATGGTACTGTGGTAAAAGCGTTGCCGTTTACCATGCAATCAACCATTAGGTTAATTTTGGGGCAATTAGCATAAATAACAGTGTAAAAAGGGGTACCCTTAACGCTACAAGTCGGGTGGTGTATTGGTGCACTTAAATCAACGTCAGCGAGTTCATTGTCACGGTGCCACTTCCGCGTGTGCGTATAGATTTGTTCGACCAGCAAACGGTGTGGCGATCCCTTTGATCCCTTTTTGTCACCTTTCGGAACGGAAGTGTGTGCAGCGCTGTCGATGTGTCTGCCGGCTGCATACGAAATGGCTGCAACAGCAGCGGGATGATTTTATTCTCCTTTTGTGCGCCTAACGACGGAACAAAAAAAAAAAGGGGAAAAGCAGAGCATAGTTACACGCAGAAGATAGCGTTCGAGGGATTTCTCGGTGAACGCGACAGCCATCCCCTTTTGGCAGTACATGAACATTTACATGAAAATCAATAGCTGGTGGCGCTTCGGGAAAATAAAATAAGGAAGAACGGCGCAGCACACAGCGTGTCCTGTCTTTCGGGGATTTAGCCACGCGCGCTCGGGCTTCGTGACTGTTGTAACGCTCGAACGGAATTTTGGGTATTGCTTTTAACTGTGGGACAGTTTCATAACACGGTGGTTCAAACTTTTATTTGGAAAAGTTAGACTTATTTGCATAATGATTTATTTTAATTATTGCATAACAATATTGAGCTATATTCTGACCTTTTTAACAAATGATACAATTCCTTATATAAAAGTCGTTTAATAATATTTTCCCCTTTTTTATAATTCGATGCACCCATTGTGCTATCCCGCATCTCTTGATGCATCATAAATAACTGCATCATGCAAGTCTGCACCCAAGAAGTGCCGTGGCTGCCTGCCGTGCGTTAAAGACCACTACGGAATCCTTGAATCGGTGCCGGGGGATTTGTTTATTCTGTCTTGGCGCAAGAGTCACCCGTGGCCATGCTTTTCGAATGCATCCTGCGCCTTAGTGCAAAGCAGCAAACCAGGGTGGCCTAAAAATATTTCTCCAGCAGCATCGTGAGTGCATGCGGATCCGGAATCCGGAGGCCTGAAATAAGGGAAATATAAAAAAGAAAATGGACCCCTGTGCAAACGACAGCGCCATTGCAATCGTGCTGAAGGGCGCGACTCGCCCGTCTCACGATGGGTCTCCTGCGAGTGGTTGAATATGGCGTGAAATAAAAATGTACCACCGGCATCAGGTTCATCCCTCTCGCGCACCGTGGACGTGGATGCTGTCGGCGGGGACGAGGTTACCAGACGGACATAAAAGACTCCCCGAAGCTATAAATATCTTCTGCCCCTGTGATTCCTTCGTAATCCCTATTCTCGAGGCTCCGTATTGTGCGCTACCGGGGGCGTACTGGCCGAGTGTCGGTACATCGTCTGGAACGTTCTGCTACCTTCCACACGCCGGTGCACCCTAGCCGTATTGTCCTGTGTGCGCAACCGGCAAGAAAAGGCATCGAAAACATTTATTCATATAAACAAACATCCGGCTTCGGCGGACGGTTCCCTCCGGCTTCTGGTCGGTGCGACATTCACCGGGCAAAACCTGAAGAATAAACCATAATGTGCACATGATAATAAATGTATATCTCTTCCGGCCTTTGCGGCCCGAGATACCCGTACGCTCGCTTTCGTTGGTTTAGGTCCGAAAAATTTTCGCACGTAAGGAATGGTGTACGGGTGTCCGTCTGTTCTTGCCGTCCAGACACGCTTTACTAGCACGCTTACCTTGCCCGTCGTGGTGTGGTGCATGCGAAAGCCCACAAGGATCTTCCGGACGATCGGGAAGATTTCATGTGTGTGTTTGTGTGTGTTTGAGTGATTGTGGATCATGGTTGGAGTGGGTTGTGTGGAGACGGTGGGAAGTTTTGGAGGTTCCGCCCCTCCTTTTTTTTGTCCAATGTCCATTTTGAAAGCAAAGTAGAAAACCAGCATGTTGTGTTCCGCCTTCAAGATGGGGGGGCAGCAAGCATTTGAGAAATTGGCAGCATTTGTCTTTGCGTGCCAAATGCAGATATTGGACCAACTGTTTAGGGATATGCTTTGTTCACTAAACACGACCGAATTTTGTTGATGGTTGCATATTAAAGACATTATTTGGGCATATTTTTGTGCAGCTGTTAGAATATCATGCATATGGAGAATTAAAGAAGCATTTAAGGTAATAACGAATTTGATTTGTAACGGAAAGTTTTGGTACTAAACATATTCACAATATTCTCATTTGCTTAATCCTGTAGTTAAATAGGGTTTCACGTTGCAGAAAACAAGCTTTTCCATCATATCCACAACGTTTGGTTTGAACTAGACGATAGTTCACGCCATGAACACAATCTTGACTGCTTAACAAATAGTGTCTATTTCAATAACACAATCATAACATCAGCTTAAATAAACGTCAAATTTGACGGTTTGTTTGGTTGACTCTAATTTGTTTGCAACATTGTGCTAATGTGAATAATTAAGCTAATGTGAAGAATATGTTATTAAAGTGAACACTCTTGCTTAAGCTTAAGCTTGGCCTGTGTTCAAGTCGTGGAGTGACGTAAATCAAACGTTTTGCTAAAGATGGAAATTTATGTTTTCTGCAATGTGAAATGCTTTTTGCTATTGTTAGATTTGTTTTCGAAATTTACTACCAAAATATAAATATAAATACAAATGTTTGAATGTTACATTAGAATTATTAAATTAGCTGTTTGGAGCATTGTTTGTGCAGTGTTTTATATTTTATTTTCAATTTCCGTGTTTTATTCCGAATTAATTTTGTAAGAACTTTGTAAAACGCAGGTTGTTCAATTACTCTTTTGATGCTAATTTTGTTTATAAATCATGTACGAGTTCGGCACTATTGATGAAACGTTTTATCAACAAATGATCAATTTTATACATTTTATCCCATAGAAAGGAACAGATTTTTCACAAGCATTGATGCATTTTGATGAATTAATTTAAAAAAAAACTGAAATACATAAGATCCGCTCCTGCTCGGGTTGCCCATCATTCGCCAGAAGTCCGCTACAAACCGCATGTTGTAGGATATGAAACATTGATATAAATTCCATCCCGTGTACATTCTGGAGGCAGGTCATGTCTGTCCCATTCAGGGCGATAGTTTGTGTACCTTTTATTTCCAGTTTTAGCACAAAAACCCGGAGATAAATTCAATAATGAATTTGAATTCAATTGAATGCCGGGCAATGGACAGATGGACGCGACAAACATCATGCAGCAGCATTATGTACCGTTTGGAGAATTTCCCATTTGTCCAATTTTCCGCTCACCGTCAAAGCGGTCGCATGTTTTTTTTATTTCGCGTTTGTTCCCCTTTCGTTGGTTCTGGTTTGATTTATGAGTTTCCCGTGCAGTGAAAGGGAGCTGGTTTTCTGGAATCAGGCCATTGAATGGTTTAGGAAATAAAAAGGGACAGGGAAAAAAGGAAGTGCAATAAAACGGCAACCAGATCGACGGTCGGTTTTCCTCAGGTGAAAATGCAATTGCACCTCAGCAATTCAGCGCAACAGAGGACAGACGTTGACAATAGCTCACCGATGTGGACGACATTCGTACCGGCAAAGGTATGCGAATCCGGTGGTGAAGCGAATGATCGGAAGAATCAAATTTAGAAACCTGAAGCCGGGTGACCATATGAAAAGGTGCATTATGTCCGCATCCGATTCTCGTTTCTCGCTTTCTTTGGCAATCGGTGGAGTTCTTTCAATTTCAAGCATTGCTGCGGGATGATACAGCCTCTACAGTTTGACTAAATTGTCCTTTCTTTGATTGCCGAACGAATCATCCAGACTGCCAGCCAAGTTCCTATTCTTTTTTTCTCTTTTTGGCGGATCTTTCCTGTCCCCTGGCTGTTCGCTATTCAAAGCGGTTGGAGCTGGAAATAATCGAAAACCGCACCGGCAACGAGCGGAAGTGATGCTCAATAACGATTAAATGACGGTAAATTGTTCTAATACCATAAGAAGGTTATGGTCGGCCTGCTGATCTCGCATCGATCCGACGTTTCGGATGCGGTCGGTCGGAGGATAATTTGTCATACAATCCCACCTTTTGATACCAAAAGGGCACGATACACGTTCGTGCGTATCTCCGGTCGCAGATAAAGTAGAGAAAAAGAAAACGTTTCGAAAGCACGCTACGGATATGAAATGTGGACAGTGGAAAAGAGAAAATAAAGGGCATAAAGACACCATCTTCTTATACCGCAGGAAAGGACATTTCTCCCGCCCCGGGTACGATGGACGGTGTTTACACGGGAATTATGATTATTTCTTCCAGTTCCGGTAAAGAAGTAAAGGGATTTTCGATTCAGTATTTTGGAGACTGTTCCGCATCGAAGTAAGTTCGGTTGACTGTGATCGATCGATAAAAGCAAACCTACCAGTCTAACCTCGAAGTTAGGAAAAGGCAAAGCAAACCTATTGCCACGGAGAGAAAACGATTTTGTGCCACATTCTAGTTTGTGTTGCTTGTTTTTGACTGGGTTCTTCCATTTGTCATAATCATTTTCTAATCGAGTTGAGTCGAAACTTCCAATTTTTATTTTTTTACCAATATCCTTAATTTTCTCCCTATTCATCTCTAAGACCTTTGGGGGACAATAGGCGATAGAGAAAGCGGTTTGCTTGTTGTTCCGATTCAACCAACTTTTGGGAATAGTTGAATGCATGTGTTTAGATCTTTCTAACAACATTAGGTCTACATGAGACAGTATGATATAAAATATTCCAATATTTTGTCCGGTTTTTATCAATATAGTGATAGAAGATGTAGTGGTCATGTATAAACTGTTGCTTAAAAATAACTCATTGGCTAAAGATATTTATAATTTATAATCTATTATGGGATTCTGCATTTCGATGATTCTGGAAAAGAAGAGTGTACCTGTATTGGATAAAATAAACTCTCAAACAAAACAACAAAGTAACTAGTGACAACTTAAGTTGAGGCAATCCAAATCTAAAGCGTACAACATGTTTCAAAAGTGAATTAGAACATGCTAAATGGTTTTCTTCGCATTTATAACTCCATCAGCTCTTCTGGGAATCTTTGATATGTTTTGTTAGAAAGGCTTTACTTACGTAATGTTTATAGTTCCGGATACAACATTTTTCTGCAATGTTACAAGTGCATACATTGGTTGGTATTTTTGGTGGCTTTGAGCTGACAAGTTTCTGAATACTTCATAATTGACCAATGTTTTGAATTCGGCAAACAACAAAACTCAAGTTCCAAGAAATGCTCGTTATTTTAAATTTTGCTCGTTTTAAAGTTGCATTGGTGTACTATCCGATTTATTCGTTTAAAGTAGTATTCCTTATAAGAAGCTTGATTGTGAGATATCGCCTTGAAGTAGAAGTAATTGTGAGAATCATAAAAAAATGAAATGGGGAGTTGAAACGTTTATCCGAAACAGAAGTTCATCATCTTGATCCATTTTACTGGCATTGTGGAAAGTGATTCCTTTTACCATTGTTTGCACTATAGCATATTACAAAAGGTACAATTCCTAAAAGTTCTAAAATTCGGGATAAGCTTAATTATTTCTCAGAAATATAAACGAGCAGTCTGCTTGCCACATCAGAACAGTTAGCTGTAGAAAGATTTCAAGCCCGAACGCCATGAAGTACGCGGCAATCGTACCTGTTGTTCTATTTGCAGCTAATTTCCAAAAGTTTTTAAGCGAACAATGTACAAATAAGGCCTGAAAGTAATAAATTCTGCAAATATTGTATCAGTTTGCAGCGTAAACGATTTAGCCGCCAGTAGCGTAAAGTTCCGGTTTCCGGTCGAACCTGATGGCTTTATGACTTTTTTTTTGGCGCATGCTATTGGGCTTTTGATGCGTTTTCGGTTTCCTTTTGACGGTGAAGGTTTTTTTTGCCTTTTGCCGCCTGTTCCGAGCCGCTGCACGCGTTATTGTGACGCGGGCTCGAAAATGTGCTGACTGAGCTGGAATGGTAAAGACTTGTCGAAAGTAGATTATGCCTAAGCCGGTTGTTTGTTTCTCAATTTCGAGCAGCCAAGCGCTACCGACCGAGTTCTAGCGAAAAGGCACTGGAGCATATAAAAATGCTAAAAAAAGAGAAAAAAAGGCCTGGCGACTGGTAAAGAGAAAAGAACTGCAAACAACACCACCAGGACTCGGGCTCTCCCGCGCTCAAGGTTTGCCCTGTTTTCTCACAAGCTCAAAAGATTTAGCGGAGAAGCGCGTCGGTTCGACGAATACCGGCCCTCATTACCGGTAGCATTATTGAGCGAAGGATGGCACATAAGGCACAATCATCCCTTGGTAAAAAAAAAGAAAATTGCAAGCAAAATAGCGTTTTGGCGCTCGTTCCCCTTACATCCCTTGGGGGACAAAAACCCAAGATAAGAAAGGAACAAAACCGGAAAGGCTCGCGGCACGGAGATGATGGTGAAAGCGAACAAAAAAAAAGCAGAATGGGGCAAAGTTTGTGGCGAATCCCCCAGAAAAGTAGCACGAGCAAAATAATGAAAGTAAATAAGCAAAAGCCGAATGTAATAATCTCAATTGTAAATTACCGGAAGTTTGGTTCGGTATGTGGCTTGCTGTCCCTACCGGACCATTATTAGGGACAGCAAAAACAAAAAATAAGGAAGCACCACTTCCCAGGAGTGGAGAGTAGACAAAAAATGGGTGTACATATATGCCCAACGCCCAATCGAACCACGTCCCGGCGGTTTCTGGTTGCGGATGGCGAAAGCGAAATGTGATACTTTCACTGGCAGACCAATTCGACTGATGGGTCGAAATTCTGGGTCGTACCGGGTTGCTCTCGGTCCACTATCCACCAATGTTCTTGCCCCAGACACAGGCACACGTGATAGGCAGAACCACTTCCTGCCAGCTGTAATATTCACCACGACATTGCACGGAGTATTAATTTTCCGTTTCGTTGTTTTCGATTTCGCGGGCATATTTCCGTACTGCGTACATTGTTTTGCCCATTTCGGAAGCACAATAAGGTTGCATCGGTACAGATGTGTTAAAAAAGTGGCTTTAGGTAGGTTTTGGGTTGCTTTTTGTTCTGTTTGATAAAATGCAATTTGATGAATGTAGAGTGTGCTTGAAAGTGCTGTTAATGGGATTCAATCAAAATTAATATAGTATTGGAATTTTTCCTACAAAAACCTTGTACATAAACTACATTTTTCAACAAGAACTCAAGGAATAAATTTAAATAATAAGGAATATAAATGAAGAAATTTGGGGCAGCCCGGTGGTGCATTTGGCAACGGCGCCAGTCTCTAACACGACCGGACCGGGTTCAAATCCCATTCGGTCCGTCCCCCCGTAGCACGGTCTGACTAGCCTGCTACGTGGTAAAATTAGTCTAATACGGCCTGGTCCGTTCTAACATAGTAAAAAAAAAAAAAAAAAAATTAAGAAATTTGTTGGATGTGTTGGATGTGAAATAAATGTATAATGGAAAAAGTTTTATAAATAAACTCTATTTTATTATAGTAAATCATTACATTCCATTTGAATCCTGCTTCTAGACTTGAATTTACTAGACCATAACCTAGCTGCCATAAAGCTTATCCAGCAAGATGACACCGACCTACACTTTGTTTGTAAACTCTTGCGATGTAGTCATTGGCTGCAGTAAGTCGTCAATGTAACTGCCAGCATTAGCGCAATCGTTGCCTCGAAAGAGGGATGAAATGAAGGTGTTGGATCTTTCAGTAAATAATCAATGTAGCATTGCAAATTTAGAGTTCTATGATAATAGAAAAGTTTGAAATTGCATAAAACGAATAGCGGTAGACCAATGTATTTTTGCATGCTAATTGTGGTATCCCTTGTAAAATAGCATGTTTTATGCTTAATTGTGCTAATCAAACCTACTTGTGCTAGCATTATCGCAGTACTGTCACTGTAACTGACGTATTATATCCAAACATTTCGATGTTGTACAATGAACATTTTTATCTACTGTTTCTCAAAACTTACTATAAATCGCCTTAAGAAAAGGCTTAGTAATTCCAGATGTAAGTAAATAAAAATTACGCATTTATAACGAAAAAATTGAAAACTACTTCGGAAATTTCAAGAATTCCACAAAAACAAACTTTACAAAAAATTCTCCGCACAAATAAAGTGCGAAATAAAAAAAATGCTTCACAATATGCATCGCCAACTGGATAATAGATATGGACCAGGATGTTCCATTATTCATGTCCTTCCTTTGTTGCGGAGACAGTTCTCAATCACAAGAAGCTATTGGTCAAGCTGAATCTTAAAAAAAGGGATCTATCCCTGGCCACTGCTTGTAAAGCTCTTTTCACTCCGCCTCATGTGTAGCACTTTGCGATTCGACACCCGACATTAGGCCTTGCGGGACCAAAGCCACTTCCGGGGCACCTTTTCCCTTGCTACGGTTACATCCGTGGCATCCCTCTCGCTTGCTGCCCGAATCCTTGCGGCCGGAAGCGTCAACCACTTGCTGTCAACGGCACCACTTGCGGTCGGTTAATACCGGCATAATGTCTTCCTGTTTGCTTAAATATTCTCGTCCGCAGGTGTGTACTGGCAACAGCAACAGGACGGAAGATCAAATGCTCTTTAATGCTTACCGTGCGCAGCGACTTTTCCATCACGACTGGTGCCGACCCCGGGTGTTGGGCGTATTGCTTTTGCATCCATTGTGCAGCCCATTGTTCTATTTGACAAAGTGCCACCGGGGAGTCTTGGGGTGGAAAAAGAAACTCCTTCCACCGCCCTCGGGGAAAAAAGGCCAAGAACAAGAAAAAAAAAGATGGGAAAAAAGAAAATCCCTTACAACGAGAGTTTAGCTGTAACCTTTATCGTCGTTAACGGGTGCTACCACGGGTGGGTGTCCTCTGGTAGGACGAAATGAATCGAAAATTTCATTTGAATATTTTATGCCTTCATCACAAGGAAGCAAGTTTGCTCTCGCTATCTTTTTCCTTGGCCGACGCGAGCTGAGTTTTCAATGTTCCAATGCTGTTAAACGCCAAAACGCTCGGATTGGGCTGCTGTCCGACTACCGCTGCTACGACTACTTTTACTACTTACGGATTGTCCCCCTGTTTGCATAAGTCGTCGAATGATTTATTCATAAATCTTTTCCTTTCTGACGTAAAGGCTCGCGTGCGCGCGTTTGTCTGGCTGGATCAGTCCCTGGGTGGATTTTTCTACCCCGTTTCCTTCAAGGATGAAGGCTTGGGGAATTTATATTTTTATCACCCCACAGCACATCAGTGGTGCAGCCGGGAACGGCACGGCCGACTGCCAACCGTTACCATGGACCATTGAGTCAATGCACTGGGATTCGTTTGCTTTTTTTTTGCCATCGGTTCTTTTTTGCTCCAGTCGGCTTTATCATATAATAGGTCGCTCGGTCGTGGTGTGTTCCATCTTCCATCTTTAAAAGCAGTATTATATTATGTGCTGTTTTCAATTTTGTTTCGCCTGTTTTTTTCCTTGCTTCTGAAAGGAAGAAATTATTATCCTTTGCTGGCAGGATGGGCGATTCTCTCTGGGGATAGATTCTGGCTGTAAAAAGGGAACGTTTACATGTACCATGCTTATGCTCGCGCGGTGCATGCATTGATGTAAATCTTTCAGCCTGCGGGCAGAATGATAAGCTGGATGGAGGAATTTAGAAGGAAAAAGACAAATGTCTAGAACGGTCACGATAGATTGATGCACGATTAAACAGCTGTTTAATAGATTTGTGCTGGGTTAAAGGGGAGATTTTGCTTTCGGAAAATTAAACATAGCTTCAATTTTTTGTATCTAGGCAAAAAAAGACTATTAATTATGCATTGAACGTCTCTACTATGAACTGTTTTATTGCTTGCTATTGCTTCATTTGTTTCGTCTTTCAATCGTCTTGTTTCTTTCTTCATTATCTCTTTTGTTTAAAGCAAAGAATAGATTTAAATAGTTTGAACTTATTGCTTTAGTTTTCTTTCCTTTCTACTCTGTTTATTGTTTGCTTTTGAGAAATTTATAATTCTTTGTCACTGGTATAAAAAAATTTTGTGTTGAATTAAACGTTTCCACTATTATCTCTTTGTTCTATCTATCTTCTCTTCTATTTGCTTCAATAACAAGACCTATCTTGTTATTGGTTCTAATGTTTCTTCCTTCATTGATCTAGCTTGTTTCTCTTCAGTTTTTTCTATTTGTTTTTCGAAAGAAAAGAATTAGAAAGCTGAAATTATGTTTTTTTTTTAAATTTTGTTTTGGCTTTGTACTCTGTTTACTGTTTTTTCCGACAATTAAAAATTCGTAGTAACTAGTATTAAAAGAGATAAGTGTTGTATTAAACGTGTCTGCTATTATCCATTTTATTGCTTTTTATTGTTAATTGTATCTTTCTTAATTTTTTTTTACTATGTTAGAACGGACCAGGCCGTTTTAGACTAGTTTTACGTCGTGTTGGGACTAGCGCCGTTGCCAAATACACCACCTTATCCTTCTTAATTTATCTAGTTCGTTGCATTATGTTTCTAGTATTGGTTTTTTTTGCATATCGGTTTTGTTTATTACAAACCTTGTATAAAAAACTTCTCTAATCTTATTTTTTTTCTACTTTGTTCCTTTTGAATGCGTCGTAACTGGCAAAAAAGCATGTTTTTTATTTAATGTGTCTGTTAGTATTGGTTTTATTTGCTTCTTATTGTTTCTTTTTCATTTTTCTTAGTTTATCTGATTTGTTTTTTAATTTGGTTTTATTTGTTTATTAGCAAGTTTGAATAAATCTTATTTTATTTGTGTGTTTTTACTCTGCTATCTTTTTACGGTATTTATTGTTTAAATTTTCTAAACGTTTTTATGTGTTTAAAAGTTTCGTTTTAATTTTTATATTTGTATCACCTCGTTAAACATGTTTCGATATTTCTCTCTTCATGCTCACAGTTTCTTAAAATCTCGCAATGTCTACTTACACGGCTACTTACCACGCATCTTCACTTACTTAGCATAATTTCACCATCAATTCGTGATTGGCTGTCGGCCAATAACATTTTTAAGCGGCATCACTGCTGCAAACGTGCGTAACTGCGCCCGGCAGCTGATCGGCAGTTCATTAAAGCGTGTGGCGGAATCTATGAAGCGTATGCATATTCATGCTAGTAACTGCCACGCATCCTTCTCAGCTTCAGCTTCGGTGAGCATTCTTATTTCAAAACGATTTTTTTTCTCTCCTTGTTCACACATATTGGATATTTGACTCCGCCAAGCAGCGCCCGGCATCCCGGTCCATGAGGACATAAAATTTTATAAAGAAAAACACTCACCCGTAGAGGGAGCGGGGAAGGGATACGGGTCCCTCACACACACACACACATACACATAGAGCCAACACTCCAACGCTCAAAACATAAACCGTCATCATCCTCGAAATGTCACCCGAAAGGCAACGGAGCGTTTACCGGCGACGTTCAGCGAACCGTTGCATGATTTCGGCGTTCCGGTGCCGCCTGTTCACACTTGTGCTGGGCGAGCCGACGCACACCGACCGGTGGCGGTGACAAGATGAAAATGCTACCCAGATGTTGATACCCGGTGCCTTTCGTACACCGCAGCAAATGGCAAGAAGAATAGAAGACTAACACCGTCCAAAAGAGAGAAAAAAGCACACTTAAACGCATCTTAGTAACAAAAAGGAAAAAACGAAGAAGATATTTTTGGGGAAACATCTACTTGGAAAACCTCTTTGGACGGATCGGGAGCCATTGCTCGGCGTGCTCGGACAGCGGTGCGCGGTGCTGGCTCGGCGAACCAGGCACGAGGTGTGAGAACTAACGCCTGACGTGTTCGATTCGGAAGTATATCCGCACCCGAAAATCAATCCAGCCCGGCAGCATTTGCAGTAAAACCGTCCATGTTCGTGCGTGTGTGTGCTCTCCATTTGGAACTAATGATTTGCGTCACATGTGTGTGGAACGTTTCCGGGTGTGTCGTTTCCACCTTTTTTCCGGGGGGTGGTAGTTAGCCGTCCCGTTCGCGTTTGCTGGTGTGTGTCTTTTTTTCTCTCTTCATGTTCTCTCTGTTTCCTAGGCTGGAAACAAAATCTCCCGCGTACATGGAAAAGGATGACGAGTGTTTTGACATGGGTTGAACACAGACGGATACATCACGAGGGTTTCGACGGAGTTTGAGGCAATGCTGTCGGTTAAAATCGATGTCGTCACGGTGGGAAAACAACAAAGCCTGTCACTAAATAGTTAAAATTAATTAGCAAAATTCATTAAAGCCAACAGCTGCGATGAGGAAGCCATAAGTTCCGAGAGCACAGTGGGATTTTGTAGGTCGTGTTTGATGCGATCAAACATTTTGCTCTTTTTTGTTTCAATTTTGCTAGATTTATTCTTAAAAGGCTTGTTATATTTATTATTTTAATGAAATGTTTGAAATATAATCAATTAAACTTCAAAATGGACAAAACTTTATGAATTGAGAGCTAGTCATTTTGTTTTGTATTTTTTCCTTGTTCATCGTTCATTGTGCAGCATTGCGGAAGACACATGATGGATATTATGTTGATGCTTTCATAACTATCAACACTAAAACACATCCCAGCCATCGTCCGTGCCCGTCACGATGGGAATCGCAGTCCCGGCTGCGATCTGCTTATTGGCTGGGAACCAGCGACCCAGGGCGTTTATGAGGTTGACAAACTTCAAAAAGGCCCCGCACATTTGCTCACATGTTGCCACACTGTCATCTCGTGCTACAGCGGCTCGTCATGGGCAACGCTACCGCCGTACAAAGCCGTATGTTTTGTTATCTAATTAAAAGTTTGATTTATGATAAATAGTTTTCTCCTCCCGTTCGATAAATCATCAACACACGGTACACGGCGTGTTGGTTGGTGGTTCGTCCCGAATGGATGTGTGTCTCTTCGCCGTATGTGTGCCCTTTAGGTCCCAGGGACCCTACCACCCACCCTATCAGGGGAAACTACCTCATAGACCAACAACCAATTTTCAAAAGTTCAAGCGCGTTGAGCGCTTATCTATTGGTGAGCTTCGACAGCGAAACGGAACTGTATGCTGTCGCCAAGGCATGCAGGCACGACCTGCCCCTATGGGAAAGTTGGTGATGGCAGCACGTGATTGCCGTGCACCGTGTGGGTGCTTACTTTAGCGCCAACTTTCCTGATGACATACGCCGTCACCGTACGTACCACGACCGTGTGGTGGATGGATTCCGGACTCGCGATGGATGAGTACGGACCAAATGTTTCCCTTCCGGTTGACGTTTTGCTGACGCCGGACTACCGGAACAATATTGCATTCCGTGGTGGTAAAGCAAAATGTGCATCATTCTGTTGGATGGTGATGAAGTTTTGTTCGCCGTTTCGACCGACAACTTGTTTCCCCGTCTGCAAGGTTTACCTTTTGGGTGCAAATGGGAATGCAAATCACAATCGCATGCAAAACTAACAACAAACGACAACAAAGTTGTTTGTGTTTCGATTGGAGATGGAAAACTGTTGTACAAATGATGGTAGTGTTGGATTTAATCGTACTTCAATGCATTGGCAATTTAGATTATACTTATGCGCTCAGAAAATTGATCTGCATTAATGCAATATAACATGCTGCGTTTAGGTCTAGTTAATTTGAAGCGCAGTTCGCAATAAAGAAATGGAGCTTGAAGAACGGAACCATCCAGGTAATACAAGAAGGTTTAATTGATAAACCATATCCCTGACGTGGAGAACGGATATCCTTACATGAATCCAAGAAATCGTAGTTGAACCTATAACTGGCACGCCAAAACTCAGTTAAAAATGATTTTTTTCTAAAAATCGTTTCTGGTGGGACCAGAATTAAATCTTATATTAGGAGCTGCTTGCTTTAGTTAATTTCAACTGGTTTCTACGATACCTACGACGAAAGGTTAAGAAAAGAGAAGTAGAAAAACAGCAATATTGTCTAAAAATGGAAAACTAATGCATATTTTACCTTGGTGTGTTTAGTAACAAAATGCTGTAGAGAGTTCCGATGAATGTTGGTTGTTATTATTAATTATGTAAAAAGAAAAACTTCTACTACTACTACTAGACTTTTAAATGAAAATTGGTATAAATTATTTCCATCATACCGCAATATAAATTTAGTAATCCTTTTTGGTCATCAAACAAAAGGTAATCAAAAAACCTATATTCTTATCGTTATTTTCAAATTATTTCAAAGACTCTTCCAATCTTTCAGCAAATTTTCATGTTTAATTACATTCATTTTAATGGGGCGGCCCGGTGGTGCATTTGGCAACGGCGCCAGTTCCTAACACGACCGGACCGGGTTCAGATCCCATTCGGACCGTCCCCCCGTAGCACGGTCTGACTAGCCTGCTACGTGGTAAAATTAGTCTAATACGGCTTGGTCCGTTCTAACATACTAAAAAAAAAAAAAAAAAANTCGAGCCCATCACAGCACAGTTCCACTTGAATTATTACTACCCACTAAAGGATGCGTGATTTGTTACACTACGCTCCGGCACGGTTACTTCATCACCACGTGCCACAAACGTAGCACGAGCGACACAAAAACGCCACACTGTAGCTTGTCGTGCACAGTGTGTAATCTCGGCCGCAGTGTTGGGTACCGCCTTTACCCTGTTCGTTTGGGAATGTCTCCAGCACCAGCAGAAGCCATCGGCATCGCCGCTTGCTGATCTATGCAAACCGCGTACGCTAAGTAGCGGCCATACCGGCCGTACTCGTCACTCGTGGCGTGGTCTGACTGTTTGTGGCCACTTTTACTGCCATCCATCCCAAAACAATAAATCACAATTTTCTCTCCATCACACGCTAGAATCCGGTGGCCCACCCCACCAAAAAAGGTAGCGCACGCGACATTACGCCGCCGAAATTTATGACGCCTGCACAAGGTGAACCGCACAAGATAAAATCTGACCGAATATGTGACTGACTTCGGGGGACTGGGAGGGGATGGGAGAAGATAGTGCAGGAAGGAAGGCGGAGGGAGTAGGAGGAGGTGTAAAGGATTGGCCAGATGAATGTGTTGGATGGAAAGAACCAAACACGCTAGCCTAATGGGTGATGTAGGATGATGTGTGCCGGTGATGTAGCACCTCGTGACGGTGGAAAGATGTCCCTATGGCCGCTACGCTTGCGGCGATAAAACCGGAAGCAGGCGATGCAGCCTACCCCCCTTTTCCCGGAAGCCCACATGGGAGTTGTCAGTGCCGGCCATCCATGTAAGATGCTTACGGAGGGAAATGGCCACTACCAAGGTGGATGGGTTGGTTCACGTAGGCGTGACGTTTGCGTACGAGAATTACGGGCGACACCTCAGATGGTCAGACCGGGCACGTGAGGCACTCTATGAAAATTGATTTGGTTTCCGGAGGATTATCTCGGCCCTTCTCCCACCCAAGGTCTTTGTGCCTCTTCGTGTGCGGGCGAATGGTGAATATTGTCACAAAAACATTCACCTCACATGCAGTTGGTGAAGTCCTTCTTATGGACATTATTGGTTGGCTGAATATTTGCGAGTGCTTTCTCAGTATCAGTAGTGCCGGAATTCCCAACGAGATTTTATTGGTCTTTGTTTGGATTGGGAAGGTGGAAGCGAATATATTTTAACATGATTTGTGGTGAGCTACAGGCCGGGTTCCATGCCACCGTCGAGTGCATGGAGAAGTAACTCGAAGCCAGGAATGATTTGAATGCAATCGAATAACCCGCAGTTGGGTGTTGGTTTAGGGACCAGTTTTTTAAAATCATTAAAATATTCTAAGAAACCAACGTACCAAGCTCCAGTGGAGACTCTTCTGCGTGCATTGGAGCAATTGTCCACATACTACCGCCGAATGAGTTTCGAGCATCAATCCGTTGATCATCTCCACCGCCTGTTCCCGGACCTCTCTGAAACCCTTAGCCCTCCAGTCGTGGTACAGTGGTACTTCGGGCGATAAAATATATGGTAAGCCTTGTAGACATCTTGTGTGTGTGTATGTGTACATTTGCCACACAATAAATCGTTACCAGCTTGCTTCCAGGTTGCTTAAATGCTCTCATCCGTTATCTGTCATCTCCAATGCATGAGCATTGGAGGCTTTGCATTTCTAGGGGTTGGTTAGGTTTTGGCCAGGCCGTTACGGCTCACCGGTTCCGTTTCGCATGTCATCTTCATTGGATTAATTGCTGTTTACACGATTACATGCTCCTGACAGGGACGGCTGGTTTCGGTGCGGTTTATATTTGAGCTGCTCCAAGTTACCAGATGCTCGGCACGAACGGTTACGGTGCCGATACGCATACGATTTTGCGTGCTTTTGCGTAAATTGATTGCTGTCTTGAAATGTGGCGAAATGGTTAGGAATTTGAGCCGATACAATTATTCCAATGTCTCAGTTCCCAATTGTTAGCGCTCGCTGGTATGGGTGGAAGAATTATTATTTTAATTGTGAAAAATTTGGATTATGCTGTTGTCGGCAAATTGTGTTGATAGATGTGAGGTATGGAATAAAAATGATTTACACAGTCTCATCAACATGGAATTAATTAAATGACGATGTTTTCTTCCACTAAACTGGAATATTGGCAGTGCTTTTCAATAGTAAATTAATACAAATATATGTTTTAAATTAATTTATATTAAAATTAAACGAAAGTAACCTAATTTTATTGCCAGCCTTTAACGAATGAACAAACAGAAATTAAAAAATATATAAAAAGATGAATTTGAAAATTTTAAAGTAAAACATTATTTCAAAACAAATACAAAATAGAAATTCAGTTTTCAACCGGAATCCTGAACAATTCTTCAAATCGTGAATGTGTATAGGTATATTTTACCTATTATATTGCTCCCATTACTTCAGGTAGACGTCTGATCAGTACCAACCACTAGTCGTTGAGCTTAGAAGTAATAATTAGCCAAAGTTTAGAAACTAAGTATTTTTTAAATAAATACATAAGTACTTTTAAGAAGCCGGTTTAATGATCTCTTCAATCGTTTCCTTAAGATTTATCGTAAAATTATTCCTAAAGTATCCTATTTTTTGTGGTTAAAACTCTTTAATTATATAAGTTTCAATTTCAATGTATTAATCAATTCATCTTACGCATTAGTTTGTGATAAATTGAGTAGTTATCATATTATTCGTAATAGTGTTAGTGATAGTCATTGTTTATTTCATTTTAAGTTCAATTTAGTGACAATCTATGCTTTATTTCAACATATCTTAATCACCTTTACGAATTGCAGCTTTAAGCAAATGTTTTTCTAGTAAAGAAATATTGATTAACCAACAAAACGTCGTAAATGATCTTTCCATGAAGGTCCGTAAGCTTTACGTTTGTTTCTATTTTAATGCCATTTCGATTTTGGATTAGATAAAAACTTGGCCACGAGGAACATGAAACGCCAAAAAAAAAAAAACACCCGAATGCTTCTACCGTGTGATGGATGCATTGCTTCTCGGCTTATGGATTAAGCAAGCAAAATAAATCCTAGGATAGGATGGAATCCTGTAACATTCTACCGATTCCCTAAAAACCACATGAATGTCTTAATCCCTTGTTGTTGTTTTTTGCCCTTTTCTATCTGCCTTTTGCTTTTGGCTTATCCTTCCATCGTTTTTCTGTCAGCATCTGAGCCAATTTCTAAGGAACGCTCGCCCCAACCACAATTTCCGGAGATGCTTTTGATGGTGCCAAATTTCTCACCTCACTCGAGCCTTGGTGTTTGGTGACAAAGAAAGAAGGTTGAAATTAGTCTCCTTAACACTGTTGCTCGGAAAAACATTAGAGCCATCCTGGTTGCGATTGAATGGTGCGAAGAAAGGGAAAGCAATACTCCATCGGGATAGTTGGGTTGCTGTTGGCCAGAGTTGCTAAGAAATTAAAACCGATAACATCACTTCCTAGTTATCATGACAAAAGGACACCGGAACCTCTTTTTGAGATGATGAAGGAAAAGTTAGACCATGCCAGAATTTAAGGATAGATCATAGGCATGGCGTTCGTACTCTTGACCATTGATTGGCATAAACGATGGCCGGCTGATGGATATACTTCAGGCGAGTAGTGGACGAGCCCACTAATGTCAATGGGGTAATGCGTAAAAAGCTACATTCCGTTCACGTGATTACATTGCCCATTCCACACTCCCGCTTTACTCCATCTCCTTCTCATCGGCTTGGTTTTTGTTTCGGTGGCCGGAAAGGCAAAAAAAGAAAGAACTGCAGCTGAAGAATGTTTTGCAAAAATGTCGACAGATGGTTAGGCAAACGATAGAAATCTCGTTACAACAAGGTGGCCCGCACTAATGGAACCGCTCCGGCACCGGAGTGCTACAGTTACCAACCGGATCGAACGGTGGAAAAAGGCGGAAGAAACCGAACTAATGGACATTACTTTGAACTTCGAAGCCGTCCAAAGAATTGAGTTAACGATGGCAAATGGGTTGCAATTTGCCGTCAGTTGCTGCGCAAAATGATTAGGTTTAGGTTCTCCGCTCTGCTTTAACGTTCGGTTGGTCGATGGAAGGAACCTGGTCCGGTTCTGTACTGACCGGAAGTGATGCTTGCAAATGCGATGTATGCAGATTCTGTTCTGGCAGCTGGATGCAACAGAGCACGTTGCGTGCTCCGGTGCACCAAAATCCCACGACCTTAAAGTTCAGTCAGTCAAATCAAGGTGAATTAAGTGTTGGCGTAATCGCGCCCGTAGGAAGACCTGCTGGCAGCAGAGTTGAGCTTCTTTGCCTTTGGTTTGCCTTATGCTATGTCCTGATTGAATGGGTACGTATTGCGAAAGGTAAACATTGGGTATTGGGAGATCAGGTTCTGTTTGTCTGTTTTTTTTTTTTTGGGAGTCGTACACAGTCGTACAATTTTAAAGACTTTAGGTGCATTTTTTTAAAATTAGTTAGTTTTAGTTAGTTAAATTAGTTAGTTAGTTTTTCATTTGTTTAAGGGGTTTTTAAAAGAATTTTTAAACTTATTGCTAGGTGTTGTTCAAAGCTAGAATTTAAAATAATAAGGATAGAGTCCACAAGAATTGCAAGATTTTTTGAAATTATGGTAGAAAGAACACCTTAATAAATTGGTGCTAGGATTGAAAATAATTAACTAACAACCATTAATATTACATTTTGAAACATCGCGAAATAGCTAGAAATTCAGAGGATTATGTTGATAAGGACGAGAAAATAAAATAAAATAAAAGTCTCTCAAAGACATGAAACACATCCTAACTATTTGTCCAGAGATGACTTGGAACCAAGACTACAAAGAGATATGAAGATAGATCAAGTACAATATATTCACGATTTTTAAGTCAAAAAGATCACTTACACATCTGTGCCACAATTGATTAAAACATTCTAGATAAACTGAACCCAACTTCAATATTAGTTTTTACTTTTAAAGATATTGTGAAATATACGTGTGTAGCTCAGCGGAACCTGTATTTAACATAATTTTACTTGGTTTTATAAATGTTTTGTTTATTTCTCCAAGGGCATTATTTACTGTTTTGTTAGGGACGCTTTTTGAAGCAAAGGAATAAAGAAAAAAAAAAACACTCTCCACTCCCATTAAAACAACAATCTGCAACTTTCCCAGTGGATGCGTTCTGCGTCGAAACGTCGAAAACGGTGTTTGGGGCGCGAACGGATTCACCTGCTCCCGATGGCAATTATCCGAGACTGTGGCGGTGTGTGCCGGACTTTCGTAAATCCTCGTGGATAATAATAATAACAAGACACTGGTGGATCGTTTTGGTACGCCTTCGAACCATCAGCTCTTGGGCCAAAGGTTGGTCCATAAAGTTGGTGCGGCACAGGCAGCAGAGTGGACGATCGCGTCGCGTCCAGACGGCGCTGAAGAGCTCGCACAGCCGTGCCGAGCGGTTGGAATCTTTCTTCGGGGTTTTTGGGTTCGAATTTAGCCCGAAATCCAAAATCGACCCAATATCCCAGGACATGGTAAAGGTGATAACTCCAAATTCTGCCCGGAGGGTCGTGCGTCCAGGAAGCAAAGGTGAGAAAGTTGTGTGTTGTTCAGGTTGCTTCTTTTTCCCCTGTTATGTTGCACTTCTTCTCGAATCCCAAAGATAACCTATCTTATCTGACACCTCTGACCGGTTCGTCATATTTCTTTCCCGATGGTCCCGTGTCGAGTGGTCTTCATTATGTACCATTCCGATCTCACCGTTCACCGAAAACAATCGTACACAAAACGGATCAGTTCAAATGGTAAAATTGGTTTGGTTTTGTTGCTTTTTTCTGTTCGTTTTGCGCTATATTTTGCAGCGACAGCAACACGAGGAAGGTTAGTCTGGAGTTAATGGCTTCGCAGCAGGAAATCGCCAACGCCGGGGGCCTACGGTCCGTGTGTGTTGCACCTTGTCATAATCACAGACCACAAAAACCTTCGTTCGATCGAACCTTTTGTTGCGTGTGGAATCAGTGTGTCCGGTGTGTGGCCGGTATGTGCGAGGGTTGAACAGCGCCATTTCGTCGCTGCTGCAGGCTTTAAACTAATCAAATTGTCATTTGCCGTTCGGAAGGTTCGGATGGGTATCGGGTTTTACCTAACCTTTGTTTTAATGTGAGTTTTGTATTANACGGGAGTTCGGTAAAGCACCGATCGCGCTCACAAATCGGGTATGGTCAGCCAATGAAGTCAACCAGCCAGAAAATGATCGGAGCGCCACACCGACATACCCACCCTGTGGTGAAAATGTTTCCGCGCCCTGATTCACCCGAGATGCCGATCGATCGGTGAACGAGTGAGAGATGCCGCCACACGCAAATCATGTACCGGCACTGTTGACGGCATGTCCTCCCCAACGGGTAGCTACGCTGAGGCGAAGTGAAAATTCCTACCTGAGAGAAGAGAATGGTCTGAATTGCGGTTGGAACAGATGTAAATATGATGTTTGTAACGCTCATTTAATAGCTCGCTTCGATGAAGAGCTAAGGGTGGTTTTCCTTTGCTAGTGGCGATAAAGATCTGGCTTATCTACTTTCATTTTCGTCAAGAAGCTGTAAACATCTTGAGTAAATGCAAAGACAATGCAGGAGTAAGACCATCCGATCAAGTACCTTCAATATTTATCATTGTGAATTGGGATATTCACGCACCTTCTCTATATTTCCAGAATTTGTGAACAACCTGGTGTCATTTTGATGACGTGCCATAGATGCGGAACCAAACATTTCTTTCTCACGAATGCGATCTTCAGAAGTTTTAATCAATTGATTGATTTGCTCAGGTCTAAGTACCAGAATTATTGGTGAGTATTGAAACTATGGGCGAATATCTGCCAGTAGCCTGATGTAACAACAATTCTGAGAAACCAAGGCCTAATACTTGCCTTTGGAGTTTCAACTAACTTTATGAGGCTCTTTTCTCTCAAAGTATGTCATGGTTAAGTTAGTAAGGATCAGTTCATACCAGTTACTAGTTCCTGAGAGAAGCTGAAAGACAATATTAATTACCAAGCCTTGTTTTATCTATGAAAGCTGCTTAACCCACCAACTCTTTTAAATAGGAGATTACAACCCGTGGGAGGCTTTTCAAAATGTTGTTACTGCATGGCTGAAATGCTAGAACACAGCAACCAATAGGGCATAGGGCCAGCGCTTAAAGAAGCATCATTTTTCTCGTCCCTAGCAAACGGACATAGCCCATCAACTAACCCCTAGTGATCCTGCAGCGAAATAGATGCGCCCGATTTAAGCCCTTCCCGGTGGCATCAGCGACACGACTACAGAAAACTCTCGTCGTACAGATGGTTCTAATTAAAAAAGGAAATGTTTTTCCGCTAATTGAATACATTTGCCAGCGAGCGAGCGAACGAACGAACGAATGCGGCGAATCCGTTTATTGGGGATGGAAATTCTACAACCATTTGCAAAGCCGGCCATCCAACTCTCCGGCTCGGTCACCGTCAATTAGCCTTCCGTACATTAATCTTTCACCGTTGGACGGTTGGTGTGACTCCCGCCGCCATATCAATCTCTGATGCTGGGCGACCGGCATCGTTTGCCCGTGTTCCGATTCTTGACTCCTTCAACAAATGCAAACGGATCACGTTCCTGGTGGACGGTTTTGGTGGACGGACTGGGTTCACAATTTATCACGGAACTGGCAACAATTTCGCACACCATCCAACACATCGGACGGCGTTTGATTTGAAGAGTTGAACGAATGCTTCAAACGACACTAGAGCTAGAACATAAGGCCGGCAGATCACCATTTTTCCTCCCTTTAAGCGCGCGCGTGCCAATCGCGTGAACACGTCCGCGGATGGTCGGGATGGTCAGTTTGTGCGAGATTGTAAATCTTCCGGTATGAGTTTGATTTATGATTGGGACGGCGAGTCGGTTCATTCTGTGAAGCAGATGGTGAAGCTGTAGATGGAAAGAAAAACGCTTAACTCGGTCGGACGAGGGATAAGATTCCTTTCCGTTCTATTCTGACCGCAGATAAGGGCACGCCATGGTCGCTATGGTTTCTTTGTGCAAACGATTAAAATACCACCCGGTAAATATGCTCCTTTTTTGCCGAGAACTGGAGCATGTTGGAATGGGAAAGAAGTTACAAAAGATTAACGCAACCAAGCTGAGATAACAGAAATATTACGAAATCTATAGCGGATGTCTTGCGCCATCAGAACGTCGGCATTTTGTATCTACAATACCACACAGGGTCGTGAACCTCGTCGATCATCTCGTCAAGAGATACAACCGTAAGACAATAGCACTTGGTCACGGTCACGGCCGAGGTGCAAGATTGAGAAAATAACAGTGCAACATAACCCCCACAATAACAAATGCACTTGGGAGACGAAGAAAAGCTCCAACATAAACACGAAGCAACACACACACACACACACACGAAATGTCGAATGATTCGTAACGCACACCTCCTGCAGTTCCTGCGTCGACTAGCACACTTCTGGTGTGTCACTTCTTCCATTGCGATTGTTTTTCTCTCCCCGGGCTGGTGTGTATTTACTACAAATTTTCCGCATAATTAGAGAACCGTCCGTACATTCAACTCGTCGGCCGTCTGACCATCCACGTCGCACCGCCACGAAAGGTGGGAAAGGTCAAGAATTATGCTGCGAACGAGTCGTACGGTCGGCGCAATGGTAAAAGGGAGAACTCCACACATGCTGAAGGTTACGTGATACGTACTTGTCAGTGGTGTCCAGACGAAGGTGAGAAGCACTCCAAGACCCCGGACGACATAATTAAGTGCTGTAAGGGCAACACGTGAAGACCTCTCGCCCGGCGGGAGGAGTTTGGAGCACACGCTACGGAATAAATCCGTCCGCTTTTGGTGTTTAACCGTACCCCGTTTGCTATGGGGCGCGAGCGTAAGAAAATGGGTGAAATAAATCAGCTGACTCAACAACAACAACAGCACACGCGAATCAACGGAACGAATCGAATGGTAAATGCAATGCACCAAGTAGGGGGAAAGAGATTGCAATGCAGGCAGGTCACTGCAACATACCGGTGGTCCTGTGAGAACGACGTACGGTAAATGAACCTCTGGCCACAACAATCTCTGGAGATCATGTCCACCAAATTTCCCATTCATTAATGCAAACTAATGGCAGTTTAACAATTCGTTCCACCGCTGAGTCAACGATCGCACAGCGTTTGGATCGCTTTTATCGTCGCCCAATTGGTGGTTTGTTTAGTTTCACTACCAAACACTACACCACGGTTGCTTTCTCAACCTCACTGAGAGAGAGAGAGAGAGAGAGAGAGAGAGAGAGAGAGAGAGAGAGAGATTGATGGTCGCACTAGAACTAACGACACCCGTCGATGCGTAATAGGGTCGATGAGCTTCGCAACCAACTTGAACGCCAACAGCAAATCGTAAACGAAATCGAAAGACAAATAATCCTAGAACGCGACGCGCAACGCGAAGAACATCGGAACATTCGACCGTACGGTAGCGAAATCGATTCCATTTCAATCGAACTGGACGGTGAAACGTGGTGAAGCATCGCACAGACCGGTCCCAGTTTTTCCGTCAATTCCACCGTCATTATGGTAATGAAGTTTGTTGACTTTTATGGCGCGCTATCGACGAGAGGCCGAGATCCGTCTACTTGGGAAGTCCGTTTGCTTCGGTGCTACTGTGCCGATGTTGAGGCGTCTTCACAGCACCCACTCGCTCACTCTGACCATCCCATGTGCTACCTTCAATTGCCTGGGGTAGGTTCGAAGATCTGTACAGATCTGCAACATTGTTGTGAGATGAGCTGTTGTCAGTCGAGCGTCCCCAGTGATGAACTCACTCTCCAGATGTCCAGCCTGAAGGAAGAAGGCTGTTCACTGTTGAATAGAACCAAGAATGCGAACAGGAAAGAGCAAAACACGACTCCTAATGGACCGAACGATTTCGCGCTGGTGTGGGGTTGGTGTTGCGGTTTCGTAGAAGTATTAAGTAATTTATGGTTCGGCTGCAACAATTCCGATTCGCTACCCTTCCGTCGGGTTGTTGAAAGTGTGAAAATGCCAATAACAATCGAACCGTAGGTTTGGATCGCTCGTTGGCCTGTGTCACGTTTCACCACTCCGAACCGGATGATTTGAATAGACGATCGTACGAGGTGAAATAAAACTGCTGATAACCAATTCTCGAGCAACCGGAGCGAGTCCAGAACACGCCACAAACTGACATTTCCGTTCTGGGCAACGAGCTCGCATTCGCTTTCCGTTCTCTTGTAGCGAACCCGATCGTACCCCGGCAACCGTGCTGGTGCCGTAGTTGGTAAAAGTGCTGTTATTTATGGCGTTGATTGGTGCTCATTTACTGACAGGTTGAACGACTATTTTTATTACCTAAGTCTGCCCGCGTCCCTTGAACGGACGGGACACCCTTGAAACGTACGCGGGACAGCAATTTCCCATCGGTGCGACCGGTTGCGGTGTCGCGTTGTGCGAAAAATTATTCAAATCTAATCGCCCGTTTTCCCGAGGTCGTTTTCTCGCGCGCACATTATGCTCTGCGGATCGGCGTCGAATCGTCACCCGAAGGACGGATGCACGCTGCTACACCTAATTAAATGTGCAAATATCAATGTCGCGGCGCATAATCGGTGACTCCACGCGCGTGTGCTGAAGGTGGGACACAGGAACGGGAAACTCATTTATTTTCTTTCGATGAGTTGGACGTGGTTGGTCGGCGTAGGGTGACTTGTATGTATGTAAGAAGAAGGATCGATTGTGTCATCCCTCGGCAGGGCGGTGAGTGACCCCGCACGTGGGTCATTGACAAGCGGAGTTTCTTTGAGGATCGAGTTTCTTAACGGTGCTCCGATAACTGTTACATCTTGGTTCTAGATCTAGGCAGTTTGTTGACAACTCGACGAGCAACGATAGTAAATACCTACTTCAACAACAAGTTTTCAATACGTTCTTAACGAGATAAGGCTATACGATCAGACACCTTATATCCGGAGAACGATTACTTATCATGCGCCTGAGAATGCGTCAGATTATATACTTTTTAAAACATCTGTTAGAAATCAATTCTAATATGCTAAAAGTTCCAAAGTATTCCGACTATCTACTCGACCAGCTGCCAGTACATGGAGTTCGTAGAATACTGAAATAGTAGGCCTAATATCCCAAGCATTTAGTACAAACTAGAAGAAGTAGTATTTTGACTGTTAATAACTGTCACTTTGATTTGTAGCTCTGACAGATGTCTCCAGCTGTCAGAAGCGCTGTTTGTCAAAGCTACGACAGATTATGTAATTTAAAACTATTATAAAAATGTTAACATAATTTTGCTGTGATCGTTGATGGTACATAAAAAAAGATGTCCTGGATCATATGTTTTCTGCGACCGTGTGATATTTCTATTTTCTGGATCATATCCGCTTTTGTGCTGCACTGTCTCAATTCAGTGTGTCAGTGCTAGATACGACATTTCTTGGGAGTTCTCTTATTATTTCTTACAAAACAAGCGATTATTAAGTATGCAAATCAAATGCACCATACCGTTCCTAGCGACGGATGCATTAGGTGCGCTTTATTAACACAAAAAAAAAGAAACCAGAACGCATCGTTCTGCTGCAGAACCATTTTCTCACATCACCCGAAAAAAACCGTTCCGTCGTGAGAATGTGGGTTCCCCACAAGATTGGAATTAATTTGTGGGTCACCTTCGGGCGAGTGTTACATAAAAATGGGCATTTTATAGCGAACGGCTCCGTAACTTCCGTCAAATCATCCAATCCGGCTGAGCATATTTATGTTACGATCAGCGTAAAGCAGGTCTCATTAGGCGATAAAAACAGCCCCCATGCCTTTATAACAAGCCTAAATGCTTTACGTTTAAAATTGAACTGCACGGCCACAAAAATTAGATAATGACCGCACCAAGTAGAAAAAGAAACAAAAACTCACAAACTCAAACACACTCCAGCGTACAGGTTCCAAAAACTAAAAAACAAAACGGAAGACCCTACACGGTGAGCCCTTTGTGAGATGAAACGAGGCGATGCATTATTTCCGATTTTATAATCATGAGTGGTGGAGTGCTGGGAAGGGGGTGGAAGTGGGACGTTATGGGGATTTTTTATGGTTCTCGCCATCATTCCATGCTGCAAACAAAAACAAAACGAAAAATGCTTCAGCCAACCGTACGATCGATTGATTGGGGTGGCTCGATCGATGTTTAACCGGTTCGGTGCCTTATGCCGTTTTTACAGCGCGCGGCATTCCTGTTCGGCGTTCTCAGCGTCCCTTTGGGGGCCCGATCCTCCCGAACCGTTCAAATGACACGAATGCAATAGTAATGGACGGAAAATCATCGACCATCGGCATCGAAAACCCTTTCGGAATCGTTCCAGCCTCTCCCACTCCATCTCCCTCCCTTCCAAATATGATGGCCATGCTTCACCCTTCCGCCCAGAAACAGAAGCTAAAGACACATTCTATTTTCTTCGCCCCGAAGCTTCCCTTGGGAGCATCACGAGAATGAGAGTTTTTTTTTCGTAGTTTGTAGTATTCCGTACACGATTCGCCGGCTCGCCATTATTTGAACGGCGTAAGTCGTTTTTTATTATTATTGAATCCCTCCCGGCCACCCAATTCCCTCAAACGGGCTGGCTCAATCATCAGGCTCAATTCCCATTCCGCTGCTAGAACAAATACTAAAGCTCGGACACGATCGACCACCGGACGCGTAGGGTTGCTCGTGATTTGTTCGTGATGCTCGCGAGCCCTACACTCGTACAATTGTGGGCTCTTTATTATTTTTTCTTCGTTTCGCCCATCGGATGTACACCCTCTCTGCCTCCCTTCCTCCCTCACGTCGCCGTGTGCTTTAACGGTTTTAATGAAAATTTTCAATTGATTGGTTTTAGGAGCTCCCGGTCTCCTATTCTTGTTGGTGCTGCCCCCACTAAACAAGAAGTAACGGATCGCGATCTACGGATCAAGCTCTCCGATCCGGAGGCCGGCTTATTCTTCAAACCTGGCACACTATTATGGGTATAAATGTGTTTCTTCTCAACCGTCAGCGTCCCCCGGAACCCTCTACGCGTCAGCCGCTCGCATCAGTTCGATTGAACGCACGCCGGCTTTTCGGACGAAGAGTTTAGATAAGGTCTTCGGCAAAGCACCCCGTAGAACGGGTCGCTCGTTCGATTGAATTGAAGTTCGAAAGTTCAGCGGGCCATTTTTGGGGTTGAGGTGATGATGACCATTGGTCAGCATATTTTCAATGTTCCGTTCTAGCGTAAACGCTCCACGATAACTGGTGGAAAGATGTTTCATTTCGGCATGTCTGGGGTTGTTTTTTGCAGGGCTTCCTATGGCTTTGCACATTACATCCATCTTATTAAGCCAACTCTAGCTTTTGGAGGGAAAAGAAAGGAAACTAACTGGCCAGATAATAAACGAACCATCGTGGAAGGTAACGCGTTTGGGAAACCCTGCCGTTCTGACGAAAGATCAAGGTGCGTGATATCTCGGCAATCCCGCAACACACAATAGAAGTGATCCAAAAAACCAACAGCCCTTAATCCAACATCCAAAAACTCCAACTTTTATTGATGCACAATAATACAAACAAACCCCGAACGCGCGCGCACCATTTCGACTGAATGCTGGCGTTTCAATCGCCTTCAGTGTTGTGATTGAAGCAAACGAGCAGCAACCCTTAGTTCCCTTATCAAATGCTCCGAGAACACATCAGTTTCCGTTAGGGTGTTACCACTCGCTCTCCACCGTATTCCAGAGGACGAAGAAGAAGAAGGGGGAGGGAAACACACATCAAGAACGAAAACAAGATCAGCTTGAAGCACTGTGCGATGGGCGGAAAAATGGCCATCGGCCGAGCATAAGAGGAATGCCTCCTTGGAGCGAAACAACAGTTTAAAGCATAGCACATAATCAATCGGCGCAGAGGTCGGTTGGGTCGGGACGATCGCCACCCAAAAAAAAAAAAAAAAGAAACAGAAACCTGCCTGTTACCTTCACCGTTCACTGTTATGTTTATCTAAGCTTTCTATTTGGACATTGTGCTCCACCGTTCTAACGCGTCGCAGGCATGTTTGTGCGTCGTTTGTTGTTGTGCTGCTTGTTTGCTCCGGTGCCGCGATCGGGTTTTTTGAAGCGAAATGTTTTCGCCTGCGAGGCGTTATTGATTTGTTGTTCGACGGAACGAGATCGTGCTAGCGCATGGAAAACGTTCGATCGCTCGGTGTGTTGTGCTGCGTCATCCGGCAGGACGATTGGCGATTTGGGGTGGGACGGCCAAACGATTGGTAAAGTGCTCCACCGTTTGACGAATGTTTGATCAATTCTTGCATCTTCCGACGAGTGCAGTGCACTCGGTTTTTGGTTTATTGATTTTTTGCCTTCCAATTCTACTATCGATTCAGCACCTCGAGCATGTGATCCTCAAATAATGGAATGATGGAAAATGATTTAAAGTATCTCATTTCCGAAACAAGTACACGTCCGTTACCATTTCGAAGCCATTGCAATAACCCTTCAAATAAACGTTTATAGCATCCTCGGCTCTTGAGTGCCTGGAAACGCTTCGTAGGTTTTATGCGTTACTATAAAACTGTCCCACTAGTGCTGGGTTAGATCGTGCATTTCCATCACGAAAATTGCCCCCAAGTTCACGATCACGCTCAAGGGCTTGAAGATAAAAAAAGGGTTTCCCACCAACCAGGGTGAACCCACACCAGCAAACCCTCCCACCGGGGTCCAATCGATTATCACATTGCTCTGTCACCTGGAAACGGTTCGCTGCGCTGGAAGACCCAGATAGCTTTGGTCCAGTGCCGCGGTCCATTTTGTGTTGTTGTTGCGGGGCGAACTCTTATCTTGTGATCGACTCGATTTTCCAACCGATCCCACAAGTCTCGAATGGGACGATGCCTATTTGGGGTGGGGACTTTGAGGCCACAGCGTGCTCGGCTGAAGAAGGGTGTTGGAAGAGAGGGAGCTTGCAATTCATAACGCCAATATCTTTTGGGACGGTCCCTTTAAGGAACCTTAGCCCTACGGTTTGGTCAGTAAACTACAGAAGCGTTTGCGATGTGGGTCGCCCAAAGTGTAAGTATCAAGCGTACCGAACGGTTTACATTAGCGCTGCTTTGCATAACTGGGCCCTCATCAGCACACCTTCCAATTACGTCAAACGATCCCCGCATTGCATCGGGCACCTAGGCCATGATCTCTACCGGCTCGCTGATCGCTACCTTCGCCATATTTGGTCAGTGATCTATCGGGCAACCAGAAACGGTTCCCCGATGCCGGTCGAACGTTAAGCGTGGTCCGTGCTGGACGTTTGGAGGATGGCGCAAATTGCAGTGCATAATTTATGACCAACGTATTTTTTGCAAAAAACGTCCACCGTATCGATCGACGACAATACACCGTTGCGGGTCTCCAACGTCGAAAGCATCCCGCCTGGACAACTTCTCTCTCTCTCTCTCTTTCTTTCGCTTCCTATTTTCCTATCGTTGGGTGAAAGGTTTATGCGTTTTTATGCAAAATCGTCATCGTTTTTCATACATCCCATCCCACACAAACAGAACTCCCTTCGATGCCCTTTGAATGTCCACCGCTGGATGGGGAGGACTATGTTGACCTCGGCGTCGACAGCTCATGGTTTGAATTTCGGTCACCGGTAACGCCATGCTGACCGTGACCGACGTGGAACCGGGACAGCGTCGGTGCCGGGCAAACCCGCAGGCCAACAGACTCACGCCTCGACTCGGGGATGCTTTTTATTTCTTTACTCTTTGGCCGTCAGCACCCTTCACAAGCGTGGCCTGATTTTTTTTTTTTGTTATTGGTCCGTTCTCCATCGTCTAACGCTTAGGACTATGGATTTTGCGAATCCAGTGTCTTCGTGTATTTTTTTTTGTTTTCGCCCACGAGAAGAAGCTGGAATTTAACGCAAATTCGACACACGGCTGAGCTGAGATCGTGAGCAGCAGCAGTGGGGGTGCGATCGGAGATGAAACCGTTTGCATTCCGAAAATATCGGTCTCGATGCGTCGTGACTGAAATGGACGACATGGATGACCTTCTTGTGCGCCGCAAAGATGACGTTTATTGGATTGCTTTTGCGGGTTTTGCATCCAAATAACAAATTCTAAATTTTTCAAAGGAGAAACCGAGAGAGAGAAGGAGAGAGATAGGGAGAGGGAGAAAGAGATATATATAGGGGGAGAGAGAACAGTAGCATTCGATTTACAATTTCTTTTGCTTGTGAAGGTTTGTCGCTTAAAGTATCATTTAAGTCGAATGTATTGAATAATTTTATTTAAAATTTGGTTTAGGTTAAACGAATCATAAGTTGATATTTATAGCTCCAATTCAAATAGTACTGCAATAACTTTAGTTTATCTAATATCAATTATAAAATTTATTAAAAAAAATAAAAAAATTTATAAAAGTTTCCTAATATTGCCTTCAAATACATTTCTTACTGAAACGTTGAATTTATGAATAGGCAGAAGTCCTTTCTATTAGACGCTCAGTTCTCGTCTACTTTATAGTCCTTTCGACCATTTCATCATATTTAAAGAACACCTTTCCACAACGCTGTTCAATTTGCGACGGTTGAACCTACCGCTCACGCAAAAAAAAAAACTCCCACGAAATATCGTCCCCGAAAACAAGAAAAAAACTCACCGTACCACCCGTGTGTTGATGACGATGGTGGTGCCTTTCACGTGGATAAATTACTGATCCTCACAGGCGCGCCTAACGAACACGCATTGTGCCATTGTGCGGGTTGTGAAAGCGACAAGCAATGGAACGGTGTGTAGCAATAAAACACCACGACTAAAGTGCACCGTCAGAACGTGCGACACAACAGACGGGACCCACTGCAACAGCCACCGAAGATGCAAATAGTGCGCTCCCGGGACAGTCGGCCGTTGTGCCTACGAGATCATATAACGCTACTAACCGTTGCACCATTGCACCGGTAAGAATGATTTGTATTTGTTTTCCTCTTTGGCCTCCCAACACCCCTGCGCCCACCCATCCCGACACTGGATGCATTCTTCCCGACCAGCTGCATAGAAACAGGCGATCTCTCCCAATACCGGTAGAATGATGCGTTTCTGCCTGTACGGGAGTGCATCGAGCACTTTTTTGCAATTACAGCATTAAACCACTGTAACGAATCGGAAGAATCTACCACGGTTGCAAACCACAGCTGCACGCTGTACCCCGTTTCCAGACATCGGGAATCGCGGGCATAATAAACTTCATCCAGAACCGCAACATTCAGCCAACCAACCGACCAACCTCCAATTAATCAATCGTGCAATAGATTGTAAGTAATGTGTACATTAAGCCGTAAGAATGGGGCGCTTCGTTCGAGGGTGGAATGGAAAACCGCATCCGTTTTGCTATATCAAATTAATCTATTCGCGGGTTTTTAGCTTTCCCAGCCGAGAGAAAAATCATTGGCACTGGTAAAGACACGTTTTTCACTTCCTTCCTTGTCCGCTCGCCTTCTCGGCCTGCTGGAGGCATGAGCATGCGGTGCAAGGGTGTGTTGTTCACACCTTTTGCACCCCTTAATGTGCCGTTGTTGCCGTAATGATTCGATTGCGATCTACGGGGTGGTACGGTGGATCAGGAAAAGCAGAAAACAACCAAAAATTGCTACCGAGCGTTGCTTAATTAAACAACCGTTAACAAAAAAGGGGTGTTGGCAAACTGGCGGGGCGTATTAATTCGTTGCGTGGGATCACGCGTAGGGTGAGGATTTTTGTCCAACGGGCGTGATGGATGTGTGAAGATTGACAATTTTGCTGCCTGCGGTTGCGTATTGAACGTCTCCGTTAGACTGGTGTACGGTTAGCGGACAGCAACTAGGGCATCTTATCTAGGGCTAGCGTAGGTGTTAATGTTTACAAGTTTAATTTGCCATTGAGTGATACTTTTAAACGATTTTATAATCAAATTTAATTGTTTTCGGTTGAAACAAATAGTGATGCATCGAAACATTTCTATCCTGTCCTTCATATTTCAAGTTACAATCCACTACTTCTGACCTGATCAAATAGTATAGTCGGTAAGGTAGCTCGACAGAACAACACACCTGGCTTAGGTTCAAATCTCGGCGTTAATAACTAAAGAATCATAATTTAAACAAAATTAAAAGGAAATTTACTATCCTTCTCTTGGACAAAATTAAAGTATTCTAAAGAGTTTACCTTACATAAACCAGTATGGACTTTCTTCTTATTACAAGAAATGACAAATACCACAGAAGATTCCTCACTAGGCCGCACATGTTGGTTTTTTTGCACTCCACGTTCCCGTGCTGCTTGTGGGTCACACTTGTCCGTATGCTAATTTGAAGTTTGAATCGTACCCGTTCGACATTTTAGGTTTCCGCGTGCCCAGTTTCGTAGCAAATCGCCCAGATAAACCACATTTCCATATTCCCGAATGCGCTCTTGTCCCGTGCCACCGCATGTGCATTTCATTAAGCTCACTAAATTCGGATTAGATTCATTGCGACGGAGTGCAAATGGAGCGCGCGCGCGGTCGGTGCATCAGGAAACGAGGCCATCTCGCTGGCGTGGACCGACTTCTGTAGAGTCTGTTTGTGTGTTTTTCTTTTGTTCTCATAGCGATAGTATTGCTTCATCTTAAGGAAAGTTTGAAACAAACACACTGAGCTTCCCCAATCGAACCTCATTAATATTCAAGTATCGGCATTTGACCGTTTGGAGCATCTGACATACACACACACACACACACACACACACACGCTCCCTGGGTCGCCTTGGGTAACTGTAAATTTTAATTCATTCCTCCCATTTAAGGACTCTTCAGGAGCGTCGAGTAGTAGCTCGCCATCCGGACGACGCTGGTCGGGCTCATCGCTACGCTACCACTCCCGTTTAATGATGCCCGAGCACTCATAATCATCGTACGGTGCAATGTTTCTAGCGAATGCGCGCTTTTCACGTGGAAGGATCGTAATTGCAATCCATCGCCCATCGAGAAGAACGCCCGGTGGAAGATGCTACCACTACTTAAGCCATCGTCTACGGCACACCGGCCCGTGGTATTGAGGACGTATCGGAAAGCTACATTCCCGGTATGCCACCTTTTTTTTCTGCTCCGTAAGTGACCTTCGCCTTCGCCTGGGAAATGCCGAACGGTGGAGTGGTCCGTTCCGAGGGCATTTAATCCGTCGTGGCCCGAGGTCCGAGGCCGGGACTCCCTCATTAGAAGGCAATGAATGTCAGCCATTGGGTGGGATCGATGGTGGTGGGCGATGTGGAAGCGAGGTCGTCAGATCCAGAATGCAAACCGCGTGAGCCGCCAACTACTGCCAAATCCATCGGGACCATGTAATTACAAGCCCGACTCGTCTGGGGGTCGGGGTCGGGCTTTCGGTCGGGTTTTGATCGAGCAAACTCCATATTTGTAGAACGCTACATGTCCGCAAAGTCTGGAGTCGGCAGCATCTTCAGTGGAGCTGAGCATCGGGAAGATGTACCATAAAGCAGGGCCTGGACTATCTCCGTATGTTTTTGCTCTTTCGCGCTTATTTAGCCCGAATTTCTCTTTAATTCGTACGCCTCATTTAGCTCAACACCGGGAGTCGTGCATAAAGCTCAAGCTCAACGGCCTGTTCGGAGCTCGAGACCCGGCACCGAACGTGTTAATTATCGAGCTGCTTTGAAACAAGAGCACGTAACGAAATTGGATCGATTTATGACGTAGCGGCCTGAGGTGGCTCAGTTGTGCTTTTTTTATTGCCTTTCCCATTTCCCTATGGCTTTCTCTCGATTTTTTTTTCTCTCCTACTCAAACGAAGATTCGCCTATTCCACCCGATTAAATAACGAGTTTCGTCTAACCTGAACGAACCTCGGAGAAATGGTGGCTAACTGGGAGGATTTTAGAAGTCTTGCGTTTTGGATAGATTGTTGAATGCTTTAAGTAAAGCATTTTAATATAATAAAAATATGTTTTAATAGTATTTATGATGTTTCATAAAGCTGTTTTACCATTTATGTACTGTTTTTGCACTATCAAACTCAAAAAATTCACCTGTTTCAGACATAATTTTGGGTCTATTTGCAATTAATTTATTAAATATTGTTCTTATCCCTTCTTCACTCTAGCTCTACCTGATTA
Source organism: Anopheles rivulorum (assembly GCA_018908115.1). NCBI lineage: Eukaryota > Metazoa > Arthropoda > Insecta > Diptera > Culicidae > Anopheles > Anopheles rivulorum. The sequence continues at coordinate 43,440,847 of CM032178.1, forward strand.
ACTCTCACACTGACGTCAATGCGTCAACCCGTATTGATCAACCTAATCGAATCCAAACCGACTTGTCGAGATGTCACCTTCGTCAAGATGTGGTGCCCAAACTCAACTACCCATCATCCTTCGGCGATCCATTCGGCAGCCCCAGCTAACGGGTCATTTTGATGGCATAACTTTACGGTACTCTCCATTCACGTGCGCGTGAGTGTGTTACAACTGTTTGCAAGTTTTTGTTTTTGACATTAGCGAACCAAACCAACCAAAAGAAAAAAGTACCCAAAAGGGCGAAAGAAAAAGCCGTGGAAAGTAATGGGATGTGCCGGGTAGGGAGTGATGGGGTGAAAGAATAGGAAAATGCCCAGCAAATAACCGTGGTAGGCAACGATAACTGCCACACAATGACCTCAGCGTATTGGCGATGCGCACCGGTCACGAAAAACTACACAAACCCACCATACCAGCTCGCCTTGGCAAATCGTTCAAATCGGTCATTCGCGTTCCAACCGACTCGCGGATGAGCCTACGAAAACATTCTCCTACTCGTCCATTCCCCCCCCCCCCCCCCCCCCCCCCCCCCCCCCCCCCCCCCCCCTTCCATCCACCCTCCTACTGGCCTGGCGTAAAGCCGCGTGCCAATTTAGGAGACCGCAGACGACCGGCCGGACGGACCCAAAAGACCATTACTTCACTCGCGTCTCCGATTTTGCGTTGCATTTCTCCTGAGTCATGGCCCGAAACTCATGCGCGAACCAAGGAATGTAGCGATGCGGGCGAAGTGGCCAATTTGATGAGCTGGCACGAGCTTTCGCTGGCGGGACCCTAAGACAAAAACCCTCTGTTATTACCGCCCGTGCCTAAGTTTTGCTGTTCACCTCGATCACCTCGATTGCGTCTCTGTTAGGTCAGAATGGGCCGAGTACTCACCTTGGCATGGCTGTCTCTCAACATGTACACACACGTTCCCGAACGGAAGGATGAGCGCTCTTGTAGGCTTTTCGATAATTATGCGCGAAAAAAGTGCTCCCTCTAAGCGCAGAGTGTGCGCGATTCGCCAGCATCAAGAACGCGCTTCCCGTGTTCTCAAGAACGATTCCGTCTCGGACGCGGTCCGGGGCGTGTACTGCAGGTGTGTTTTTGCAGACTCCAGTCGTTGGGTCATCGATTGAAGTGATTGCAACCCCTTGACGAATGAGCGGAGCTCAATTTAACGTCCTATACGTGCCACGTGCTGGATCGGCTGAGCCGGGCTTGCCCGGGTGCCGTACCGTAGCGCGCGAAACAATGTGCAGACTGTTGCCACGTTCTGTTTACCAGGATCGGCAGGCAGTGTTATTACACCGATTACACTCATCGGTACGCTCATTATGGGCGCTGTTATTATAGCTTAATTTTGTGATTATTTCGCCTGGCCAAGGAATCGTGGCCACGGCGCGGACGCTGTTGGAATAGTAAAAATAAGGATATTGGTGGATAGATAACGCGTGCGTGGGGAAATTGTTGGACGATGAAGAATTTATAGTCAAATTAAAGCGAACTAGCTTTTTATAATTTTAAGTAAGTCTTTCAAATATCTTTTATGTTTAATATGTGAAGAATAGTATAATCAAACAAATAACATTGTTAAACTGATATTTAAACTTTTTTACTTCAGTAAAAATTATTAAATTAATTTACATATTAAAATTTATACATTGACATCTTTTAAATTGCCCCTCACAATCAGTAATTAGAAAGAGGGTAACTAAGAATAAATCAATGTATAAATAGTACAAAACAACTATTTAAACAAACAACTAGAGAACATAACTCTTATAAGAACTTTCCAGGACAACTACATTTATCAAATAAGTTCTTGCTTTTTACAATTCAAATGACCTCCAGCAGTTCAATAAGATAAAGATAAGCCCTACATAAAGCCCACCAAAAAAGCCCTTCGTTTGCAATTAAATGAAACAACCCCGATCACCGATACCGGCATTCGGTGAAATAATCCTTCAACGATTACCACGGATATTCGTTAAAGAAACCAAAAAAAAGACAGCGTCGAATCCCAAAACTTTCAAAAAGGTAAGCAAACATTAAATCACACTTTTCCCTGGTGCCACAACTGTACCGAACGATCGATCGCACAAACCGAAACCGGCACAGGCACCCGAAGTTCGTGGCGGAATGCAACGTGATGTGGCGATCACGCGATGCACACCGCACACACCCGCTTGGTCGGGTTCAATCAAGTTCAAGTGCAAAGCGCTCCGGTGTTGCAAAAGCAAATGGGAGGAAAACGGTCAGCAAATCAGCCGAACCATACCTACTATACACCCGTTTCGGTGGCGTTTGGTATTGCTTTTTTACTTACATTTTTTTGGGTGGGGAGAAGGAAGCTGATGCTGCCTGCTTACTTTTCGGACCTGTCCTGTTCCATTTAATGTCATTTTATCTTTAAGGGGCGTCCACCAGAGGTGGAAGCAATTTTGTTTACTTACTCATCGTTTAAAGGTGTCCGATGTGGTTAAACCGTTCCCTGAAATCAGCATGTGCCAGAAGAGCCCTTTTGGAGCAATGAGCTGTTTGTGTGTGTGTGTGTGTCTATACTGCTGCGTGTAAATGTCTTGGACGAACCTCCCAAGAACGCGCCCCATTCAAGACGCATGGAGCGAAAAGCGAAAACTCAAACAAGCCGTTGCACTTTCGTTCGTTTGCGTTTGTGCCCTTGTCAACTGCGCATCGCAACATCCACTCCTGTTTGTCTGTTGTACGCTTTGCTTGCAATCGTAAGTAGAAGTAAACGAAAAAAAAAACCCCCGAGTGAAGGTCCTTAATCTCCGTGACCGGTCTCCATTTCAACGCCATCGTACTGTCGGTAGACTTTCGCGCTCATCGCTCTTTCACATCAGCGCTTTACCAGCGGTCAACAATGGGATGGAAGAAAAAACCCCAGGGCAGGAACTGTGGGAAGAAAGTATTATTTTTCCGAAAAAAATGAACTCTGTTGTCGCGCAAGACGCGTGCAGATAAACATGCGCTCGGTTGACTGGAAATGAAACCATCCCTCTTGTGGTCAGTGGTGCTCAACGTACCAAATTATAGACATAACAGTTTTCAATATCCGAATTCGCTACTGGAGGGAGTTTAGGTTCTGTACTTTAGAGAAAAAAATGTTCCAACAGTCGACTACAACTTATTGGCTAAGATTTGTTAAGGATAGTTTTCAAGTCAATTTCAGAGGACATCCAACAAAATTGAATATGACGCGAATTGCAAACCACTGCCTCAAAACTTGGAACATCGCACGTATCTTCTTCAGATAACGATAATAAATGAGCTCGTTTTGATTCCATTGCGCAAGATCTCTCGTTGCACTCAAGCAGCGCTTCGGACGCAAAAAAAACGACGACCGACCGACGCTACCGCACCAAGAATCCGACCGAAAACGAAACTGGAGCTTGGCGACGTAACACAGCCGCCTCGAACGGGGGCCCTTGTTTGTCGCCCTTCGGCAGACGGAAGACCAGCGCAAAAAGGGCGAAGAATGTGCGCACAGGCTTTTAATTACCAGCGCCATATCGTCGCCTTTCCTTGGACCATGGATCCTTGGACGCGCGTCCTAATGAGCTGTAAACGAAACTTCCGACGAACCGAACGGACAAACTTCGGCCGGCAAAAACTCACTGTCAGCACCCGGAATGGTCCAGGAACCGTTGATAATTTATCAACTTCTAACTACTTTGCAGCATTTTCGCGCTGCTTCCGATCGGTCCGGTCGGTGTGCGTTCAGTTTTCTCATTGCCATGGCCGTGAAATTCGGCTGAAACGTGATCGTAAAAGCGTTCCCGATCCTCCCGTTCGAGGCCACAAACATTGGCTGTTTGTGACTTTGTGAAAAAAAAACAGGACCAGGAGTGTTTTCTTATCCCGCCTTAGATCACGGTGCCTGCTGCAAGCGAAAACCAACGCAGAAGAAGATGGACAACGCGAGCCCGAAGGAATAAGCGGATGCAGCAAGCAAGCAACCAACCAACCCAGCCAAAAAGATTGAATTCCAATTTTTAATAGCATTCGCTAATGGTTGCGAGAAATCATAAAATTTAGACATAAAATTTACACGACCCCAAAACACTCCACTCACCTGATCCAGACTCCGGCACGATGCATTCCGCAACCCATTCCGGGAAAAAGCTCACATCTCTGTGTGTGCCTGTGTGTGTCGTGGTTGGTTTGCAAAAACCCACCCCTCTCGGCCACCACTTCTGCACCACCTTTCCCATCGTCCTCCTCCTAAAGCCCAACTGCATTCGGGATGTGTGCTTTGGATGGGCCGGCCTGGGGGTCAATGCTGGCGGATTGCCTCTTGCGCTTTACGCTTTGAATTATGTTCATCACCGAGTTCAGACATATTTACTCGCGTTGAATGAATCATGTGGCTTCACGGACGGTAATGATGTTTCGTTTCTGAGTGCCGTCCTCCTTCATTTCCTGACACGATGCATTTATGACCCCCGGGGGAGGTCGGATACCAACAGCATCCAGTTCAGATAAAGTGGTCTGGAAAGAGGTTTGGAACGAAACGAAAAAACGAACCACCTCCCCCCACTCCCCTCCCCCCCCTCCACTCCTCTCCCCCCTCCTCTACAACCCATGTGTTGTCTTGCGAGAAAGATTGGTTTCATCTTTTTGGGGGGTAGCGATCGTGTGGACAAATGCCGGAACAGTTGCAGAAGGTACGGGCTTTACAAAATTCATTTCTTTTAATGAGCTTTTGTTTCGAACGTTGTTACATTCGAGTAACGTTCTGGTGTTCCAACCGAACAGCTTCCCTCACATGAGGATGTGGATTTGTGCTGCTTGTGTTGTTGACTCTTTTGCATTGCAATTTTTGGTTGCTTTCCAGCTTCCATGTTCTATTCTACCTCTATTATTGCGAAAGTTGTTTATTTGATGTTTGTTTTTGGTAAATTTTTGATTATTTTTACAGGTTTACACGTTAAGCAGCATATTCTAATTATTTTCTAAGAGTTCTGGTTGCTTTGTTTTTAATTGTTTGTTTCAAGAAAAATGCTCTGCAGTTTATTAGATTCACGAATACTTTAAATTCGGGTAAAATTTATTTGGTTTCTTTGTCAACTCTTTGACTTGGATTTTCTCTTTCTTTGCTTATCATAGTTCATTAGCTATTATTTGTTGTTTATTTTTGTTCTATATGTTTTTTTCTTTGAATTTTATGCCAACTTCCAAACTTTTCAATTCTTTCTGTAGTTTTGTTGTGTTTTTGTACTCTTCCCTTTATTTAATTCCAATTTTTCCCATCTGCGATCTTTGCATCTTCTCAATTGTTCTCTCTCTATCTCTTTACTCCCTTTGTTCATACATTTCGTGCTTTGTCCTCTAACGACGAACCAGGGAGGTCGGTTTTCGAAAAGGTCACCGAAGAAAGGCACAGCACAACAACAAAATAAAATTAACCAAACAAAACAACCAAACAAAAAAGTACCTCCCGAAAACAAACTTTCCACGAGCGAAAGATCAACACCTTCTGATTAAGGCTTCCAGCGCGATTCGCGCCCATTGTTGTTTGCGGTGCCGACGAGCTTTCATCCCTGCACCGGCAGGTGAGGCAAGGCTGTAGGAAGTACAAGCCAGATTTCAGAACAATTGATAACGCGTACGCAACGTGACAGCCGTTTGCCGGACAGTGCGTGTATGTGTGTGTGCTGTTGCGGTTTTTGTGTTTCGTGTGTATAAGGCAGGCAAGCCGGCAAGAATGGCGGGTGGTTGCTTGATTCATAAATATGTATGCTCGTGTGGTGGAGCGGTATGTTTCGCCGGATTGGACTCTCCGGTTTCGGCGCTCCGGTCTCACATACATATCTTAATTTCCGAACCGCATCCACGGACGTGCAATCACACGGCATCGGGTTTTACTGAGCGAGAAAGACAGTGAGAGGCGCACAAAAGCAAATAAAAAAAAAAAAAAGAACCAAACACTTGCCCGGGTGGCACCAGGCAATGGAGGCGTAACGTCCAAAACCGCAGACGAAAGTGCACACATTCTTTGTGCAGCGTGGTGGCGAGATGCGTTTGTTTCGTTTGCCAGGCGATAGAGACGGATTTGGTACAACTTTGGTACCAAGCTCCATTTCTTCGTGTGTTTTTCGGCACATTTGCTTTTCGGTACGCGTTTGGTTTTGCTTTTACGTGCCATTGTATGGGTTTTTTGACTGTATGGATGTACTTGCCAAAGCTCAACTTCTTATTCTTCTTATTTCGCCTCTCCGCCTCCTCCAATTTGGCCATTTGCCTTATTGTACCGTGTACCCGTGGCTACGTTTAGCTGTGCAATGAAACTTTATTGAATTACGACCCCGTTTGCAATAAAGGCATAGCTGCGATTTAAATCTGCAGACTGCACAAATGCGCACTGGAGTACATGGAGCACAGGATTGTGACCGAGTGCGTTGGCAGCGCCAAAAAAAACAAAAACAGGCAGGGTTTGTGGGTCAATATTTTTGAATTCTACCAACTCTTTGAATAAGAATATTACTCGAATTTGCTTTTCTTAAACTAATTCTTTATTTTTTCGTCGCATTTGTTGTTCTAAATAAGAGTATTATCATTTTCTTATTGCAAATAAAAAGTGTTTAATTAAAACTTTAAGAAGCCATTTACATTTTCGCCTTGAAACCCCTTCTCCACCATATAAACCGATTCGAGAACAAACGATCAAACACACGATGCAATGTCGCGAAGCTGGGCCGAAGGCAAACATTAAACCAACACTGCACTCTGTTTACGATGCAGAACCGGAGAACTGGAAAATTTTGGGACTATTTTTGGAGGCTCTGCCCCGTTTGATCGGCGTGCCTCGGTACCGGGCCAATGACCTTTGCACAGGTTTCTGCAAATCAACCTTCATTTACGATTATGCAGTAAGGAGTAGGAATTGTGACCCAAGCGGCAAGGCACTGTGGCAGTGCTTCCGAAAACAAAAGCAAACAAAACTACCCCGAGACGAAGCAAAACAAACAAAACGAAAAATAAAGGCAACTCCGTGATCATCGCTGGGTCGGATGGGGGCAGGCGAGCACAAATCGTGAGCACAGTTCGACCCCGCGAGCCAGCAAACCGATGCGAAGGGGGAGTATGGGGAAAATTGAAAAGCACCACCGAACGAAAAACGCGCCATCTCGCCGTACAGGGCTTATCGAAGCGGCGCAGGCCAACAGTTTGGAAGTCACGGACGGTGCAATGTTCGCAAAACATTGTTGCACTGTTGACCCGCGGCTGTCGTTGGCCGTAATCAATGACATCCGGGCGAGATTTGTGTGCATCCGCGGCGATGGGCTATGCTATTGGGCCGGGTTCGCTTCCAACGACCACTTTGCTGTTCCGCAGACCGGCGCAGAGACGCTTCGTCAAGTTTGCATTCCTTTTTGGCCTCCCCTTTTTCTTTTTGTATCCTGAAGGGATAAAGGCTCACTGCAGGGGTAAGGAGTGGAAGTGGAGAAGAGCAAGCAGTTACTTGCCAGGAATGTGTATGCATGTGTGCCGTAGCTTGAAGGCTGGCCCGTGACAGTTGTAGGGGACATCGTGTACCGATGGCCGGGTAGAAATGTTTATATGTCAACGATCGTAGATTATTCAATCATTGGTCGCGGTCGTGATCGTTCTGTTCTTGATAATGAATCGAAAAGGGGGATCCCAACGAAACGGGTGTAGGGTTTCGACCCGAGAACGTTCCGTACCGCTGACCAACGCGACCAGCCCCGCGTTGGGAAAAGCACTTCGACGTGCGGCACATTATGAGCATTTCCCGTGCCGCTTCATTTCCAGTCCAGTCGGTGGGACTGCAACGGCCCGTTTTGGGGGCCTTGCGGTGTAACGCGGCCTGATGGAAATCATGTCCGTCATGCATGCTAACAAGACACGCCAACAGACGCCCCAAGCAATCAAACGCCCTGATCGACGGCGATGATGATGCAGATCGGAACCCGAAACGAACGGGAACTCTGCCGGGTTCGTCGCCTGGTGCCATCGCTTACGCCGCATCGCAGAAGAAGTGAAAACGGGAATGCTACTTTCGTTGCTGCTCCGTTTGCTGTGGCACACGCTTCGCACTCGCGCTGGACGGACACGGTCTATCTGCACCCAGACCGGACCACAAATCTGCCACCGGAAAGTGTTAGAACTAATGGCGTACGATAGCGCAATTGCGTCACTATCGGCTGCAGCCGCTTCCCACCTTCGAAACGGGTGGGAATAACAGCACACCCAGCCGCATTGATAGAACTACCGGAAAGGAAACGGAAAGTGGTCACCATGCGATGCGTTTCGCACACGCACTGGCCAGTCCGGTTTCCCTTCTCGGCAGGCTGGGTAGAAATTCTCGTTTCGTAGATACGAACCGTGATACCGTTAGGTTGGGGTTTTTAAGAAGGTTTGTTGCCTGTGTCCCCCGAAGGAAAACAGGTGTCGGCGAACCGAACGTTGAGGCGTTGATGGAATTTTTCGAAACAAAAAAAAAATCCCTTGCTTGCGTTGAAAAAACAAGTTCGCGCCGGCCCCGGGGCTGGATAACCTGGAGGTTGAATGAAATGGATGCAGGAGGATTCAGTTCAATACACATCCTGGGAGAATCGTCGCGCCAGCCGGCGCAGCCGTAGATCTTGCCTCGCACGGTACCATCCAACGGATTACTCAACACGAGCTGCATCTACAATCACGCCACCGTACGCAACCCTCGAAGGAAATTAAGTTTAAAGCTGGGTGTGTGTGTTTTTTTTATGATTGACCGCAGACGTAACATTATTACGTTTAAAGGGTTACCCATCAAGAACTGACCACAGGTCCGTACGTGTGGTTGGGGCACTGGTCACGGTGGCCCCAGACAACAGTTTGCAAATTTTGCACTGCAAACTGCACGCAATCGTGTCTCTCATGCGAAACGCGAGCGAGCTCTTCCTTGGTTCTCTCTTTCTCTTCGCCAGCTTTGATGGAGAGGATTCAAAGTGCAAGAGATCTAAATGCACTTGAACTTGCGAACCCCATTTCCAGCAATGATCGATAGATTGGTAAGCAATTTAATATGTTAAATTGTATTAGATCGCCATTCTGTCTAATTGTTGTGATCGAATCTCGTCTGCTCTAGTTCAGTAGCAAATACATAAATGTACACTAATCAGCTTAAATTAGGAACGAACAGTACTTTTGTTTGAAATCGATTTACCAAATGCTTTAAAAGGTTTATTTCCTTCTTTATAAACTAATAATAAAAAATATAAATTATTTCCTAACCATTTCCTCAATCACTGCAATTTCTTTGCTATTAAATGTAATTTTTCGTATGATATTTCTTTCCCTCCAAATTTAATTTCTGAGTCCATGGCGTACCACAGTGCAGCCAGCCTCTAAATGCGGAGAATGAGCGCTCCAACGGTGAGAGTGAGTGTCCAGAGCTCCCCGTACACTCAGCGCTTTGCGTATCGTTCGATCGATTTAAAGTTCCCGCAGCGACGCGCGCGATCATGTTTAGCACTCACACTGAAAATGCTTCTCTGCATGAGGCCACTCACCAACTCTCCCATGAGTGACCGTACGCCCCTCGGGACCGAAGCTTACGCACCGCGCGGTGGCTCCACATTCGAAAGGCTACCCCGGGCACAGTAACAGTACGCGCCGTGTGCGTCCCCGTGTGAGCAGCAGCATGCACCGGTGAAGCAGCAATTCAGTTCGGTATGGCTCGTCGACCGAAACGGTCGGCGCTCGTGCTAGCGGTCGCGTTAGTGGCGTTCTGCCAAGTGGTGCACTATCGGTGTTTGGCTAGTGGTGTCGTCCCCTCAGCGTTAGCTGCCAGCAGCAGTGGTGAAGCGGATGCCGCCGATCTGGATGCGGCGGAAAGCAACCATCGGGCGTTGCTGAATCTGCCCAAGTTCGGTGATCGGCTTGCGCCGCGCAACCGTCCCAATGTGGAGGACCACGGTCCGGGTGTGTCGGTGTTGGGTGTGGCCGGTGGTAGACAGGCGCGCGGGCCAACAGTGTACGGGCGGGCGGGCATTGGGTCGGTACCGTCCGGTCACCCGCTCGCCCCAACCGACAATGACATCAAGCGCAGTGATGTGATGATGGTGAGCGGCCGTAGTGTGAAGGGTGCGGCGGGTGTGCGCGCCGGCTCCCAGGACCTCACCGCCGACGAGGACGAGGAGGAGGAGGAGGAGGAGGAGGAGGGTGACGTGGTGGCCGAGGAGGAAGAGATGGAAGCGGTGGAGGAAGGGGAGAAGGAGAAGGAGGAGGAGAAGCGTGAGGTGGCGAAGGGTGATGTGTCCGGTGGTGACTATTTGGCGATCGGGGCGCCGCACAGCAGACAGCTGCCCGTGCACGGTCGGTCCACCGGTCCGGATCTGCTCGCACAGAATCGTCTAGATACGGGCGGTTTGGTGCGCGACGGTGCTAGTGCAAGTGCGGTGGCAGTGCAACGGGCGGCGGAAAGTGTGGGTAGAAGTGCGGCCGGTTTGAGCATTGCCGGCATCAGCAATGCGTCGTCCGCGCAGGCGCATCGGCTCGAGATGTCGACCGAGTTCTTCGTAGTGCCATCGACAGCGTCGTCCGCGGCGTCACGCTCCACAACCGTACGGCCGGGTGGGGTCATACTGGCCGCCCGTCACCCAGCGGCCGCCTCGAGCAGCAGCAGTGGCGGTGCCGGTGCCGGTGGTGGTGGTGGTGGTGGTGGTAGTACGACACGCCAGAACGTGACCCCACCGACGGTTGTGTCGACGACCGGGTACGCCGGTGGTCTGCGCAAGGAGCCCTGGGTGGTGCCGGTGCTGGTGCTGGCCTCGCTGTCGATGCTGATGATGGCCGCGTTCGAGGTGTTCGTACTGTGCAAGGCCTGGCGAACGTCGCCCAGCCGGAGGCATCTCTTCCTCGGCCAGATGCTGCTGCTCGGGCTGTTCGCCTGCTCCGGCCTGGCGGCGGTCCTCACCGTCAATCCGACCATACTGTCGTGCGCGACGATGCGCTTCGGTGCGGGCGTTGCGTTTGCCCTCGTCTTTGCCTCCCTGCTGGTCAAGTGCGTCTTTCTGATCAGCTTAAATGGGGGCGTGTACCTGCCCGCACCGTACCAGGGCCTGCTGCTACTGTTTGCCGTGCTGATACAGGTCGCGGTCGGCGGCCAGTGGCTACTGACGTCCCCCCCCAGCGTGGACAATGTGCCGGTCGGGGGTGGCGTTAGCGGCGGTACGGCAGTGTCCAGCCGCTATCATCTGCTGCTGACTGCGGGCGATCTCGCGGCGACGGCCACCCCCACCATCCCGCTCTGTCACACGCCGTTCGCGGAGCTACTGCTCTCCCTCATCTACATCGTCTTTCTGATCGTGTTCGTCGCCATCCTGGCGATCAAGTCGCGCGGCATACGGGACAACTATCGCGAGGCGACGTACATCGGGCTCGCGATCGGTGGCATCATCCCGATCTGGCTCGGGTGGACACTGTGCGGGCTGGCGGTGGCCGACCGGCACCGGGACGCTTGCCTCGCGTTCGGGCTGGTCGCCACCTCGTCCACCGTGNCTGTCACACGCCGTTCGCGGAGCTACTGCTCTCCCTCATCTACATCGTCTTTCTGATCGTGTTCGTCGCCATCCTGGCGATCAAGTCGCGCGGCATACGGGACAACTATCGCGAGGCGACGTACATCGGGCTCGCGATCGGTGGCATCATCCCGATCTGGCTCGGGTGGACACTGTGCGGGCTGGCGGTGGCCGACCGGCACCGGGACGCTTGCCTCGCGTTCGGGCTGGTCGCCACCTCGTCCACCGTCTTTCTGGTGATGTTTATGCCGAAGGGGCGCCAGCTGGCCGCGATGGGTAAGGAGGGCCTGTACGTGGAGGATCGGGAGGAGCGGTTCAGCTCGCTGAGCCGGGCTGGTTCGGGCTATTCGCCCTCGTTCTTCCACTTCAAGCCGATCAAGTACGGCGTGATGGGACCGTCACCGACGCTGCAGACGGCAAGCGCTAACCTGGTCGGTACAACGGCTGCCACGGCCACCACCAAGCATCATCAAGCCGTTGCAACATTGGGCGGAGGTAAGTTTTGCAGCGCAGCGTGCAGTATCCCAAAACACCTTGCCAGTGTGTCCTTTTTTTTCTGAAACCTTCCATCCAAAGCCCGATCGCTTCTGCATTTGCTCCTGCAGGGACTGTTCACTCGGTGGAAACTGTGTGCTTTTGTTATGTATTTTTATTCGTTTGTGTTTGTGTGAGTGTATTTATTAGTTTGCATTTTACTTTCAATCGGTTTGTTGTACAGTACAGCTGGAAGGAAGTGAATTTTCTTCAAACACTTCAAACTTTAAACGACGTATAGCTGAATGTGAGAATGTTTCTTTTTGTTTTGTTATTGGTGCTAGTGATTGTACCGAGTGTACTTAGCATTCTTCGTCACACATACTTTACATAACTTCTGTCACAACACATTAGCATGACATTTCACTCTCTCTCTCTCTCTATCTATCCTCCTACGTCAAGCTAACTGCAAAACTTGTGACGATCGTTAGTTCACACTTGATTAGCTTAGGTTTGTGCAAACGTGCCCATGCTCATGCCGCTTCCACTGAGCGTCCGTAACCGTGCGACTGACATATCTGCTTCTGCACACATTTACGATACGATCAAACACATTGCTTTACGCCGCCGCCGATGGCACGGCAAATTGCAATCAACCACTTGTGAGCGAATCAGCATCATTAGCGTGGGGACGGTACGGTTATACGCTCTGGTCCAGGTTTTATGCTCCGGCCCAACCCTTCCCAACCGGGAAGCCTGGGAAGCGAGCGGCCAGCTCGCTAGGAAAGTAAGAGTGCACCATTCACGTGTGCGACTATCTGTGCGATCGCAGGGTAGAAAGTGCATCCGCATAATGCGACGTAAGCTAATTTCTCCACCGTGCGACTTAATTAAGTCGGTAACATGAAGCCAGGATGAAAGCAAAGGTTAATGTTACGGCAGCTAGACTGCTCCAAGGGTTAAGCGCTCTTTTTTTGTTGTTATTGTTTGGTACAACCCTTTCGAAGAACTCACAACACAGAAGCCTTGAAATATTCATCACCAAATAATAAGAGTGGAGTACAACCCGCTGGTTCCGTGTCATTATTCACCTGAGATGTGAAAAACGGATTCTAACCCCAAAGCCTCCTTCCCCATAATTTATTCCAATCCAATTTCCAAATTGAGACATGCTCGGTCCGACAATTGCGGTCTTGCCTTATGCGTTTGTAAATCAAATTAATTTCATATTTCGTTCCTCGTCATCATTCTCGCGCTAATGGATATTTAGAGAGCAAATCCTTGAAAGCTTTTGCAACACTTCTTCCTCCCGGGTCTAATCCGCCCAGTTCTGGACGAAAACGTTCTAAAACGAATCGCAACCGAAGGATAAAAGCAGAAAATTGCAATTAAAAGGTTTTTGGGCGGTCGCCTTTTAGGAGAGATGATGAAAAAGAAACATGCTTCGCCTTACAGAACCCCACTCGATTGTCTGCGATTGTTTCACGCCCTTGGAAAGATATGAAAAAAATACGGAAGAAGATCCTGCGCGTTTGTAGCCACACAGTATCGGCTTCAGAAATGTATACACCACATAAGATTTTATTGGCTGTGTTGTGTTTGGAAGCGGGATGGGGAAAAACAAAACACAAGAACCTCAAAACGAGTTCCAAAGAGATGAAATGTTTTTTCAAAAAAAAAAAAATGTATGACTCTACTTCTTTCCAAAATTTTTTTGGAATCTTCGCCGTCTACCAAATGGACTAAGGTCTGGGACTTGGGATCACTCTCGTTCGGAAGGATCGAGACGCATGGCAAAAACACATTTACGAATGATAAAAGTGAACACCTTCCCGAAACAGAAGGAGTTTACGGTGCGAGGTCAGCAAGGAGTAGAACTGGCATCCCAACCAAAAAAAAAAAAACGGTTCCGAAATGAGATACAGACCGCGAGATCTCGCGATCGTGACCCGTCCCATACCCATTTCAATCCATCTGCTCGCCGCGCTCCTATCAGGTAGCAATGGAAGGAAGTTAAGGACGGAATACCAGCAAAGAACCAAAAAAAAAACACCCAAGACACACCAACTAATGGGGCAAGTAGTAGTTGCCGTCTCGATGGGAGGGCGCACTTTCCCAGTCGCACCGAAACCCGCAACCACGGCACAGTTCGAGCCGAGTTTTTTTGTTTTGTTTTGGAGGGAACGCTCTGAATGAGTTAACAAAAATTTTTCAAATAACATCAAATCTGGGGAAACACAATCCATCCACCGGCGGCAGACGTTCGCAGAAACCGATAAGGGATATGAAACATTGGCCGTGGGTTGAAACGAGGGAGGGGGTAGCCATTATTGGAAGGAGCATAAGAAACGCAAAGTAAGACGGCAGCACACGCGCGGTTCCAGCGTCGAGGATACTCGCCATGCACATGGCGGATGATCCTCGGTGCGCGATCGCGTAAAGTGGCAACGATGGGAGGATCCGCCGAAGCTGATCACTGAGCGTTGCGATGCGGTTACAAGCGTTTTCTGGTGGTTCCGCAACTTTATGATAGGGTATTATCAATTTTTCGAGCGCGAACAATCAGCGTCGTGCTTTAAATTATGACGTTAGGAACGATCGTGACGATTATTCGGGAATGTTGGGGCTGAAATGTGAAGTAACGCGGCTTTCAAGGTAACTTAAGGAATTTAAATGTGTGTTGTTTACCTTGGTTTTAAGATAGTTAAAGAAAGATATCCCTCCAAATGTTCTAATTCGTATGGCAATCTATAGAATGAGTTTCAGGAAGGGATGAATCTATTGAAAAATCCAATCCTAACTTGAAATGACAGCAAGTTTGTCACAATTTTCATAACATTTTCCTTCGGTATTCCAAACGTGAAACCCACTTTCTTACTCTCTCTCTCTCTCTCTCTCTCTCTCTCTCTCTCTCGCTCGTTCCCTAATGTGTACAATTCTGCTCAGCTAGTTCATTCATGTTTGTTTCCCCCTACAAATTTTGCCTTGCCCATCGATTGTAACGCTTTCTTCGCATTCCGACAAAGCGTGTTACCGAACCGTCCGCTTTGGGGTGGTTGGAGCAGTTTTTGCTCGGGAAAGTAATCCCGCAGTGGCCCTTTAGGAAAGCACAAACGCCGCACGCACCAGGGAGAAAAGGGGAAATTAGATCACAGTTAAATCAGCTGATCACCGGAACGCTTCGAAAGCCGCAAAAGATCGGTCGTTGCGCTTGGCATCGGCACCTGAATGCGCTCGCTGAAGGCATGAAAAAAATTCCACTCTAAAAATATAAATATAAAAAGGAAAAAATAAAGACAAAACTTGTAATCAAAATTAAATTAAAGTGAAAATTTCACTCCAAAACGTACGAATGGTTGCCCCACCCCATTGGTTAAGGTTTTTTCTTTTGTTTTCGTTTTTGCGCAAGATGCAGATGCGCTGATAGCTTGGCATTAGACAGCAAAGGAAGAAGCCACAATCAAGTTGACAGCGCCGTGTTACGCGATCGTGACCATCGGTACTGCATAACCTCGAAAGACGCCCGATATTGGGTGGGAAAACAAAAGCGCCGTTAATCGAATTACCATCAGGTGTGCGAATTACGCTTGCCTGGCTGTGTGTGTGTGTGTCGCAACACACTTTTACAGATAAATTCATAATTCATAAATGGTCTCTTTTTTTTCTTTGTTGAACGCCCAATCAAAACGCCAAAAATGATTGGAAAAAATACTGCAGACTTTTGAGGTCGCACCATTTTTTGCCGCTTACATCGCTCCAGTTTTGCCAATTTTGATCGATAATCCAGATCACATCATTACGCGTTGTTATGCCAACAAAATGGAATTTTTCTTCCTTTCTTTAATGAAACCTAATCGTAGATAAGAGGTCGAAGGTGTTCATAAATAAATTTAAAACAAAAAATAAACATTATTTAATAGCTAGGGACGCTTATCTTCCTTTCGGAAGTAATCAACTCCACTATTTAAACTAATCTCCAATACGTCTTGAGCAGTGCGTATGGCTTTTTTTGCCTTACTTTAGTTGCCAGGGTGTGGAACAAAAAATATGGTTCTTTTTAACAATTAGCTAAGCAAACACCAACGAACCGATTGGCCTAGGTTAAGCTATCAGCCTAATAATAGGGCACGGGAAAATCATTCTCTTCTCCTTCAACCTTCTCTGCTAGATCATTTGTAAAAGGTAGAATAAAGAGAAAAAAAAGATCTACCCTCAAAATTGGGTCCTATACCTTGGGCAACAGCTTCTCATATCTCCTTTTAAAACACCAAAACCACTCATTAATAAACCCCCATTTGATTGGAGTTACCGTGTGAAATTGTAGCGCTTCTCGATCGGCAAGCAGAAGCAGAAACAAAAAAAAAAGGGTTTCCACCACAGCTCCATTCTTAAAAAGGGTTCGCGTATTACCGGCCAGCACCAGCGCAACACAATCGTACCCGTACGTGTATAATTAAATTTCGGAAATTATTGCCAACAACGCCAAATTGTACATGCCGCAAGTACGATCGCGATCGGCGCATCAGCAACCGCCAGCGAACGATCATACCTCGTAAAATGGAACTGTCGACCTAACCGAGCGCACCGAATGCGTGGTAAAGACCAGCTTCAAAACAAGAGGCCGCGATCGTTCTTAAGCTGCATTTGGGAATCGAAATTGGAATCGATTCTACTCGTTTCCTCGATCGAACCCATTCTTGATGCGCACCTGCAACGCAAAACGCAACCTGACATTCGTACCGTCGTAATTAATGGTGCTTAATGCGCACTCATTACGATAATTGATATTGGGTGTAATTTTGCGCTGATTTTATTATCAAACGACAAAAAAAAAACGGCCATTCGGTGATGTGGTTGTTTTTAAGTAAATTTCACCCGTCTTTTTATATATTTATTCGATTGCATGCTTTGCTTTCGGTTCGATGGTCGAAAACTAATTCTTCATTGGCCACTCGCGGCTGACCTTATCCATACAACGGTTGCGTGCGAAACAAACGCAACAAAGCACAGCTAAGCTCCCGCCCTAATGGCAGAGGTCATTGCCCCGACTCGATCGGTGTGCGTAAAAAGGGTGTTAAGCGGTCCGACGATGGTGTTGGGCTGATAAATTGACGCCCAAAAGTTGTTCGTGATCGGACTAACCTAGTACCCGGTACCGGGCGTCTAAATCTACGCAGGCAGTTCACCCGGTCCAGCTGGTTCATTTGACACTCGATTGATTACGCTCGGGCCGATTCCCACATTAACTAATGCGCAACCAGTACGTCGCGCACGAGACGTACGGGGCTGATTGATTGGGCAATCAGGTTTTGGCTTTTATCAACCTTCCATCTAGCACTAGCACAAAACGCTTGCGTTGAACAATAGAAGAAGGAAGGAAGAATTTATTAAATCCTGCGCGGCTTATACTGTTGCCATGCGAAGCCACTACTACTGTTCTTAACCGAACGGAGGGAGAATGTCTTAGGTCTCTTAAAGACTTTTTCTTGAAGATCCTTCTTGACAGTGTCTTTTTTGTCTTATTTTGCACAAAATGGGCACGGCAGCTACGCAACTAACGGTACTGTGACAGTGTCACCCTGGGTGGTCTCAGATCCGGTCAGAATTTCATTCAGAATAAGCTACCCAGCAGGACTACCTAATTCTTGGTGCACGGTTAACGAATGAGGAGAAATAATCTTATTGGTGCCATTTTTCAGGTCACCAGCAAGTGATAGCGAAATCGAACTCGCTTCAAACCACCCCAGCGAAAGCAGTTTCGAGTTGTCCAACGAAAAACGAAAAAAGAAAAATACAAAATACAACGTCAAACTCTGGGCAGGGAACTGGAAGCTTATAGCAGCGACTAGCAAACAATCGGAAACATTTTCCTCCCAATAAAAGCTTAGCGTGTTTCGTGATAGTACTGCAACCGTTCGACCAACCTGGCACTAGTGCCGATGCTCGTAACAACACGAACCCAAACGACATGGAAAGATAGGGGGACGGCCAGCAGAGGATGTTTCCACCGCGATGCGGGGAGTTTGTAGCGCAACAAATAACCCTGCGAGCGCTGAGCAATTAATCGTAACATAACTGGAAAACTGGAAGCGGAGAAAATTGCAGAAGAAAAGCGCGCGCGCGCGCACTCGCTCGCGTTCGTTCGTCGGTAGCTACTAATGCCCCGATGTACGTGAGTCCCACAACGGTGACGCTGCACGTAACTTTTTGCTACAGCGATGGGGAAGAGCGTGAGATAGGGTGAGGAAGGGCAAGGACGGCATGAGAGGACGATAGGGTGGTGGTGTTTTGGTTTTGTTGTATTTTTTGCACCATTGCACGCCAAAACAATGAGATGAAATTTGTAACACAAGCCCCGAACGCTGACGGGACGGAATAAAAAACTTTCAACCGAACGAGCTAAATAGCGGCGTGATAGTATATGCCCATTAGCTACGATTCGTGGCACTTCGAGACGCTTTCTTCTTGCCAAAGATGGCAATATTCTTGTGGTGAAAAGATAATGAAACTATGTTATCACCAGCGAAGGGGATTTTAGTTGAAGGTGTGTAGGAAGATATCCTTCAAGTTAAAATATAAATTTTGAAGCCGCTAATGGTTTAATCGCTTATCAAACGCACACCAACAAACGTTAAAAAGAATCGCATTAGTTACACCAAATATGATAGTAGCTCATAAAAATAATCATATCATGAAACATGTCGTAAAAGGTTGGAAGAATATGTATACCTTTACCTCGTTTTATTACCATCAACGCATCGGCCCTACTACGCATTGTTATTAAGAAGGGCAGCAAGCAGAACGTTTAATTAGGAGAAGTTTTTCATTCTCGGTTGTTCCAGCTACCAGATTGTACATCCTAGTGCACTTTGTACGTTTACGCTCATTCTAGTGTCCAGGGTAACATAATACATAGACCGTCTCATGTTCATTCTACAACCGCTACTGCAAGTCTAGCATCAGGTCTAGCCCCAGCACGTCTGCTTCGGTTTCAATTTCAAAGATTATGTCCCCCCCCAGGTGGAGTTCCCCAGCCATCTTCCCAGCAGCAACATCAACCTGCTAAAGGTAACCTACCAAGGGAACTCTCGTTATGCCAGAAGGGGGGCAATAAAACTAAACCACCTCTTGTAAAAAGGCGTACTGTGGGTCTGCGGGCCCACCACATATCTAACAGAACGGGCGAAAACAAAAACACGAAACCCGCTCTTGAAAAATGTCTGCTCACCGTACAAAACAAAAAGCATAAAACAAACGCGAGCGCGCGAGCGCGGGCGATAGGGAAACGGCTACCGAAAGGCTAACAAATAACAGCAAATAGAAATACACGAACCATCCGGCCTGCTGCAGAAAGCCTGATAATAAAAGCGGCCACATTCTATCCACACCACCTATACACCGCCCGGCACCAAGAGATGAAAGGGAAATGTACACAAGGGAAAAAGGGGAGCGTTGAAGAGGAAGAAGGGGGAGGGGGAGCTAGGTGTTTGGAAAAGAGTGCAGAGAAAATCAAGTTACCAGAACACGACCAAGTGTTGTTAATTGTTCCAGCAGCGCGCTACGCTTGAAGCATCGCTAGCCAGTAAGCGAACGAAAGACTTCTACCGCGAAACACACAAGCGACGAACCTGCGTCTTGGGTGAAGAAAGCTAACAAACTATTTGTTTTCAACGACGAGATAATAGCAAACGGCTTGGGAAAGAAGATGAAACTCTCTGCAAACGGAATCCGTATGTGTGTGTGTGTGTATCTGTGAAGGCGCCAGTACACCGATAACGGAGCCCTAGCGGTGAACGAAGCGCACCACGTGTGGGCGAAATTGGTACAAATAGCGCGAAATCGAGAAAACACTCGCATGCGTTAAGCTACTATCGATCACGGGCGGTGATAGCCTTTGATCTGGGTGATCTACAATGTTGCACCAGTAGTTATTTATTGTACCGATCCACAGTTACATCACGGACGATGTTAAACAAGCGCCCGTGTGTGTGTGTTTTTGGCCAAGCTTTAAAAATTGTGCATTGAGGCATTTTTGGTATCAATTTGAGTTCGTTTTTCGGCTGGAAACAAAAGGGAAATTGGTGTTGCGTTGCAGCTGACGATCGCAGTAATGATCTGTTTGTAAGTGAAGGTGATTTACCACCTTAAAACACCCTTCTTGTGCGCGTCTTCAATGTTTCACCCAACAATCTAACGAAGGAAGCGAATTGTAGTCAATTTATTACAAAACTTCCCGGATGCTCCTTGCCATCCGTGCCATTGCAAGGCGCAAACACACCAAACCCCTTACTATCCTCACCTGCTTGACAGATTCCAGGTCAATTAATTCAGATATTCTGTCTAAGTAGGCGATTATCGCCCTGTGCACAACGGTCCCGCAGATAAGCGGACGGGGCCATTGGTTTACCGATCGGACTGTCTGCCCACCTTGCCCAGCTTGCCCTTAAATGGTACCGAAATCTTCGACAGCGAACACGCAAGCAAATGTCCCTTGCCAGGGGTAAAACATTCTTCGCGATAGGAACACCAGCACTGATATACACACACACATGTGTGTGTGTGTGTGTGGGTACGTGCGCGCCCAATGGGAATGTTGTCGAGAATGTTTTGCGCTGCCCGCGAACTTCCGATAACGATGCCCGTGCGAGACAAGCATTCCGATTCGCATCCCCCATTTTCTCCCACCAAACCCTCCCACATCGATCGATCGCATTGGTTTTGGTTCGCATCGGACGACACATAAATATCGACGTGCGGTACATGCATACGGGGCAAACCGTAACCGAGTAAGGCACACGGCAAGGGTTGAATGAGAGCGTGCCCTTGGGTTTTTGGTATGGTGCGGACGATATGGCAGGGTTCGCGGGAGCGCTATTGCATGTTGGCAAATGTAATTTAAAAATTACAAAATATTTTACATCTGTTAGTTGCTTCCAGCAAAAGATAATGAGATTTAATGGCTCCAACATAAAGTGTTGAAACCAAATTATGGTTAAAATACATTTTATATAAATAAGCGAATTAAAAAATAAGGATATATTGTTCAAGTAGAAAAAAATTGTTTAGTTCACATATTCAAAACATTTTAACATGAGCGAAACAGCGAAAGCACCTCGAGAAACCCTGCATAATTTATATATTTTCCATTTTTATTCACCCCACCGGTTAGCCGGCATGTTACGATCAGATAGTGCGCTTCATACACTCCGCTGGATGAGTTTGGTCTGGCACGACGGGATGATCAGCAAACCCATCCGTACAACATCGGCCGATTGGCGACTCTGGTCGTTTTTGTTGTAGTAGTGTTTTTATTATTATTATTATTCTCTCCTTCTTTGGTTTTGTTGTCCCATGCAGAAGATTCTTCCATTTGCTTCATCCACCGGACAGCGCAACGCAAAAGTCCCTGACAAACCGCCACCAATCGATACGAATCCCATCCCATATCGGAATGAAAGAATAATACGCGCTCGAATAAGCGCATGCGAAAATAAAACACAGTCGTGCCTGGGCAATAAAAACGAACAACTGCTACGACTACCACTACCACTACCGATGGCCGATCATACACGGGGCCCTTTGGGTGTACGTAGTGATGTCCCTACAGGGCCGCACGCCCGTTGTCCCCGGCGTCCCACTCCTGTTTCCTGTCTCCTATTTTACGCCTCATTATCCCGGTGCAGATGGGCAATGCGCGATCCGCGCTTACACTTACTAAGGCAAGGGAACGCACTGGAAACTATTTCTTTTCGCCCGATCCAGTGACACCGTGTGCGACACAATATTTAATTTATTTAATTTGCTGCACCAAAACGAGGCATGCATATGAAATCGTACCATCCAAACGTACCAGAACGGCAGGGAACGAACGGTCGTGCGAAGCCGGTGGAATTGGAAAATGGGAAGGAAAGAAACTATCCCGCAAGGCTGTACATAGGTGGCACAAGGGAACAGACAAAAGGGAGCAGCGAATGGTGGAGGGAGTAAATACAACTGATTTAGCGCTGATTGTGAGAAAACGAATAAATAATTGTGTATACACACAATTGATTTGCGCGAACTTTTGCGCATTCTCGGCAAATGAGCAACCGGCTGCCCGATAGGGGCAATGGCAACCAACCAACAAACGCCCATTCGAAGGCGACGGCGGCAGGAAGCAAAACAAAAACAAAAAATAAAGAACGCGCCTTTCGTCTGCTTCGGTTCGCGCGCGCGTACTCGCCATTTTATTGCACCCGCCGTTCAGCCTGCATGTCTTTTCGATTTTCTTTTGCAAACGAAACCCCAAAACACCGACATCTGGCGGTGTCATCCAAACGAGGTGGTGGGGTGGTTTGATGCTGGCTGGGTGGTTCCTTTCTTCCCTCGTAATCTTCATCTTGTACCCGGCTGTAAGGTAAGGGATTTTCCTCGCGGGCACGAAACGTAATCAATTTCGATTCCGGCAGGATGAGGATCCGAGAGGTGTTTGCAACGCCCGACTTTAGCATGACGGGAAAGTGACTGCTGGTGGGCAACAAACAAAAAAAAACAGGGGGGTTTTAAAACGGGTGGCTTTTTGTAGTGAATTAAACGAAGTTTTCGGGGGTAGAAAAGTTGCAAGATGTTTCTCAAGCAATTAATATGGAATGGATAGTTTTGTTTTGACAAAAACAGATGAGATCGTTCAAATTTGAAGTGTTCATTTTGGGATGATAAGACCATTACACACGACACACTCGGATTTCAGCAATTTTAAACAGTTTTGGGCAATTTTTCCCTCCTCATTAATTGATTTTGTAACCAAGCTTACATGATCGTCTTCTGTTGAGATATGACTTAGCATCAACAAACAAATAACAAAACCTGAGAGGAATTTTTGAACATTTTGTCGATTTTAATTAATAACTTACTCATGTTTTTTTGTCTATAATTTTAACTAAATTAAATGCATTTTACCAATGATGTTTGCCACAGTAGCAGAAACAATAAAATGTCATCCAGTTAACCACAGCCACCAACATCCTTATTCGCTATCTGCATAAAAATTCCCTTTACCTTACATCAATAGCAGCAACAGCAGCAGCTTGATTGCTCTGCTGCAAATCTTTACCATGAATAGAATAAAAATAGCCTCCCACCCGCAATGGCACTCACCCGTTCCAGCTGGTGGAACACATCCCACCGCTCGCTGAACGCGACCGTGTACAGGTGTATTCATTAACTTGAATCCGCCGCAACTGCGATCGGTTGCATGTCCGAACCGTAGCTAACGATGCTTACAAATCCAATCACCCGGCCCTCGGCACCCCACATAAGGGTGGGCACCATATTTAAGATCAATATTTCCTTCCCATAGCTCCCGGTCCGTCCCACCGTATTGTACCGCGAGGCGTGCGATGTGTTTCGCCGGACGCTCATTCGCACCTTCGGTGAAAAGTGCTCCCTTCCGAGCCGAGAATGAAAACATCCAACCGGACCGGGACAGAACAAGGTCCCCCCCCCCCCCTTGTCATACACACACACACAGAAACAATCACATGTACATGTGTGTAAGCATGTCCATGTGGTTCATTTATGCTGCTGCAGCACGACATGTGGCATGTACACGCCGTGTACGCTGGCAAATGAAAATGTTCGCGATCACCAATTGCGATCATATTTTCTCCACTTCCATTCACGCTTGCTGCTACCGAACCACCGCTGGACGGGATAGCAGCGTCACAGAACGATTGGAATTGCTTTACAGAATGTTGTACGAGCTGGCAATCTGATCCGGTGCGAGTTGGCCTTCCGCTTTTGCGTTTGTTTTTTTATTCATCTCATAAATCGACACAATTAACCCGGTACTGTACGTTTCGGTTGTTGCGCTGCTGCCAACACAAGACAGACAAACAATACCCAAACCAACATCCTGTAAGCTGCACAGCTTCATTGGCATACGGCGTGGAAGCGATTTTAATTAGCGATCAATTTCGATTATCGTTCCCATTGCCAAGAATGGCCTCAATCTGGGCGAATTCGTTTGCTCCTTGCTGCAAAAACAAAAAAAAACACACACAGAAACGTTCTAGGGAACCTCCCCGGAGGGTGTTTGGCGATTGCTCAACGAAAACATGACCCAGAAACCATGGCATATGCATGGCAGCCGATTCGGTGGTGCAATAATTCTAACCAAAACCACGCTGGCCCGCTGGCGCGCCGGGCGCTGCGATCGAGGCCGATCAAGATTGATCAGCCGATCGAGCCGGCCGACTTCCCGTATGAGGTTCGTAATAATTTAAATAGCTCTCCCAGCTGCCCAAGCGGGCCACGCTCGTACACCGGATGTACCGTTGCCTGGTTTCGGTTGTGTGTCGGATTTTGTAGGCCACGGCGCATCGCATCCCGACGCGGCCAAAACGATTGCCGATTGCGCCATCCGAACCAGCGTGCTGCATGATTGATGAGGTTACGCAAAAACCTCTCCATCGATCGAGCCAATCGAAGAGCGTTTCCGCTGCTCCCGGGACAGTGCGATAGAGCCAGCCAGCCCAGACGCGCCATGCAAAAACTGGAACCGCAACGGGCCGTGCTCCAGTAGCAAGGAGCACCCCGAAACCGCAAACAATGATTACGGATATTAGCCGCCCATATCAGCCCGACTCGCTCAAGGGGGTTCTGCGCCAGGCACGGATCAGCTGGCCGATGGAAAGCAGCAGTGGCAGCGGCGTCCCAGACATGCCAGACAACCCTTCGAGGAAACTGTAGTGCCCCCCCCCCGTACAAGTTCCTGGCACCCTTCCAGCGATCCAGCGCTTCCGATAGTGATCCCGGTAAAAAGGGCCGGCACGGCCATAAAAAACAGTTACAAACGGAACAGTTAGGCGAAACCGATGTGATGAAGAAATTATTGGTTGGCAGTGTGCTGGCAGTCGTTTGCAAACGAGCGAGTACTCAGCTGTCCCGCTGTCCGGCCCAACGGAACGGAAATCCCTACCGACGGCTTAACGACAATTGGCCAACGCGCTGGAACCGTTGGCGGACTCTGGTAGAGAGTGGACGTGGAAACAGGGCCAAGAAGCTGACTGCTGGTTGCTGGTCAATTAATTTATTCGATGCGTGGCTACAATGGTCGCATCCCATCCTGCCGGGTGCTCTCTCGGTCCGGTGCAACTGCGATGACTACCGTAACAGGTTTAATGCAACGCGGAATGCAAAAAAAAAAAAGAAGCACATGCCCCAACCCCAATCTCTGTGAATGACAATGTTTTGCTATTTTCCGCCTGGCTAGCGCAACGTAACTGTTCATGAGCGGCAACACGGCGCACTCCGCTTCGCTACATGTAAATTAATTATTAAATATTAAAGTTATTAGCTTCTCGGTGCATGTTTTTATCATCTCCCTGTTCGTGCGAAGGGAAGCTCTGGACGCTCGGCGGGATGACTTCATATTTATGCCCCAGTTTCGGACGGTAGTTTATAGCGCAAAATGCACCAAAGTGCAGCGACTTGATCAGGAAGACCGGTTCGTACCGGTACTAGCACGGGAAGGTATCTCGTTATAGCTGCCTGCCATTAATGAGTCTTGAAACTCATTGCGCAGACCATCCAGCAGAAAACTCTCTTTTTCACTTGCGTAAGGACGGCAACAATCCCAACAATCAATCGTACAATTTTCCACTTATTGTACAACCCGCTCGATAGGCTACCAAGAACCGCGAACTCTCTCGGCCTCGACGTTTGTCGGCGGTTTTTGCGGGTAAACGACCCGAATGGCTACGAACAGAGAATGCCCAACAACTAGATCCAATCGGTTCGGAACAATCGGTCCACGCACCGTTCCCCCTCCACCGGAGGTCGGGTACTCGCCCTTTAC
>CM032178.1:43501460-43576676 GCA_018908115.1 Anopheles rivulorum
TGAAAAGGTTCAGCTGCAGTGGTGGAATAGCAGTGGTGCAAGTGGGTGTTTCTGAATACGGCGTAAAGTGATTTATTACCGTCGCCCATCATAACGCGTGTGTGGAATAGCAGTGCGTACTGTATCTAATGCGTGTAGTGCGTGGCCCTTTTTGTCCTCCTTTGCACTAGAGGGCCGACGGCACAAACCGACAATCCCAAAATCAATCCAATCAAGTCTGCATCGCGAGCTGTCACACAAACGCGGAATTGCTGAAGATAGCTAAATTCTCCCGCCGCCACGCGAGTTGTTATACACGCTACGTATTCATCGAGCGCTGTTGTGTGCGTGCGTGCGTGAGAGCGAGAGAGCGAGAGAGCAAGTGAGAAAAAGTGTAGTGAGCAGGGTTACGAATGAGAGAAATGTGTTATATCGCCGAGTAGAGTGGTGTTAGTGAGATGATCGGCAATGGGTAGTGTTGGTGTGTAAAAAAATCGAAATACGATTTTGACAGCTCGCTCGAGGAGGCTTTTCATGATTTGTGGTTCAAGTGACACGGAATTCGACGAGCAAGTGAAAAATCAAAACACCATTCACGCAATATTGAGGTGTGCTTTGGGATGTGATCGGAAAGCAAAAGTTTATTGGGCGCATTACGACACATCATTAGTGAGAAAATATCGTGCTGTGCAGTTATTTAGACGCACAGAAGCATTCCTGCGAAACGTCCTAAGGGGAGCCGATCGATTTCGTGAAAAGCTGGCCTCCTGAGACGGAGGACGTGAAGAAGAAGAAGAAGAAGAAGCAGCGGTTAAGACAAGTGATTAAAAATCCTGTGTATTGTTGTTGTTGTTGTTGGCGATGAGCGAAGAAATGTCTTTCCAGTTGCTTCGATTGTGAATCTGTGCTAGCGTGTGACAACCAGATAAATTGTGTGAATGTTGGGAAATTCTGATTCCTACTCAAAGTGTGAAAAAGAAAATGTTTTGTTGAAAAGAAAAAAAAACACACACACACACACACACGCGACAAGTTGTGCAAAAAGGAAAGTGATAAGCGTGCGTGCGTGAGCGATTTCGAATTGTTTAAGGAGCGGTGCAAAATAAAAGCATAGAATTCTCGAGAATAAGTGACGGTGGTGCAAAGTTCGTGCCATCACCACCAACCACAAATCTATCGGGAAAGCTGATTTGATGCGGTGTGATAGTGAAATTTTGCAAACCCAAGCAGGCATTGGCGAAGAAACGAATGCATTTGGTGCGTGCCAGTGAAGTGTGAATGATGGTAAAATTAAGCATGAAAATTGAATTGCGATGCTCTCGCTGATTCTGCAAACAAGTATTGCGGGCTGTGTGTGCGTGCATTGGGATCGGCTAGCGAGTGTGTGCGTGCAGCGAGCGAACCCGTATCGCTGTGTGTGTAGGCGCGCCAAACTGTGCCCCACATCGTTGCGCGTGTAGTGTGGGAGCAAATAGTGCGTTTTCGCTCCCTGTCTCTCTCGTCTATTGGTTCGTGGTGTGTTTTTTTTTTCTTCGTTTCTTATGAGAAAGGTGAATTGTATCGAGGGAAAAACGGGAAATGGTCACCGGTCGCGGATATGAGTGCCGAGGTTAGTGCACCCCAATGGCGATCGCTCGGATTCAACGGTTCAACATCCGACGGTTGCGGGCCGGCGCCATCATCGCACGCCGCTGTATCGTCGCCACCGCTCGGCAATGGCGTTACGGCCAGCACGGCGGCGACAACGCTTCCTGATCTCGTACCGCTTACCGGCAAGCCCGAACACCCGAATGGTTCCGGCGAACGGCACATCAATCACAACAACAACATAATCAACGTGGCCACCAACGGCACACTGACCGCCGGCGCCGGTGGTGAGTCGTCGGTCCCCGAAAAGGATGACGGTTGCTCGGAGGAGTTTAACTGCGAGCTAGTGTTAAGCGCACTGGACGCTATCGGGCAGGACGATGGGGATGGTGTGGTTGGGTCGGGCACGGCCAGCGAGCTCGGCATCGGACCGGCAACCGAGTCGAACACCGATCGCGATTCCGGGTTCGAAACACCCTCACTAGATACCGCCACGAGCGGCTGGGAGAAACCGGAAGCGGACGGTTGCGTGACATCGGAGAAACATCGCATCGACGGCGGACAAGGACAGCATTATGTTGCGCACGTTGTTGCAGGGGAGCGTAGCGAATCGAAGGACACGAAGCTGATACTGCGACGACGGAACGTCACGTCGACGTCACCGTGCGGCGGAAGTGAACAGCCAGCGAACCCAACCGATGCGACAACGGTCTGCGAAACGATGACGTCAAAGCCGGCATCCGCTGTCAAGCTGGAGGCGGTTGGTGAGGCTTGTTCGGAGGCGGCGGGTAAACCAACGCCACCAACAACAATGGTGCTGGTTAAGCAGGAATTGGTAGATTCGGGAACGATGCCAGGCACCACGGCGGGTTCGGTCGCTCCACGTGCGGTGGGTCATCCACCGAAACGATCGGGCTACAAGGACGATCCGCTTCCGTTGCCGCTGGAACCGAAGGAGCACCGAAAGTCCAACCGGCGGAGACAGTTTACGGATCGCATCATCGACACGCTCTGTCTGCCGGAAATCTTCTTCAATGCACGTGTACGTCCGAAGCCAAAGCCGAAGCTGTCGTGTAAGGCACCGGTGGGCAAACCTTCGGCCACGTCCGCCGTGTTGTCCGGTCCGGGAGCGAAGAAACGTGCCATTCCCGCCCTGACGGTCAAACGACCGCCGAAAACGTTAGCGCAGCCAGCCCTGCAGCGTTCCTCGTCCGCGATGTCCAATGGTGGGCTGGAGCTGTCGTCGGGCAGATCCTCGTCGGCGGCATCGCAGATCGCCGGTGTTGGCGCGTTGGAACGGTCCCCGAGCGTACCGTGTACGGCAACCAACCAAGCCACCACCGTCTCCACAGTTCCTAGAGTAAATCCCATCTTTCTGTTCGTGAAGCAGGAGGACACGCGCATCGTGGAGGTCCGGTGCGAGGACTACGACAAGCGCAACCGTATACGATTGACCCGTACCGGGCCGGGCAGCTGGCGGGCGATACCGCGCACCGACACGAGCTCCTCCGTCATGTTTTCCCTGCTGCCACCCCGGTCCGAGAGTGGGTGCGACGAGGAAACGGCCAGCGACGGGGGCGGCGGCGGTGGTCGTATGTCTGCACGGTCCGCGTCCGCATCATCCGTGTCACCAAAGTACAAACTAAATGCCGGTAAATCCGCACACCGACCGCACCATCATAAGCATAAAAAGAGCAAGAAGAAAAAGAGGCGCCATGTTTCGGAAGGCGCATCGGAATGTGCCGAGGGGGAGGAGAAGGAGGAGGAGGAGGAGGAGGAGGAAGAGGAGGAACAGAATGGTGGTAGTCGGAGTAGTACGAGCTGCAGCACCATCAGCAGGCTGGTGGCGACCGGGCAGCGTAAGGTAACGTTCAGCGTCGGTGTAAAGCAGGAGAAGAACGAATCAGCTGCTGCTGCTGCTGCTGCCAGCACGATCGAGGATCGTACGGTCGAGCTGTACCATGACCACGAACGGTTACGTGCGGCGGAACAGGAAGCGGAAGCGGCGGCGGAAGAGCGCGAGCGGGAAGAAACGATAGCGGAGCTGATCCGGAACTATCACGAGCAGCAGCAGCGGCAGCTGCAGGAGCTGCAGGAGAAGCTGCAGGCCAGCCGGCGTAGTGAAATGCTCGGTGGTACAGCAGCTGGCGTTAGTAGCGCCAGCCATCACAATATCACTAGTTTTAGCGAAACCAGCTCGTCGACCAACGGCAGCAACAATATTATAAGCAACGGAAATCATTCTAGCGTCGGCGAGGTGAACGTAAAGGCGGAGGAAGCGGACGGTGGTACCGGCTTCTACCCGAGGCTGTTGCTGGGAAGCAATGGTAGCAATAATAATAGCGATAGTAACAATATTGGTAGTAGCAACAGCAGCAGCGGTAACAGTAGCAGTAATAGTAGTGGTGGTAACATCAACCAAACTATTGGTAGTAGTAATAGCAATGGCGGAGAAGGACGAACGCTCGAGAACACAAGCAATAGCCATAAACGGCAGCCCGAGTTATCGCATAAGTTGGAGCTGCTGGAGCTGGACGATGACGACGAGGACGGTGTTGTTGGCGATAAGGAGGATGCCGGCGGTGTTACCATCCTCGATGATTACGAAGTGCACGACGATGATGTGCATGGTTCCACGCTGGCAGCACTAGCACGGACAGCCGATCGGGAGTGGCCGATTGCGATGGCGAAGAAGTCGTCGGAGATGAAAGCTCGCCGAACGAGCATCGAGTCACAGATACCAACAAACGTCATCCCGGTGCAACAGCAGCAGCAGCAGCAGCATCGGTGCAGTGACATCGGTGCGCATGCGCCGAATGGTGAAGGCCCGCTCGGCAGTTTGGTTCTGAGTGACGATGACGATGATGACGGTGGCGCGGCAAGCGGTCTGCTTGCACTGGATGAACTTGGGCTGCATCATCATCAGCAGCAGCAGCAGCACCAACACCACAACATTGTAGACGCGGACGACGACGACGACGACGATGACGATGTGCAGTTGCTCGGCGTGGAGGGTGGTCGGTCGAACTTCGGCGTGGACCACCATCACCATCATATGCACCTGCACCATGCACTACGGTTCGAGCCGTCGGTAAGACCTTCGCCGGGAGACGACATCGAGCTAGTGTCGGCCGACGGTCACGCTGTTAGTGTTGGTGCCGGTAAGGAAGCTGGGGAACGACGACCGCACGAGCACGACGATGGTACCAGTATCAACAGCAACAACAACAACAACCCGGACGACAGCGATGGTAGTAGTGCACTGTCGGCTGCGATAGCGGCTGCGGTGGCGGCGGCTGCGGCCGCTGCAGCTGCAGCCGATGCACCATTGGCGGTGACGAGTGCTGGCAGCAGCAGCACCACTGTCGTCGAAATAGACGACGACGAAGTGTGCGTTCTCGAGCAGCAGGAGAAACGGCCAACACCAACACTAGCAGCGCAAGGACGGCTTCAGCAGCAGGACCATGCGAAAGGAGCACGACGGCATCACGACGATGGTACCACGACTTCCACGACAGCGACGATGACGACGACGACGACGACGACGCCGACAATGGATGCCATCATCGGCCCGGATTGTGTAGGGACGACGTTCGCAAGAACAACCACTACGACGACAGGTTCGTCCTCGGTCAGCACCGCCACCACCATCACTAGCAGCAGCAGCAGCGGCAGCGGCAGCGGCAACACCATTACCGTCTGCCCTGCCGCGGGTGGCATGGTGGAGGTGGGCGTGGGTGGCAGCGGGAGCGGTGCAAGCGGGAGCAAGACGAAATCGACTTGCATCGAGAACAACGCGGAAGTGCATCATCCACCGCACATCACCATCAGTAGTGATAGTGAGCTCGACGATGACGATCCGAAGCACGCGCTGCAGCAGCAGAACACGGATCTTCAGGAGCAACAGCAGCAGCAGCATCAGCAAGAACACCACCATTTGCACCATCATCATCATCACTTGCATCATCACCATCATCATCTGAGCGCGGAGTTTGGTGAACTGATCGAAGGCATTGGGGAGCTGCAGTCGGCCGGTGGTGTCGGTGTCGGTGTAGGTGTAGGTGCAGCAGCAGCAGTAGCGGGTGCGGCAACAGTATCTGGTGGGCCGGCACACACCCGGTCGGCGGCGGACGATTTGCTGAATGCGGGCTGCGGCGACACGACGATGACCGGGGCCGCCGAACTGCTCGACTCGCTGGTGGAGCAACAGCGCCGTGCAGACAGTGGTGGGATGGGCGTAACGACGACCGCACCGTTGTCGGTTGGCAAGAGCACCAACCCGATCTACACGATCGCGGACGATTACAACGATGACGATGATGACGATGTGCTGCTGGAACCGGAACCGGTGGCGGATATCATCTCGCGGCTAGGTGAATCGCTCAGCACCTCGCCCAAGTGTCTGTCGTTCAACGAGGCGGGCGAAATCGAGGGCCTGACGGGCGATCTGTTCGGTGGGGGTGGCGGTGGTAGTGGCGGTGGTGGTGGCGGCGGTGGCATCGATGGTGCCGATGTGGGTGATGAGGATGATCTGCTGCCGAACCCGTTCGCGCCACAACCGGCATCGTCCGGCACCGGTGCATCGTTGCAGTCGCAGCAGCAGCAGCAACAACAGCAAACTGGCAGCACGGTTGATAGTGTGTCCCGGGCGGGTGTTAGCAGTGGTGGGAATGAAGGTGCAACCACCACGACGACGACCACCTCCTCGGTGGCGTCCTCCTCGACGAGCACGCTCGAGGATGAGCTGTCCATAACGATCAAAGATTTAACGGAGGCGAGCGAACATGCGAGTTCCTACTTTGCCAGCACGGCCAACCGGGTGCTGGAGACGACCAGCGCGGAAGTCGTGAACGAAACGGCCGATGGCGAAAGACCCAGTGGCAATAGTGAATCCTCCTCATCCGTGAGCACCTCCGCGAAGGAACTGCCGGCGGAGGCACCGATTGTGATATCACCCGACTCGTGCCAGGAGGAGCTGCCCAAGGATCTCAGCTGTCGGAAACGAAGCCTTTCGCCGTCGCCGCGCCCAGTATCGCACAGCTCCGATGCGATACAGTCACCGCAGCCGAGCGGGCTGCCGGCCGTACCACCGTCGCCGGATCTGTTTCTCCAGCCGAAATCCATCTCCGGGTCCAGCTCGAGCAGCAGCTCGACGGCTTCCAGCGTGATCGAGGCACTCATGTCACAGGCCGCCGCAGCCGTGGCGAGCGTGGCAAAGAGTGGACGGCCTTCGTCGGCGGGCGGTGGCGTTGGTGGTTCCAGCACAACGACGAGTACGGCCACCAGCACCAGCAGCAGTGCGGTGGCGACCACAACCACCACCAAAACGGGCAACACGCTCCAGCAGAAGGAACCGCTCGATCTGGGCAAGTGTCGTAAATCGGCCAGCCCGACGGTCAGTTGCTCGGAGGAAGCGAAACGTCTGACGTCTTCCTCAGCGGCGTCCACGGTGTGCAGCAGTGGTGGCAGTGTTAACGCTCACGACGATACCAGCGAACCCAAGGCGAAGCGCATCAAAACAGACCCGGAGCAACAGCAGCAGCGGCCGAATAGTGGCAAGGCGCTCTCGGGCGACTCGCGCAGTTTGACGTCTACGGTCGCGGCGGCAACGACATCCAGCACGAGCGGCCCATCTGTGGCTTCGCTCATCAACGCAATGGCCGCCGGTGGTACCGGTGCCGCCTCAGTCACTCCTTCCACACAGACGGCGGCTGCTGCAGCAGCAGCTGCGGCCGCTGCCTACACCAATCTCAACGACTCTGCCCGCCTGGTGGAGATGCTAACGTCCGGTAATGATCCAGATCCGCTCACGCAACTTCGCCTGCTTGTCGGCAACCCAGCGTGGAAGGTTCCGGATCCGCTGCTAGTGCCAAAGGATCGGCTAAATGCGGTGCTCGCGTCACCGGCACGCGAAATTCCCCTACTACTGACGACCCGTCCCGAGCTGCGACTTCCGGAAGCGTTCGCGTTTCCCAACATACTGCAAGATCCGGACATTCTGGTGATCTCGCTGCAGCAGCTGGAAACGATCCTGCAGACGCAGGAAGAGCTGGTCAAGTTCAAGTCGAAGGGTGCGCTTGATGGTACGGTGGCCACACCGCCCACCACACCGGTCGCAATGGCGGCGGCGGCGGCTGCTGCTGCCGCCGCTGCCAGCAAGAAGTCCCATGCGCCGACGGTCACTCCAACACCGCCCAGCCCGCTGGAGACGCTGAAGCAGACGCTATCGGCGCAGGCGGCCAAACAGAACCCGATGATGAGTTCGCTGCTCGCGTCCGGGCTGGCGGGCGATATCGATGCGGCTACCACGGCCGCGTTCAATCAGATGCTGTGGTTGCCGTACCTCGGCCAGATGGGTCAGTTTGCACCGGATCTGCTGAAGGCGATGATGAACCTTCCCGCCACGGCATCGGCTGCTACCGTTGCAGCAGCGGCTGCCGCCGTCGGCGGTGCGACGGCCGGTGCTGGTGGAACCACCCTGGCGGACATGCTGCCATTTATGGGACCACGGTTTCAGGACTTTTGCGGTATGCCACCGGCCACCGCTACCAGTCCGCTTGACTACAAGCGTCAGCTAGAGCTGGCGGTACTGCAGGAAGCGATGACCACCGCTAACCTGCAGCAGCGGAAGCAGCAGGAAGCGGCCCAGAAGAAGGCAGCGGCCGCAGCGGCAGCAGCAGCAGCGGCAGCCGCCCACGTCGACCGGAAACCCGTCCTCGGTCCGAAAACGCTCGAGCAGCAGCGTTCCGTCGCGGCAGTGACCGCCGCAGCCAACATGTTCCAAAACCAGCAGAAGAAGGCGGCCGCGGCTGCCGCTGCGGCAGCTGCAGCGGCCGGCATGATCAACCCACTCTCGATACCTCAGTTCATGACGCCGCCGTCCATGACGCACGCTGCCAGCAACCGGTACGGTGGTGCAAACGCAGGTTCCGGTGGCGGCAGCTCACGCACGTCCGCCCAAGCCATGCTGCAACAGCAGCAACAGCACCAGCAGCAGCAGCAACAACACCAGCAACAGCTGCAACAGCACCAGCAGCAATCGTTCAGCCCGAGCGGCTTTAAAAATATGGCCAACCTCATGAACCAAGCGGCAGCGGCGGCTGCTGCCTCCGGCGGACGGCAGTCACATACGTCCGGTGGCAGCTCCCACCGGCAGCAGCTCACCGCAATGCAGAAGGCAAAACTGGCACAGCAACAGCAGCAACAGCAGCACCATCATCAGCAGCAACAGCAGCTGCAGCACCAAGCCAACCTCGGTGCGGCGGGCATGTTCGGTTCGGCGGCGGCCAACTCGTTCTTCAATCTTCCCACCAACTTCCAGGAGTTTCACGAGCAGCAGCAGCAGCTCGCACGGAAACTCCAAAAGGATCAACTGCACCAGCAGCAGCATCAGCAGCAGCAGCAGCACCACCATCATCATCACCAGCAGCAACAGCAGCAGCAGCAACATTCGCAGCTGCAGCAGCTCCAGCTGCAGCAACAGCAGCACCAGCAGCAGCTGCTGCAGCAACAGATGCAACAGCACCATCACCATCAGGAGGAGCAGAAGCCAAGGGTGACGTGCAAATCGCTGATGAACTTGCTGCAGCCGGAAAAGCAACAGCAGCTGCACAAACATGCTGGATCGGGTGGGGCGAACGGTGGTACCGGTGGTTCCAGCGCATCCAGCAAGCTAGCCAACCTGATGGCCATCCCGGGGATGGATCTCTACACCGCGCAACAGCACGAACAGCTACAGCAACAAATGTTCCTACAGCAGCAGCAGCAGCAGCAGCAACAGCAGCAACAGCACAGCTTTCTTCAGCAGCATCAACAACAGCAGCAGCATCACTTGATGCAGCAGCAGTCGGGCAGTGCTGGTGGTAGCGCTGGCAACAGTGGTATGCATCAGCAGGCAAAGCTGAAGGTGAAGCCGGGATTGCATCTGCTCGACCCGGCCGCCGTACAGCGTCGGCTGCTCAACACGGATGATCTGGCGGAGGTGGGCAGTACCACGAACGGGCTCGACGATACGACCGACCTGTCGTCACCACTGTGGCATCCTCTGTTTGGCAGGTGAGCTTGAATTTCTGCACACTGCTTTAACTCAACTTTTCTATATTACAATGCTGTGTGTGTGTTGTAAACCTCCATTTTGTTATATATGACAACAAGTCCTTTCAAACGTTTCGCCATTTTGTTGTTGATTGTGTCTTTAGGCATTCCAAGTGCCTTGGAATGCCGATTATCCGTGTTATTTAGATATCGGGTAAGGGACACATATCGAACAGCACGAATATTTGGTGTTCCATCAGTATCAGTGCTCCAAGGAAGTGCTTGAAAGAAGTGTTTTGACTTCCCGTTGATAATAACGCTAATGTCGTCAAAATATTCTTCAAATTTTCCAAGTTTTGAGTTCATTCCAAAGTTTACCAAAATGGTTCGGCAAAGTAATTATTATAAAAATATGTCCATAAAACAAGCGAAAACAATGCTAGATTATTGTTCCAGCAGTCTTAACGAGTGCCTTTATCCATACTTACAATTCGTTTGAACAGCAGCTCAGCTCATTTCCAATCGTTAATCACGATTGATAGCGTTATTTCGGTTGTGATTTGTTGTTTGCCGTGCAGCTATATGCTTGATTCACTATGCTTTAGCTGAACTTTAGGCAAGAAAGGAATTAAAGGGGCAATGTTTTAAAAACTTTCTAATCTTCTTATCCGATACCGGGCCGGCGGCCATCTTTGCTGCAGTGTTTTGCCACACTCGATCAATCATTCGCACGACGATCGTTTTTATTAGCATTCGCTTTCGCACACTACACTTCTCCTGTGAATAACTTCCAACCTAATCCAACCTTCATCCTTCGGGAAGAGGGAAGCGCTAACGTCTAAACAGTGTTTACCATAAAAATGTTGCGCTGATTTCATCGCTGAATCGTGGTTAGATTGGTTCCATAAAAGAGCCCCATGGTATCATTGTTTGATGTATTGTTTAAGAAAATGATCGTTGGGAAAGAAACAATGTTTAATTTTTGGCATTTTGTTCGATTGTAAACTTGTTTCTCAAGCGAATGTATTTTATGATCTTGAAGATTTCTTCTTCAAGGAAAAGGATCATTGTTCAAAACACGGCCATATTGTTTTGCGTGAAGCGTATATAATTGTGTAATTCGTTTCTTCATCAGCATATGGGAACGATTGACTTGCTGTACGGTTGTCAAACTTGGTGAAGCGTAAGAAAAAAAAAACGTTTTTACGATCACGATAGTTACCAGTGTGCCATCTTCAAGAATCGATCGATTGTGCGATCGTATCAAACTGGAACGTTGAAAGACACACGTTCGTCTGTTGGGTGGAAGAAAAAAAAAATAGTTACATTACCCCGATAGTTGAGATGAAACAGACGAAAGGCAGAAAATCAATGACGGTTGATGGAGAAGAACTAACCCTATTGTACACCGGGACCACCAAAAGTTCCGACCATGTACCGAGCGTACGTTCATGACATGGCATGGGAACATCGGTCGTGGATCGGTTCGCTACTCATGTTACCTCCATCACACGCTTGGATGGTGGGTTCATTTGCCGCAGATGTGTTTTCTTTCCCGTCCGTTTTCCTTCTCAGAACCTTCCTGTTGCGTTCTTATCTTTGCTTTGATGCCGCCTTTCGTAGCTGCTGCTGCTGCGAACTGATTGGAAATGATCTGGACGGCGTCAAACCGTAGCAAAAGTCTCACTCCCGTGGGAAAATTCGGGAAAGCGTGTTTCTTTGTCGCGATGGTTGGCGCATATTTTTTGGGTGTGTGTGTCTGGAAACTGTACAGATACAGACAGGTTTTCCCTCTCGGGCTGGAAGACATCTGACGCGCGTTGGTTTGCGATGGCGCCCTTGGAAATTTCAATCCAGCTTTGGGCGTTTGCTGCATTGCATACGAGCAGAAATAACAACTTCATGCTCGCTAATGATGAGACTGGTTGAGCAAATGGGCAGCCAATGATCCATCTTTTTATTTCGTACTGTGGCAGCCAAGGTGTGTGCTGCTGGCGTTGTAAGTTGCAGGTACCGCACATACAAAATCACGCACATAAATACAAAAGCCCTCTTCGTGCGGTGCCGTGTACAATGTGTACAACGAACGGCGCTAGAAAGCTTACTATCTTTATTAGGTGGTATTTTGCATCAATGCTGCCATTTCGCGTCGCGCCTGCACCAGTATTATGTCGCGCACCTTACAACTGCACCGTTGGCACAAAGGAAAATAAGGTTCCGTGGCGTGATGCGTTGTGTGTACACACGATCCCTGTAAAAAGTGTGTTCGACTAGCGTTTCGAATCATAAAACCATTAACAAATGTGTATGCTTATAAGGCACACACGCGAGTGAAAGGGCAAAATTTGCAATAAGCTTTAGCGTATACGAGTATAATAATGCAACGTATTATAATGAAGGTTCGGTATGGCAAACTTTTGCGCAAAGCATCACGTTTCATTAATTAAAAAGCGTTGCAAATTTTCATCCATATTTACCCCGTACAATATCTGCGTGTTTGTGTGTATATTACTGTTTGTGCCCGTGAATATGGAAGAGGACATTGGAGATTAAGCATACGTTTAATGCAAGGGAAAAAAACCTTCTTTGCGACAAATTAAAAAATAAACGCAGACACACACACACACAAACTACACGGGGTGTCCTTCCCTGAAAGTGGACAAAATTAACATAAGAAGGATGAAGTGTGCACCCGAGAAGTGTGTTTTGCAGCGTTCATACTGCCCGTTGGTCATACGGTCTTGTTTCCATTTTAATTGATGGCACTGAGCAGTGCATCATAACAGCAAAATAGAACGAAAACGAATTTATTCCTGTACGATGCGGAATTGTATTTTGGGGGTGAAATATTCATCAACTCTGTTAATAATAGTCGAAAAATGATGTTTCTTTTTGCTGTGTTTCATCCGGAAATCTCTCTTGCTAGCGGATGACCTGCTCTTTGTTGGGAGTTTACTTGATTCCAAGAACACCTATAATTGGGTAGGATGTTTTTTGGATTAATAAAACACGCATATCTGTATCTGCACTTGTGTGCTTTGTGTTTATTTTTCACGAGAGTTCCGTAACGGAGAGATCTGTCTGGGTCTTTTTTATGTCAGTACGCATGTAAAAGTCTTGTAACTTCCTAAAAACCGGTAACGAATCTTCTGTGCCGTTCTGTTTGCAAATGCGTACGGATTTATCTGAGCGTGCTGGCCTTATATCGTTCGTTTCCATGTGCATATTGTCGTTAAACAAGTCTTGCACCAGTGCTGCGAACATAACGCGATAAAATAATCTGTAAAAACCGGAGCTAAACCGAAAGGCATAAGAAAGGAACTCTTCCCGCGCTCTATGTGGCCACGTCTAGAAACCGGTTGTCAGCTCCCCGAAGTACAGCGCCGTTAAGGCTGTGCGCTAGAACTTAGGGCTTTTTGTTGAAGCAGGTCAGCATTGCTGCACTCGGAACCAGAATCCGGATTCCGGCGGCACAGGGCGCAAAGTTGGTGCCCCAGACAGATGCATCGAGGGACCGGATCCAAGGGGTGTATCCGGTGCTGGTAGCGCTTGTTCCCCATGCATAATTGAAGTCGAAAAGTCGATGGGATGCGGGGCGAAAGGTTTTGGCGGAGAGGATGTTTGTAGCGGTGGCAGACTTTGTGCAGTAAACCCCTCTCCCAGAGACCTACAGGTGAGTAGCAACACCGTCCATCCATCGTATGTTGAATGGGAGCGCTACGACTTGTTGCAACTACTTGTTGTGCCTTGGAATTCTTCCTTCTGTTTTATTTCGACACGTTCTGAAGTGTGCTTAGTTTGGTTTACGTTTTTTTTGTGTTTAGCGTTTGAGCTGTAGTAACCCTAGTAGCAAATTCTGCTGAGATCCATGATTTTCTACGTCTGATATACCTGTGTAGTTTAAAGCGTACATCCGCATCGCATGATGAGCGTTATGGCCGGATGTGCTTCCAGGAAGTAAAAGGTTTTGAAGGAGACTTGATAGAAATGAGACAAAATTGAGTTTGGAGAGTTTCCAAACATTCGGAAGACCTTAAACGATAGTTGGGAGTTTCGTGGTCCTGTTCCAAAACAAAAACACTCTGGACGTGCCCAAGTCGTTGGACATATTTGCCCAGTTTTAGTTCCGCCCGAGTCAAATACCGTTGTGTCCTAGAAATAGTGACCGGCGCGTATCGGCTACAAATGAATGGAACTGCAAGCTTCCTGCCTTGCCCCCGCATGCCTCACGTGGCGGTTTGCTTTAACGTTTTGGATCGCACAGACAGTTGTGCTTTCACCAAGGTTAAAGTCATCGAAATCGTCGTCTAGTGCCAAGGTCCGATGGTGTTTTTTTTTGCTCTCTCTCTCTCTGCTTTGAGCGTGCGACAGTGGCATTGGACTTGCTTCTGGAGAAATAGTTCCCGGTCGCTCGTAGCGTTTGAGTTCGTCGCTAGTCGTTATCCGAGAGGGTCGTTTTTCCCATTGCTTTGCATGAATGGAGCGACGTGTCCGGGATGGAAGGAGGAAAAAAAAAGCCCGATAAAATGAGCCACAAAACGCTGAATCGGACGAAAGTAAGCTTTCGGTGCAAGAAGGACGACCGAAGACGATGACTCTCGGATGAGTGAGAACCTTTTTGGAGGGAGCAGAAAACTGGTGCCCCACCTAGCTTTCCCACCTCACCGATCAGCACAAAAACATGGCGAGAATACTGTCTCACACTGGTGGCTCCACACAACGAATGCCGGTGTATGGTGCTACCCTGGTTTGGTTTGCATGATGCCGCCTCTGTACGATTCTGCTCAGCTTTTTGTTTCCGAACCTGCGACGGGAAATGCAAGGACATCGTAGAAAGAAGCTACACTAGGTCACACGGTTGCGCTGCGATGGGGAACCTAAGCTAGCAGAAATACTGTGAATGGGGATAGACCGGACGTTCGCCTTTCTCTTGCTTTTGCTTCCCTCTTGCCGGGCGCGCTCAGTACGCAAGACTTGTTGCCTACGGATCGAGGTGTGCTGCCAGCCAAAAGTGTCCGTACGGAGAAAAGGTGAAAGAAATCCAAAATCGGTGTCATGGTCGACGGTTTCTAGTGGGAGCCACCGGAACCTTGGGAAGCAGAGTAGAGATGGGTTGTTGGTGCGGGATGCAGACGTTGACCTCCCTTTTCGCTGTACACTGCGTGATGATGGCGATGATGATTCGAAAATGATTCATCAACAGCGGTAAGAAGACAGGCAACCATGAGCAGGAATCATGTGGGAGCGCTTTTATTTTTAGGGCTGGTACTCGATCTGATAAACTGTAGCTAAACACGAACACAGAGAGTATGTTCATCATTAAAGGTAGTATTCAGTCCGAGGGCCTGTTGCATGTAGCAAACGAGTCGTCATTACATCAATCGAAACAATCGAAATAGATTTTGTCGTGGGTTGATGTAATAAATCTAACATTTTATCGACTCGGTCGGCAGTGATGTGATCCAGAAAACAATGGTTGAATCATGCCAAAGATTTAAATCAATTTATTATTGCTTGACTCTTGGTTAGTTTGATAATACTCTCAAAAGTTGGAAGACTCAAAGTTTGTTAATGCGGGAAAAATAAAGAACATGTTCATCAATTATTGTGAAGCTATCTCAATATTCCATAACAGTGCACAGCTGTTGCGGGAAGCTAAAGTTGGTGGTCAACTTTTTATCGCAAGATCACAAATAAGCTCGGTCCCTTAAGAATCGCCGATGCCGTCTTTGCCTGCTTCGAGCTACCACGGGGCAATAAATCTTCCTTCGCACGATCGAAAGTGATCGATATAGACGGCTTTATTGCTGTTTCTAACCTTGAGATATTTTTGCCCTCGCAACGTAGGTGGCCAGCAATGTCTGTGTGGGTTGGAAACCGGGCAAGTAGGAAAAAAATGGTTTATTTTTATTGCTCCTCATTTAGGATTAAAATCGTTTCATAAAGGCCTTCTGGTGTGATTAAGAATGGTTGATGTCCAATGGCATACTGTCTAACATTTAAAGAATTGTATACACACGCATGAGTTATGAAGCGTCGACTTTAAATATATTTCAAAGAGGATTCTTAAAAGCAGCTTATGAATCTAACATTTTTTATCAGTGTTTGTGGTATGGTTACACTGTGGTGTGAAGTTTTATAAAGAATCCAGAGGTATCCAGAGAAGGAAATCACTCTATTCATGTCTTTCTATTTTTAAATAATTTGACTGTTCAATATCTGAAACTGAGTGAACAAAAATAAAAAAATAAGTATTCAAATAGCCAGAATCAGTGTCTACCATAGTTAATTTCTGTGACTATTCCTAGCACGGATCGGTTTCTCATTTACGCTTTAAACTAATGTGAACTCCTTCTCCCTTTGCAACAATACGGAAAATAACAGCCATTTGCCAAAATTCGCACCCCTCGCAGATTCACCATTAAGCTTTGAAAAACATAAAGCGTGAGCAAAAGAGCAAACACCAGGCCCCATCGATTAAATCCGTTCGGAAGCTGGTGGAGTGATTGGGTGGTTCGGTGATGGCAAAAGCACAACGAACTCGGTATTCTTTTTTTCAACACAAAAATTCTGATCGCCATCCTTTGCTGTGCCTGATCCTGCCCAATTGCTCTGCATGTGTGTGTGGCTGTGTTTCCACCTACAATGTGGTGCGGTGTCAGGTCGGTCACCTCCTTCCACCCCC
Organism: Anopheles rivulorum; assembly: GCA_018908115.1. Lineage (NCBI taxonomy): Eukaryota > Metazoa > Arthropoda > Insecta > Diptera > Culicidae > Anopheles > Anopheles rivulorum. Next base: position 43,517,746 of record CM032178.1, read on the forward strand.
TCCCCCCGCCCCCCATGTTGTGTCTGTATCTCCGGGTGGTCCCGGGCGGTTCCGTTGCGGTTCGTTGGTTTTTCCCACCGGAAAATTATCTCCCACACTCTATCTCCCATGTTGGTTCTTTAACCACATTATTTTGTTGCATCGTGGCCAACAAAACGGTGTGTGCCGGTTCCGCCGAAATCCGTTCAAACATCACCACACCATAAACGGCGTGGGTGTGCGAGTGGCGTGGACACGGTGTGGCGACGACACCCAAACACAATGTCAGCTTGTTGGCGGTTTTTTTTTATTTCCATTTCTGTACGCTTTTTTCCAGTGCATTTTTTTCCACTTCACAAGTAGCGAATGATGTCGTCCTGCTAGTCAATCTGTGCCGCGCGCTAGTGTGAAAGCGAAATTGGCGACAGGAGAAGCAACGAAAGTGCAATCCAAAAAAGGTTCTCAGTAACTGGAGGAAATTGGTCAAAAATTGTACAATTCATCCATTTATTATTTTTTTTCGCTCATTCAACGCTCTTGTACATATCTTTTGAAATGTTTTTACTTCTTTAAAACTGTTTTTTGGTGATCCTAACCTATGGGAAAAAGAGGCTTACAAGGAATGAAGCAAAAGAAACAGTCCCGTGGCGGCTACAGGCCGATGAAATTTTGTGTTTTCTGTTTGTGTATGTACCGCCTGGACAAGGGGAAACAAATGCAGCGCAATTAAACGCAACACAATGAAACAATTTTCCATCAATCAACCCTCGTTCTTCCTCCGAGGCCCACCGCCGGTGTCTCTTAGCGTGACCCTTTAATTGCTTTATTTTTGTGGGCGGTTTTTCGTGTTTTTTTTTATTCCATCATTGCGCGGTTGGTCACCATTTTCTTGCAGTTGCAGCTGACCGGTTTGTGTGATTTTGTTTTTCGGATGCTGGAAGGAACGGAGAGTAGTGCAGTATTGTGCACAATTGTTTCCCTTTTTTGGTTCGTTTTTTAAACATTTGTATTTCCTGTGTTGGTGGATAAAAGTCGGATTGTTAATCTTTGTTCTATTGGAAAGCTGGTTTTTGAGTTTCCGTGATGTAGTTTAGAGAAGAAGAGAAACATATTTTTATCCAATCTTCTTTGTAACCTTAAACAAGAAACTGTCCATTTTCTTATACGTAAATTATCTGATACAGTAACATAATTCCTTTGCTAACCTCAGAATCGCAAGTTGGGCATGACATGAAATACGCAATACGCTCGACGTTCTCCCATGTTAGCGCTATATTTAATAACGTTATTCACACATTTTGCTTGAGCGTTCGCTCTCTGCTCGCCGACAGCAAGAATAATGCCAAACTGCTGAAACTGCCGTCGAAAATTGCGGTAATAAAATGGTAACAGGAAGTGCACAACGAGTACACAAAACTTTAATTTTCCTCGTAAAGTTTCTTTAATGGTTTCGCTTTGCCTTGAGGCAACCGGGACACACACGGTTTTTTGGCATTGATTTTGGTCCGACATATTCCGTCATTCGTTTGGTGATAGTCGTGACGGTATTTTTATATTGTTTCCTGCTAGTATCAAGTGATGGTGACGCTTAAAACCTTGTGATTCCATGCTTTTTTTTTGTCTAAAATGTAATTTAAATTGTTAACCCGTAACTGATTTGAGGTTTGTCGTTGAATTATTTGTTTTTATTCTTTTTTTAATTATAGGTTAACAATTCATATATTTTTGAATCGTACCCACGTGCATTAACGTTTTAGTTTTGTTTTACCTCAGGGTTTCATTTTAAACACCAAACTTAAATAAATATAAATGCATTTTATGCGTTTGAAGTAATGCTATTCAAGGACGTTTTTTTTCTGTTGGTCCATGTAAGTTGTTTTGCCCGGAGGTTATCCCGTTCTGGATTTATTTCACTATAATTATAACCGTTGCTCAAGAGCGCTGCATAAATTTGCTTGCGACGTAGCCTTGAGCAATGGCTAGGTACCATGGAGATTGGAGCCTAGGGATCGTTGGGTTTAAACTGATCTTAAGACGGCCGATGCATGGTTACGCAAATATAAAGCTTGACGTTTCGTTTTTATTGAAACGCCCCATTGAAGCCAGTAACAGACAAGTTAAATTTTCTTGCTTTTGTTTTTCGTATTTTGGAGAAGTAGCTACAGTTACCACAAAGTATTTTCGGCAACTTCATAATTCATCAAGGTAAAGCTTCGCAGAAACGGACGCTGAGACTTTGACTAAAACTTCACTCAAATCTTTCTAAAAGCTCTGCAAATCCAGAGTCTTCGACGCCCATCAAGGTTATTCTCAAATTTTTGTCACTCAAGGTTTGAACTCTAAATTGATTGACAGAATTTTGACTTTGATTTTGAACGATTGCATGGGAGATCCAATGAAAGAAAGTTCGCAATCTCCTGATTTTGCTCCAAGAGTTCCAGCATTTTGCCAAAGTTTTGGATCACTGAGCGTGGGGCCTCTGAACGATGAGCAAGTTGTAAAAAATGACTCCAAAGCCCAGCCGGTGTTGCAAAAGTACGAAGATACTTTCTTGATGACCTAATGCAGTAGCTGCTACAGCCCGTCGCCTGCGTCCTCTGTTGCTGATCCCAATTTCACCGTCGTTCGTACCCTGCGGGCGATAATTTATTTCTATGTATTTGGCCCACGGAAAGTGCACGCCGTACCACCGTTTGATAACAGAAAACCAGTTCATGTGCCAGAAATCGGTCATTTACACCATCCTTTGCACGCCGTTTGTGAAAGTGCATCGTCGTCACTACCAACACCACCACCGTGCACCATTTTACATTTGAATGTCCATCTGGTGCGGTGGCGGCACCCGTTTTTTAATGCCCACCATCTTAGGGTCGGTAAAGTTATCGCAAACCGTAGTACCAAACTAGTAGCCCAACAGCAACATCAATAACAAAGTGTAAAATAATGGTAGCACACCATCCAGCACCCGAAAGCACGGCGCTCTATATAGCGTGTCACGACAGGGGCTGCTGACCACCCCGTAAATGCATCCGATGGGTTGGAAAATGGTAACGATTGCACTTTTGAGATTGCGGTAAATTAAGGTAACGAAATTAAAAATAATTAAGCAAACCGAACGCACACACCCCACGCCATGACAGAATTACCCCCTTGAAGTGTGTTTAAGTGTGTGTATGTGTGTGTGGGTCGGTACTGCTGAGGTAGTTGGAGAAAGCAATAATCATTGCAAAAATTCATTCGAATAGTTTTGACCGAAGAAGAAAGGGAGAGAGAGAGAGATCTGTCAAAACGGAAAGCGCAAAAACGAGTGATCCTACAAATTATGAAAGTAATTCCGAGTAAGCTAACCGGATGTGATGAACAACAAAGAAACATGAGGGTGTGGAACCCGGCGGAGTGGATGGGCAGAATGTATTTCACGTGTCATTACCCACAACGCGCTCCTTATCTGGGTGTTATTTATTGCATATTTAAACTAAATTTATGGATTTTATCTTCTGATGAAGCGGCTTTTGGATGATCGTGTCTGTTTTCGTTTTTGTGTATAATTTAAATTGTAGTTTCATGGCGGTTTAATTGTGAAAATTGCTAAATTAGTTTAACAATTTTACTTCCGTTTGCTTGCTTTCGGATGCCGTTTAGAATCGGTTCAGTGCTTTGTTCTAAATATGCCGTTGTTGTTAATAAATTATTTTCCTTGCTTTTATGAATGTTGGAATCGATTCATCCCGTAGGGTAGCGACAAGCAAAAAGCAAATTAATAATAATTTCTTCAATAAATCTCACACAAATCGTTCGAAAAGCTCTAATGAATACATGCACAAAAGCCGTACACATTTCATTTAAATCACCGGAGTAAAGGTAGCAAGAAACCCGTAAATGGCATGAATATCCCAACAGGGGTACACTCTTTCTCTCTCTTAGTCTTGCTGGCCTCGAGATGGAACAAAAGCCGATCGTAATTAAGTGAAAATAATGTAATAAATCGTAACACGACGATCGCAACTGTTCCGTTAATCCGGCCATGGTCTACGTGCGTTTTTTTTTTATTCCACGGGAGTCGTTTGTGTGTGTGTGTGTGTGTGTGCTTGCGGTTCTGATTCTTGTCTGCTTTCAGCCACAGCGAATACCACCAGTGTGTAGGTATTGCTGAGAAACATACGACGATCATTAGTTGCAATTGGACGTCGTTCAATCGCGAGTGAAAAAGGCAACGGAAACACAAGGTACGACGGAGCAAAAGGAACCAATACGTATGCACCTTTAGGGAGTGTGAGGAGGAAAGGGGAGAGAGAAGTAGGATGGAAGGTGGTAGGGATGATTATGATCACTGGGGAGGAAGCGCAGGGGTGTGGAGGGGTTGAATACAGCTAGGACAAAATGGAGGTAGTTTGTGAGTTTGTGAGCCAAACCAACACAAAAAAAAACCCGTTCCTTTTGAGATCCATTTCTTTCTTCTCTGATCGGTGTGCTACTCGCACAGAAGAAGGAGAAGATAGGAGGCAAGGAGTGAAACAACCGGGGAATGGGCGAGCGGTCTGGTCTACATTCGTACTCGATACTCACCGCATCTGTATATGGGATGGAAAAATCAGATTGACGGGCAGAGATTAGAAGACAGAATCAGATCATGCTTCATTATAGCAAAAAAAAAAGACGAAGAAAATTCATACGCATTCCATGTTTCCATGAAGTTGGGTTGTTTGTTTGCATGTGTTTGTGCTCATTGCAAGCAAAACAAGGGGCAATAGATCTTTATTGTTATTCTATGCTTCATTTCCGAAAACAAAGGTTGCTTATGCATTTGCTTAACATGTTTGTTTGCAATTAATGTTTTAATGTCTATTTACTCTTTTTTTCTTTTTGCTAATATTTTTTGTACGTTTTAGTTTTCTTGTATTGTTTGTTTCATTTTTTTTTGTGTTTTATTGTATATTTCGACTTTTTTCATTTCATTTATCACAATTTTTGTTCGCTTTATTCTGTTTTCTTATGTATCATTTTTATTTTATAAATAGCAACCATTGTTCTATGGTCTCCAAAATAAAAGTTTGCATTGTTATAGTTGAGTGGTTTCTTCCGAATTCTGTTTCATGTCAAATTTATAGTTTTTTCCGTACAACATAAACAATCGTGAAGCAGGAAAGAGCAAGCCATAGTAACATAAAAATGGCGCGTTTGCGGTTCCTAAACGTTACGCGCTGGCACGATCGTTCCAAAGCGTCGGGGGTTACTGCACCGATCAAGTGATGTATGGAGCTGTGAGAAACTTAATCGGATTGAGAGTAGCAAACCAACAAAAAACACAACTGTCGCGTTCAGTTCAGAAATAATCGGAGCGGAAAAAGAGTGGACACCCTTTGTGCCCGTCCCGCTGGAAGCGCGAATGAGTCGCGCTATAGGGGTTTCAAAGCTAAGCGGAAATGTTAATTTCCTAAAGTGAACACGACACAGCACACACACACACACATATAAAGCATGGGTTGCGTTCGGAAATGGTGAAACTGCTTTACAATGCGAAAAACGTGATCAACGAGGCACTTAGAAATATGTTTAAAAAGAAACAAACTAAAAACCGATACACACGCACACAAATCTATCTGCACACTTGGAAGAGGTCAAACAAAGGCGCAAAGGCAAAATGGTGTGAGGGCTAGTTGACACACGGCAGGGCAACATATCGGGAGCAGCAGCAGCAACAAGCAGTATAGGAACCCTGCGCATTGTGAAGGCTAAGCTAGAGGAACGCAAAATGTCAATGACACTAGTACCCGGGGTGTTGCGGTTCTTGGTTCTTCCTTTTCTCACCGTTCTACCGATCACCGCCAGACCGCAGTGGGGTTAGAGGACCTATTCGAAACCTTGCCGCCGCAGCATGCGAAAGAACGGACTCCCCATTTGGCGTTCCTTTGCACCGTCTGGTGGGCTGTTCATCACCAATTGCTGCCAGATCATGCGTATTGTTAGTTCAGCTTGCCCTGATCGATGGTCAAAGTCTTTGACGGGTACCGTGTGGCGTTTTTCTCTCGTTGACGAGGCAAATGGGTGCGCGACCTCATTTTGTGCTCTTGCGTTACAGTACCGTCCGATTGGGCGGGTACCAACCGCTCAATGTTGACCTGCAGTACTTGACGATTGTGAAGTTTTATCGATTTGAGAAGCATTCCAGTACGATAATGGATGGCTCTCGTGGCACTCTCCAGCAGTTCGTTTGATCGTGACAGGCTAATGAGGCATTAGTTGTGAGTTTGCTGTGTGTTTTCTGCATAAGATGGCTTATTTCTTTATTAATTGGGAGAAAACACAATTAATTAGCGTGTCTCACTTACGTGCCTATCGCGTCATTTTAGCGCAAGTTTATAACAAATACCACAAACATAGAATAATATCATGAATTTTGATTTTAATGTATTATTCTGAGTCACATTAAAAATCATTTTACATTAAAGCAATGATCATATCTGATGTGAGATGTACTGGAATTAGCTATAAAATTGTCGACCACAACTTTTGTATTTTGACGAATTTTATAAAATTAGCTGTTGAAGGATGTGAAAAATCCCAACTCAAGTTAGGCCTTATTCCTCTACAGTTTTGAAGGTTATCTATCGTCATGTTTGCTTTCTGTCGAGTTCACTAAAATTTACTCCATGCACCGCATGCCCAAGCCGCCGGCCAGCATTGACCCGGTTGACGTATTTTCGTGCAAACAACGCATACAACACAGCGCACATTAATCTCGTCCAGCCGCCGCCGCAGCGCGCGCCGTTCGACGATTGCGTCACTGCCACACACTACTACTGCGCCATAATGAGCTGTGTGCGCCCGGGTGAACTAATTATTTGCCATACTTGCCAATTTAAATCCGGTCTTCCCCGGGATGGGATGGCGTGGAGCTCGCGCGCGAACGCGTGTCGGTGTGTGTGAGTGTTTGTGTGGCACGTTGGTAAGGAGGCACTAGGAGGAGGAATAGCAAAACGCGATACGCAACGCGGGAATGGTCATGTGAGTGTGCAAATTTTAGTACGTTTTATTGCTTCGCTTTAGACGCAAACAAAATGGCCGCTTGTTTAGCGATCTTTTGGACTACCACATTTGGGGATGTTACTGGTGTTTTTTTTTTGTTATTTGGTACAAACATTGGCGCATTAGACAGGCTTGTCGAACGCGTGTTTGTAGCACAATTAAAGCATGAAATGTGATGCGTTTTAAGTGTTTCTTTTAGTATATTTGTTATGACAGTTTACAACACAATTTGTCAGCGATGCATTTTACTTTACAGTAATGTTAAATTTGTGTTTATGGTGATGCAATCAATTATGTTTTGAAACAGACATAAAGCATTCGTCATATTCACAAAACATGTATTGCAACGCAACACCCTTCTTAATTTTTTTATAACTGTTGTAAACAAATCGTGTTTACGCCGACCGTCGCTGTCACCGTATGTCGACTTGATCGATAATAGCGATTAGGTCAAGGTTGCTGACACTCCGATGGTCGAGATCGTAAATTAGAGGGAGATAGAAACCAACCGTGGTGAAAATGGAAAAGGAGCAACGACTCGATTGAAGGACATCGCCAAAAAAAGGGCATTGTAAAAAAGGCANGCATACAACACAGCGCACATTAATCTCGTCCAGCCGCCGCCGCAGCGCGCGCCGTTCGACGATTGCGTCACTGCCACACACTACTACTGCGCCATAATGAGCTGTGTGCGCCCGGGTGAACTAATTATTTGCCATACTTGCCAATTTAAATCCGGTCTTCCCCGGGATGGGATGGCGTGGAGCTCGCGCGCGAACGCGTGTCGGTGTGTGTGAGTGTTTGTGTGGCACGTTGGTAAGGAGGCACTAGGAGGAGGAATAGCAAAACGCGATACGCAACGCGGGAATGGTCATGTGAGTGTGCAAATTTTAGTACGTTTTATTGCTTCGCTTTAGACGCAAACAAAATGGCCGCTTGTTTAGCGATCTTTTGGACTACCACATTTGGGGATGTTACTGGTGTTTTTTTTTGTTATTTTGCACAAACATTGGCGCATTAGACAGGCTTGTCGAACGCGTGTTTGTAGCACAATTAAAGCATGAAATGTGATGCGTTTTAAGTGTTTCTTTTAGTATATTTGTTATGACAGTTTACAACACAATTTGTCAGCGATGCATTTTACTTTACAGTAATGTTAAATTTGTGTTTATGGTGATGCAATCAATTATGTTTTGAAACAGACATAAAGCATTCGTCATATTCACAAAACATGTATTACAACGCAACACCCTTCTTAATTTTTTTATAACCTTTTTTCGTATTGGTGCGACATGCTACGAAACGAGTTTTGAAGCGTATCAATCGTTTCAGTACCCTTGTACTCCTTCCACCGGCGGACACAGGCGCTGTTTCGATATGTTGGGTCATTGCACTTTGGCTACCTTTATTTATTACCCAATGTTGGACAAGGAATGAATAGAGAGCTCTATCGAACAAAATTTCCAACACAGATTTGTTGTGTTGCAATTGTAATTAAATTAACGATTGAAACTCTCATCTATCCTTACTAGTAAGGCTTAAGTTTTTATGTGGATAACATAAAACATGATGAGAGATAGGTCGTCTGGTGTCTTTTTCGCGACGTAATCAGCTCATCGGATGTATGACGATTCTTTTTGAGAGCAGAATAGGTCTTTGTTAATTCGTTAACATTTATAAGAAATCTGACTGTTTGTAAGATAAATACATTCCTATTTATTTATCTTAGACCCTAATCTTAAACCCTAATGGTATCAGAAGTGTTTGTGAATGTTACGTCCAACATTGACTGGTGTGGGAAGTTAGATGTTCTAAAGACCTTGATAAGCTTCAACGGATTGTGTTGTATATTTTAACGATCGCGATATGAACGTATCTGATATGAAGATTGTCTACAGAATATTGGATATTTGAAGGAACTGACAACTGGTCAGTTTTATCATTTCAGAAATATCTCTGAATGCAGTCTCACTGTCTCTGAATGTCTCAAGTGCTGTAGCTTCTGAAAATTTTACAAGTCAATCGTAAAGAATGCAAAAGAATATCATATGGACCTGCAGTTGTAGGTTTTGTCAAGATCCCTATCCCAAGGCTTAGACATAGTTTAGACCTAATAAATTGTTCATGTTTACTACTATAATCATTGAAACTCGTAGAAGTTCTTTTAAAAGATCTAAACTTTACAATTGGACAGCTGAAACTAGTTTGGTAGAAGATCAAAATCCGATAACAGTGTTGTGTTTGGCATCGCTGTTCACTGCTCGTCAAGAGATCAACTTTTGGTCGTAAAACGTGATTTATTGCGGATCCATTATCGAGACACCAGCACACCACGAAGCGCATAGTGATGACTTTGTAACTTTTTTACTGGTGCGTTGCAGAAACGAAAACATTCAAACCTTGTCCATTCCGTGGCTAGCTGATTGACTTTTGAACTTTAACTTATTTGTTGACATCATCGACTACTGCAACCTTTTAGTAGCGCACCAGCAACCGTGTGGTTGCTTGTTTTCATAGTATCTGATTAAAACAACAGGGCATTAATATTAATTCCTAGCTCGCTGTGGCCGCTCACCACTCACAACAAACGATATAAAGAAAACACTATGAAAAAAGGGTTCAAGACTTGGACTACCCAGAAGAGGACTTGGTGTGTGGTCTCGTTCCTTATTTCCCGTCGCGTCCAGAAACTCTTCCCAATAAACTTCAAGAACCGGTTTCATTTCTATTAAAAAAAAACACACAGACGGAAGTAGACACAGAGCCGGAAGTGAGCGAAGAATGAAAAAAGCAGAAGAAGCAAGCAGAAACCTCTCCGCCAAAGCTGATTACTGATTCATGGCCAGAGCCAGGCCAGAGTAGCACAGCAGCTGGGTAGAGCGCGCGCACATCGATTCCTTTAGGCTGTTTGTAATATGCAGCGAGGCGAATTCCTTTGTCGCGCGTCGTGGGCCTTGGCGCTGGGATGATTGTCTCACTGTGTGCGTTCAGCGCGATCCTCAATCGTGTCTAGCAAGGAGTGTTGTTGGTGTGTGGTGATGGTTGTTTTAAATTAGGTAGCTACCCCACTGGTTCCTCTACAGTGGAATGCGCCCGGCCACCCACATTCCGGAGATTGTTGTATTTTTGTTTGTGATTCGTTTCTGTCACCATCACCACCGAACGGCCGACCGACCAACCCCGACTGGGAGACGTTGGTATGCAAGTGTCTGTATGTGCGTTAGGAGACTGATTTGAATGAGAGAAAATTGCATGTTGTGTTTTTTTTGCTTTGCTTTGTTTTGCTTTGGTTTTCGGTCCCTTGGTGCCCGCCTTGTTGGCCAGGCATAATTTGACTTATGGAGAAAGATGCAGGCGAACGAATACACGACGTAAAAGTGGGTGTAGAAAGTTCCCGATAAGAAGCGCAACAGCGCACAACAACCGAATCATAATGCATCGTGCGGTGCTTTGTTCGCGGGTGCACATCATCATCACATTTTCGTTTTGGGCAATTCCCTTTTTTTTACACACGGGGTACGAGACGTGTAACGTCCATTTTACATATATGCATTAAGTGCTGCACCAGCGGCATGATGTGAACCTACGCCAACCACCGACTCTGTCTGTTGGCTTTTCTAGCTCGAAATTCGTAACGAAACTTTACCGCGGCCAACACGTCCCAACCGGAAACGAACCAACTGAACTCTCACCTTCCGCCCCACCCCGCCTCCCCAACCTAGGTTGCTCCCCTCCCTTCCCCGGAGGCGAAAGCCATAGGGTCGGAAAGTTTTGCGGAACTTCGCCCGGGCATAAACTTATCTTGTACTCTTGGTTTTGCCTTTATTTTGTGCCTTTGTTTGTCGGAACGCCCGCATTTCGGTTCCTCGGTGCGCCGTGTTTGTGGGTACGGTTATCTGCGTGAGCGGAATGCTTCAAATGCCAGATCCTGGTGACCGTACTTGTTTGCGGTTGTTTGCGACCGAAAATTGCACAAGATACCTCCGCTGTAATGTAAGGTTCCACTTCCCCACAAGTTCAATGTTGTAAAATTATGAAGCTTGTTTTTAAAGGAAATCAAATAAGAGATATTGTTTAATGCTGCCTTTTGTGCTGTTGGACGCATGATTTAGCTCAAAACTCGCTGTGACATTGCGCACACATATGGAAGTCAATGTCCATTGGATCGAATGAAAGTACTCTCTTATTTTACTAATTTAATTAAAAAGAAATGCTTTTCATACAAACTTTGTTGAGATGAAATACTGTTTATTTTTTATATATTTTTGCATTAATTTAACACTCAATCAATCTTATAAGAGCATCCACTGCCACGTGTTTGTGCAGCACTGTACCCAACTTCGTGGCTTGGTTTTGTAAACTGTGCGCGCGATAGTGTTGTAGTTTACCAGCGTCGGATATAATATAGTTGGGTGCGGTTGAAGATCAATCTCTTTGACAGTTTTCCTTTGTGTTTCCAATTTCAAACCATTCCACCATCCCCCATCCATCCATCAGGGAGCTCCTGTGTCTTGGCGGATCTTTGCCGCTCTCTTTGGCCCATCGTGTTCCCATGTACATCGGTTATGTACATCGGTTTCGGTCCGGGGCTCCCGAGGATGAAGATAAACCCGGCAGAGTTTGACGTTTGATGGTGCGTCCAAAGCCTGCCCGAAGTTTATGCGAGTGTGTATATGTTTGCGGGGTTTGGAGTTTACACCCATCCCCGGCCCCGGTGTTCGGTGCATTTAATGCTGGTTTATTGTTTTTCCATCATCACCCGTTTGTTGCTAAGCTGCAGGCGTTCGGGTTGAGGAATTGCCCGACGACGGAGCCAGTGCTTCGCTTCGCTTGACGTGTGCAAGTCTTAACCCAGGCGCTCGAAGAAAAGCTCCAAACTGTGTATGGTGATCCCCGGATGTTGCGACGCTCCAAATGGTGCCATATGTACACTGTTTTTTGTGCGCCCTTGAACGGTAAGCGTCAGTGCACATAATGCAAGACGGCATACTAAAACATACACTCCCTATGCGCGATGTGTTTGTGTGCTGGTTCACGCCGGCTCTTTTTTTTTATTTTGTTTCTTGCTCAGCAAAGTTTTAGACGACCTTTCCGGTTGTGTGCTGCTTTAAAATGCAGCTGCTGTCCCGGGGTGAGGCGAAACTTTTGCCGCCCACCATAAACGGAGAACGGCGCGTTTGACCATCTATCTCTATTAAATTGAAATAAGCCGTGGTAATGTATTTCAATCAATGGCCATGCGGACGGGTATGTCCGNCATACACTCCCTATGCGCGATGTGTTTGTGTGCTGGTTCACGCCGGCTCTTTTTTTTTATTTTGTTACTTGCTCAGCAAAGTTTTAGACGACCTTTCCGGTTGTGTGCTGCTTTAAAATGCAGCTGCTGTCCCGGGGTGAGGCGAAACTTTTGCCGCCCACCATAAACGGAGAACGGCGCGTTTGACCATCTATCTCTATTAAATTGAAATAAGCCGTGGTAATGTATTTCAATCAATGGCCATGCGGACGGGTATGTCCGAAGATCTTCGCTTTATCGTGGCCCAGTGTCGGGCAAAAGAAGATGTACCAGCTACGAGATAAAGCATTGTGGCTGGTGGATTTATGCAACCAAACGATACAGTTTTAATCCATCTCATCTATCAAACTCCGTCCAGCGCATTGAGGTATAGTGCGGATATTGTAGACATTCGATTCCAAGGTTTGTTGGACAGCGTGACAAATGTTGGAAAGTTTTCGTCTTCAAAACTTCCATTTCAATGTGCCCCGAATAGCCGTCAATTCCACATTTCGAACGAACCGATGAGTTCCAATAGCAGAGGGCCTTGTGAAAAGGCTTTTTTGTATTGCCTCTGCTGCTCGTTCGGTGCATCCTTATGATGGCTGGCGAAGTTGCCATGGTGCCAGTGTGCGCGCTCCCGGACCAATGGATGGGTTTAATTTCATTAGCTTTCATCGAAGAAAATCAATCTAATTCATCACTCGTCGGCAGGTTGGCAGCAGCCTCCGGGCCGAGCCCCGGTGTACGGTACACCGATGCCCGAGCTGCAGTATCTAACGTCCGCGGGCATCTTATCGCATCGGCGCGGAAACAGTTTGTGTGTTTGTGTGTTCCCGTGCGAGAATATGTATATTGCGTTTGTTTTTTTTTTTATGCCTCGATCACTTTTTTCTGCCTTCCTTCGAGTGGGTTTTTAATTCAATTAGCATCGCGCGGCTCGGTGCGATGTGATGGACTCTCTGTCTCTCTCGCGAGAACAGACTCGCCTAACCTCGTCTGTGCGTGCGTTTATTGTGTTCGATATCGATGCACATGGTAACCCATCGAAGTGGTGGTACAACTGTACCAACCCCCGGGATACGGGTTGAAGTTTGTTGATATGTTCATTCCGGGAATCGGGGGTTTTGTTGTTGTTGTTGTTGTTTTTGTTTAACAGTGTGCACCCTTATTGCGCTTCCCATTTGTGCGCGCAGCACCGTACGCCGGTTTGATATGATGGCGAGATGATGTTGATGGGTCCCGCAGACCCGATCGCACTCAATCGATCCCATCGAATGCGTCGACGTTTGTGTCTTTCAACCAGCGCGCAATAGCGGGCTGTTGCTAGCAGACCCTCAAAAACAGCTCCCCACTAGCTGCAGCAGTTTGAATTAACAATTAAAAGCGAACCTAATATCGCGTATCGCGGCCCATCATCGCATCGGGATCGGCGAACGATTTGCAAACATTTCTCCTTGATGTGTACCTTCTACGGGCAAACGGCAGGGCGCACATAATGGTTCGAGCGCGTTTTGTGTAATTGAAACCCTTTTTGCCCGCTCCGGGTTTTGTATAACTCGAACAATCATTCGGAGAACCATTTCTCGCACCGCCCCTCGTTCACAACCCTCGTTGCCACACTGTCATCTCGCCACCATCACCACGCATCTCTGAATGTTGATGTTGTAAAGTGAATTCGTTAATTACTTTAACATGAATTTTCCATGTTTCGGTGTGGTTGGATCGATGGCGACACCCCACGATAGTGCCTCACGATGCTGACATTATATGCCATGGTATTTTTGGCCACGTTGTTAGCGCCAGACAGTTGTTCAGAATTCAGGCTCCTGCCGACAAGTAGAGCTGCAAAGAGGTTACCATAGTTGCCCAATACTTAAGGGTAAAGAAGGGGACGAATCAGTGGAAGAGATCATTGTTGGAGAGGTATCTGCTGCCCTTCAAATCTCCTTCAAGTGTCTTCTAGCAGGTGGCATAAGCTCGGTGTAGTGTCACGAGCATGAAAATTGCACTAATAAATGAAATTCTACACAAGATAGAAGTGAGATCTAGCTTCTTGTACACTTTGCTGGTCGGTATTCGTTGCTGTGATGCTGAAAATTAATGGAGAGCCAATTTAATAGGAATCGTATGGTATTAATATTGGACGAAGCAGTTATTTTCAGTGTGAAAACAAAAGTAACATAGCGAAATCAACAATAAATACTGAAAGAATAAATAAATGCCCTATCTAATATAAACGTTGTATCTTCTTTCCTTTCCTAGTGCCCAAAAAGGTCTTGCAGCAGCGGGTGTTGGTGTCACGCCAACCGGCTCGAGCGTTGGCAACCTGTCATCCCTAAGTGGAAGCGGTTCTTCCGGTAGCGGCACTGCTTCATCGGGCGGCAGCAGCGGAGGTACCGGTGGTAGTGGCAGCGCAGGTGGTGGTGGTGGTGCGGGTGGCGGTGGCGGCAGCGGAGGTGCAAGCAGTTATCACAGTCCATGGCAATGGACGACGATTACCGCGACGGGCGAATGACATTATGGGGCTCGTAAAGAGCCCGCTGTTGCTGGACCAACACAATCACAAACGGTTCCACTGAATCAACAGCACCATAGCAACAACACTTCCAGTACCAACAACAGCAACAATAATAGCAACAATAGCAACACCACCAGCAGCGGTGGCAACGTGGGCAGCAATAATGGCGGCGGTGTCTCCGCGAACGCGTCCGGCCACGGTATGGACGCGATGGGTTCGTTTCAGACACCGTTCGGCAACAACCTTGGAAATCTGTTACAACAGCAACAAACCCAGCAACAGCAGCAACAACAGCACCTTCTGCAGCAGCAACAGCAGCAGCAGCAACACCACAACCAGCAGCAACACCACCTGCAGCAGCAACAGCAGCAAAACCACCACCAGCAAGCCACCATGATGAGCAACGCAGCATTAATGCAACATCAGCAGCAGCAGCAGCAGCAGCAACAACATCTACACCATCATCAGCAGCAGCAGCAACAGCAGCATCATCAGCTCCAGCAACAGCAGCTTCAGCAGCAGCAACATCAACACCAGCAGCTCGGTTCCGGTGGTGGACACCATCACAGCCTAACGGCAGCCCAAAGTGCCGCCATGATGTCGCAGCGCAACCCGTTCGGATTTGATTTCAACCACTTCCAAAGCAACTACTGAAAAAAAAAACATAAACAGGGAACTCAGCACGCGCGCGCGCCATATTTGCTCACATATTGTGGGAAGCGCAAGAACGTAAAGCTTTGGTGAAAGCGGCCCGCGAGATATTCCCGTGCGTGTCCTTCACGTCCGTGCCCAGGTACGTACGAAATATGTATGCGTAGCTATGGTTTGTTGGTGTCGTAGAATGCAGATGGCCAGCAACGGTTTCGGTTCAGGAATTTATCAACAACCACCTTCCCCAAACAGGGCTTTGTTGGGTGAAAAGGTGCATCAACGACAACGTCGGACAGCTTAAGCTTCGATCTCGGACAAAAGTACGAGTACGCGTAGAACCACCCGTTGGAAAATTCATTTAGATTCTGTCATCTTTTTTTTTCTTATTGTGCCAGTCCACACAAACGAGGGCACCACATCAGGTCGGCCATTTTGGGAATGACCCGCGTAATTTCGGTCGCCATGATGATGTGACAGGTTTTTGTTGTGGCGGTTTGGGTCGTGTGTTTTTGTTTTCCCCGTTTTTAAATACTCACCTGCAGCAGACCTTTGTCCAGACCGTGATGCGTTCGCGGTTCTCGGCTGCTATCGGTATGGGGTGCTATCGTATGGAAGACATCCGTCTCTAAACGCGGACGCACTACAACGGCATGATTTGTGGCCATATGAGAGTATGCATGCAATTATAGACTCTTTTTCTATCTCCCTCACTATCTCGCTCTTTCTCTGTCTGTTTCGCTTCGTTCCCTCTATTGGTCTTCCCTCTTGTACTGCGTCTTCTTCTCCTGCTTTCACCCTGGCTTCAATTAGAGACGACCACATTCCAGTCAAATAATATGCGGGTTGCTGATTAGAAACCGCGCGCGCGTCCTCTGCCATCGTCATAGCGACCTACGCGTCGCCTCTTGTGTCTTCACACGCAACAAGCCGCGCGAGAGACACACAACGGGGAGAGTTTCGACGCCGTTTGCAGTAACAGCAAATTTGAATTAATTATCTGCTGTGCCTGATTTGTGTGTACGCTTGGTTGGTATGTTGCGATTACGTGTGCCAGCTGGCAGATCTCGTACGAGACACGAGGTTCGGTTGATGCGGATGAGGATGACGCGCGATGGCTTTGGCGTTAGGTTTTAGGGATGGCCAAAACTTCCCAATCTAAATTACATGCCAAAGCGAGTCGTATTAATTTCCGCGGACGGTTCAAGAACGCAACAAACAAAGAAAACAGGTTGATAACGCTACATAAATTGGTATTGTTTTAGCTGCTCCTAGTTTGTGCTGAAGACCGATTGGAAGCAATAGTAGGCTCCCTGCGTGGAATAATAGGTGAAGGATTTGCCCGGGAATCTGCCCGCGAGTTTTGTTGGGCGTTGGACGACAAGGAGACACTCAGGTGGCCGTACCGTGGCCATTACCTGACCGAATGGAAATTTTGTATTTGCATTTTGCATCATCATCATCATCATCATCATCATCATCATCAGTTTCATCGTTCCCCGGGCCAGTTCTATAGCAGTTAATACTTGGCGGTTGATTTTGCAAGACCCGCGCTCGCACCATCGTCCCTCCGCACACCGGTAACACGCCCGGTACCCGGTCAGCATATTCGTCGTTGTCGTCGGTCGACGGTGTGTGGTTTGAGGTTTTGCGTGCCTAACAACCTCTACCCAGGAGAAAACCCCAACCAAAATGCAGCTCGCACAACCTTCAATCGATCCGTGTGTGTGCGTCCAGGGGAACGATCGGGTCCGGACGTTCCACCCGTGTGTGTGTGGATCCAAAGCCTCATCTCCTATGTGTGCAATGGAGCTGGTCGCAAAACGGATACACCACCATCTCACCCAAAACGCAACCGTTTGTTGCTGTACGTGTATGCGTGTGTGTGTGTGTGTGTGTTTGGTTGTGTTTACGCGCATTGCACCTTTTCCCTGACGAAAATCGAGATGGTGCACCACTGGATGCTGTTTGCATCCTTGCCATCCAGAAGCCTCGGATCTCGCAACGGAGCCATATTTACTTGCAATATATTATGTTTACCATTAAAACCGTCACACGGCAACCGTCCGGCCTAGCTAGCCTTGCTAACCTAGCTGCTCGGGCGGGCACCCTTGGCAACCCGGTAAAGATGGTGTACACAGTCGAGCACCGCTTCCCCTTTACGTACCCGTGCTTTCCGGTGCCCTTGCCGTCGGGAAGATTCCGTTGCCATTATTTTGAAACTCAGCGCGATTCGCATGCGGTGAATAAGGGCACATACAGAGAGCGAGGCCCTGTATGTATATTGAACGGTTGTGGCCGGTTGTGGAGATGGGCAGCACGCAACTGCTGGGGCGCTTCCGAGTCCCCGTCGCTTGCCGAGTGTTTCCCTTTGCTGGGCATTGTGGTCAATACCCTCCACTCCCCCGTTATAGCCGAGGCAGCACAATTAATGCCCAGGTCTCTCCGATAGCGCACATGCACCACGTATACACGATACGCCATTGCACAACCACCGCCAAACCTCTCAGGGTTCGAGCACGGGCGAATGGGAAATGGGATATTGCGTAGAGTCCTTGTGCGTAGTTCAATTTCTAACGATGCCTGCGCGCTCCCCTGCACACCGGGTCGTTGCGTGTGTGTGCACCTACCTACCTGGCTGGCTGTCGTGATGCACCCAGCATCAGCCATGTATGCCGGGAATGATCCCCGGTTCGAAGAACCGAACGAACACACGATTTCGATCGTACCTTCTCCACATCAAGGGGTGCTGAGCATTGGAAGGATAACCGTTCCCGTAACCAGCTCGAAAAAGGCATTTACATTTGCATGACCGGAATGAACCGCACACCCGCCCTATCTCTCTTTCACCATCTGGCACCTCGCAGTGCGTCTTGTTAGGGAGGCTTCTTTGCACTTTCCCCGAAAAAAAAGCTCCCCAAACCACACGCACGCATATTGAATTTGTTTTTCGCTATACACACACACACATACAGGGATGCACAGAAAAAAAAGAGGAAACGAATCAAAATACTAATGCCCAGTGAGGAAAACTTTCGGACGAAACCTTGCCATCGTCTGGTGTCCAAAAATTTGCCTGGTGGTGGGAATCTCCGGTGTTGGGGATGGTGCGTCCCGCTATATTTCCATCTACGATTGGTTTTTCCCATTTCGCGCCTTTAGATGGAACGTAAACAGCACCAGTACGCCCGGAAACGTTGGGTGGAATGGCGCAAGTAGGAGACGGAGGGGGTGGGGGGGGGGGATTTTGTTTGATGATGGTAGAGGTCCCCATTCCACACACGGACACACTCAAGTGTGCACTGGCCAAATACATACATACACGCACGCATCTCTCCGCCGCCGCCGCCGCCTCCTCCATCCCGGCAGGCAGGCAGGCAGGTAGCCATGTCTCTCTTCCCCAGCCTTAGACTCCACGGCTCGTTTCTGGTCAACCACGAAGCAGCCGTTTCTCCTCGGTTGCGTGTGGCTGTGTGAAAACGCTAATGTTCGTGTACGCACCTCGGCAACAACCGGAAGAAGGAAAGGCGAAAGCCTCGGCATCCTTATGCGCGCGCGCGCACACAACTCCGAAAAACGGATACCGAACAAACGACGACGACGACGACGAAGTACCACGGCACGCGACTTCCACGTCCGTTTGGGTGTCCCTATTTTTTTTTAGTGCTGTAGCGATATTTGTGTGTATGTGTGACTCTATGCTTGAGATTCGTGGTCTTTGTGTGTTGCAAACAGTTCCTCACCCGGAAAGCGAACTCCGATGGCGAAAAACTCGCGCGACCAAAACCAAAACTTTGGAACATCATTCCCCCAACGAACAACAACAGCAACAAAAAAAGCTTCCGAGGTGGAGGAGAACTTTATGGAAACCAGGCCGTGGTACTCCCAGAATACGTTTGTGTGGGTATTTGGGGATTTTTCTTGTTATTTTGTTACTCGCATTACTTGTACTTCCGCGTTTTGTAGTACAGCAACTATAATGAACCTTCGTTTTTTTTTGTTGGTAAACGCGTAGTTTTCTACTAGAATACTCGTCCAATAATCCAACCACAAACTTTGGATGGTGAACTTGTATCCAAAATTGTCTGCATCTTCTACTAGTCAGCTTGAATTTGAACTCCAAACCAACAGCGCAGATCGTGTGTGGAGTGTTGGTTTTTTTGTGGGAACGTTGGACCGTTTTTGTCTCATGTAGATTGCCCTTATGAACCACCCGCAACCTAAAGAGAAAGAGATAGAGAAAGAGGGAGAGAGAGGGAGACAGAGAGATGGGAATTTATTTGGTGGACCCGCTAAAGGACGCGGCAACATCGGTTGTGTGTGGACCATTAAAGTCATATGACAGAAAATCAATAATTCCGGAAGAGCGCACAACGACGACGACGGTCGTCGACGACTTGGACGAATTCCTGCTGAATCCTTTATGTATTATGGGAAATATTTCCCCGTGGTCCATCATCTCATGCTGCGTGACCTCCGTGTGTATGTGTGTGTGTGTGTGTAGCCCGTTGACAGGTGGTACAAAATTTGTATTTTGAAGAAGATACACACTGGCACACGAGAGGGAAAAACAGGATACGTGAAGAATGTTCCGCAATAACAAAAAAACGGTGTACAGGCGAAGGCATTGGAGGACGGTTTATTTTGTTGCGTTAGGGAAATTGGGTGCTCTTTCGGGGTTGTCCTCGTCGTTTGCATACTCCACAGCAACACTTCCCTTTGCTGATCGCGTGCTTTTTCCCACGGTTTTTTCTCCCTCGGAGATGGAAAGAGACACAATTTCCCTACCCCCTGAACACGGTTCAAGTGGACGAAATCGCTTCTTGTTGCAGCATCCCTTCCGTGTCTACACTTTCCGCAGTCTCCCTTGTATCCCCCCCGTCTCCTTTACAATACAGATAATCCTCCCATCGCTTAATCTCGGTACAAGAAGATTGACCATCCAATTCGACGAAAGGGTTTTGCGTGCATTGCGTACAAACACGCTCACACACACACACACACTCGTGCTTGGTTTGCTCGGTATTTTTGTATCGAAATGCGTATGTTTCGTGCGTGTAATTCCCCCTAGAGGAAGATTTGGAATGTTCCTAATGAAATTCTGTACGCCTTGATTGGAAGCACGCCTGTTGGGAATTCGGTGCCGGTGTATTACGGTCGTGTGCGTGTATTGGTGTACGTGATACATGTATGCGTGGCCAACGATTGGCCATTGGGGATGGGATCACTGAGATGTACGGGAATAAATATATGCTAACAGCAACGGGCAACGGTCGAGCCTTTTGCGAAAAGAAAAAGAAAACAGTGTGCCGTCCGTGAAGGCTCCTCTAAATTATATGTATTTTACAACCAGTCCACACGAATGCAGCTGCGGATGTAGCAGTTTTTGTATGGTACTATATACCACGGTTCCTGTAACCCAAACGTAACGACTCCTTTACGCAGTAAATTCAAATAATGTTGCATACACAAACATACTCATTTGCGAGACGCCATGTTGATTTTGCTACCGGCCAACAATACGCAGGGTAGAGTGACAGAAAAATACTGATACAAAAAAAAATAGAAGAAGCGTGTGAAAAGTAAACCCTCGTGTCGACCTTTTCTCGAATGACCTAACGACGTTAGTTATGCGCCGTGTATTCACTTGTTTGCCCAGCACTGGTCGTGCGATGAACGGTGGAGAAGCATTTCGCAATCATACCAATTTTTACTTTGTTGTCATTAAAAGCGAATTAATGGCAAACCGAAACTGCCACGCTGAGTGCGTGTGAGTGTGTGGCTTTTTGGGGAGATTGAGTAAAAGATCATTACACAATAACCTTTGAACAATACGGGTTAATGCTAAATCATTTTAACTATTTTGGTTTTTTTTTCGAGGAGTTCAAGTAAAAGTTATCTAAGTTAGTAGTGAATATGAAATATTATTTTAGAGAATAAGTTTTAAACTATTTTTATTCTTACATTAACTTAGTTCAATGAATCTGGGTTCAGATCATAGCTAAAAGAGATTCAACTCACTAGCATTAGTTTTGCGCAAGAAGATCGCGTAAACGATCTTGAAATGACATTTAAAGCCGAAATGGCCCAAAACATCACCAACTCTACGTCTTGGGCAGGTGATGAAAAAGCATTAAAGTGTCTCCCGGAGTATGTATGATGGAGATGGTGATTGTCCGGAGCTTCCACCCTCGGATTGCACTGTTCCGATGGCCTAGCAGTGTAATAATCATTAGCGTGACGTTATTGTTTTTTTTTTGATGAACGTAACTAGAGCGCGAAAATGTTCTTGTGTCTTACTCAATCTTCTGGCCAATGGTGGCTTCCACCACACTTAGCCGTTGTCGCCCACTTCGACATTTGCTAGTACGATCGTACCGCCAAGCAAAGTGAAGTGAAAAAAGTAGCAAACAAAATGACGACGAGTATGATGCGTCTGCAAATTGTGCTATTTTCGGTTCTATAAATAGTTGCCGTGTGTACGCGAAAACCCCACTTTGCAAGAAGCGGTGTGTGGATTGCTGGCGTACTTGCAAAAGGAGTGTTCTTTGAATGCGGCTTGAAAGATACACCACTTTTTGCGTACGGTCAACTTACGCGGTTGCGCCAGGTTGGGAGAAATATTTAGGACACTTTGTTCTTTTATTTGTTGGTTTTTGTTGAAAGCATATGGTGAAGGATTTTCGATTTTAGAACCGTATTTCATAGTTCGAATGTCGAGTGCCAGTGGATGTATAGGTATTTTTGGAAAAGAAGTAATTATGTGCTATTAATTTAGTGTTAATGGTTACCAGTATAATATACAATAAAAAAATGGTTTTTGCTAGTTAAGCTATTGTGAAGCAGAAGAGTTATAATGAGTTAGGAGAGTGCTCAGTACAAACGAGAGACAAGTCATCGGTTTGATTGCTACGGAGATCTGTGGATATTCGTGTATCTCATTCCAGAGTTAGCATTCTTGGTGAAATTTTGTAGACAAAAATCAAAACAAATTTGTTGTATCGAATCGAAAACTCACAAAGCTTCAATCGTACAGGTACTTTGTATCTTAGAGACTTTGATCATACTTCACTTCTTAAAGAAAATTGGCCATTTTCATGATTGTTTTTAGTTAAAAAATAAGCATGATTTCGTAAGGCTTTTTGGCAAGATGATTAAGTAGCACAAGCACATTTGGAACTGTAATCGTGTTCGATCTGACCACTTGTGTACATCAACATCATCGTCATCATCGTCCACCATTGCGACGCAGATTGTGCTGGCAGAATTCCAGTCCTTTTTTTATTTATCAGCACTTGTACGCGTCACGCCATTTACACGTTTCTCACCACGCGGTCATTTCTTGAAGCAGACGTACAATGTGTTTTCAGCAGTCGCCGGTCGGCAGTTTAGCTGATCGAGTATGTGCAATAGACTCGAAGAGGTCATAGCCCTTCTGTTGTGGAGCTTCTTTTTCTGTATTCGTCGTTACTTCACTCAAAACCGCCATAAACAGCTCGTTAACAGTGCTCGCAATGTGTCTTGTGTTTGTTCGTCTGATCGCGCGCTCAGCAACCTTGAAGTGTGTGTGGGGAGGGATGCTGCTTCGTGCCAAAAAGTCGCAAAATTGGCAGCAAAGCAAAAACCGAGTTGGGTATGAAAATACTTCATTGTTTTGGTGCGTTGTTGGCGTATTTCAGATATGCAAACACAACTGTTTCTTAGCTGGCATAAGGTAGTAAAAGAAACGTAAAACGTGCAAAATGAAGAGAAACTATATTTTTTCGTCTCTAGAACTTCAAGGTTATAAGCGATGGAGATATAACCATCTCATCTGCGCAACGTTGTGTTATAGAGAGCCTAGTACACACCTGCTTTGTAACTTAATCCAGATGCCTTGAGCATTATATCTTTTGATGATATAGGCATCCAATCTTAGAATGTTTTTTGTTGGATCTCATAGGCGGTACGGAACGGAAAAAGTTCAGCTTATTGGTGTTTCGATCATTCTATCGATAACTCCTCATTATAACAACGGTAATTAGATGATCGTTTCTTTGAGGTTATTTTTATTGTTATCTGGACGGATTCAGATTATTCTCAGTGAATATTGTGTCAGACTCACATGCTACTCTAAGGCACTGGCTCTAAGACATGCCAGGATCCGGAAAAGAACGTTCCCAAGAGTAGTTGAGGATCTTCTAGAGGGAGGATATAAATTGGAACAACTTTTCTTCGAAACAACTCTGTTTGGTTCATATTCCAGGCATATTACAAAACTCTCAAATCGTTATATCTAGCTGATTACATGTTTCATACACCAACAAACTAAAATTACCAACAAAGTGTCTTTACTTCTAAAATAAAGTAAGAGATCATCGAGAGAGGTTCTGTTAATGACTCACGAGAGTCCAAGCTGATCTTTTCTTGCTAAAACATTAATGCTACTCTTCCTCCTCCACCTCCTGCACTTACCATTCCTGTCTGTTTCTCATTCACCCACAACCAGGTGGGAGGCTTTGTTGCTGAGGCGTAACGAGACACGGAGTGGCCCAAAGTAATTACCCGGTGCGGCCTGAAAAATGACTTGGCAAAAGTTTTGTTTTCTGCCCTGCAACGAAACGCTCATGCATGACGGTGCACGATGGAGTGGCGATGGATGTGTGACGCTGGAAAATGGGTAAATCATGTTTATGTCGTTATACGGGTATATGGTGCGACGTGTACATCCTTTACACGCTGTGGTACCAGTGAGCTTCGACACGTCTCCCATCGTCAGCGAAGAGTAGAATAATAATTTCTTGCAATCCTTTAGCGACCCTTCCCAGGAGTTCGCCTTTTGAACGACATCACCGTGTGGTTTACTGGATCGCTTAAAGCTGGGCGAGAAAGCAAGCGACTTAGAAGCATGCTGCGGTGCATGGGATTGTACTAATGGTGTAACTACGACGGAGTGGTATACATTCTTCCGTAGTTTCTTTTTTTTCTCTCTCTTTCGTCACTTAAACTAGCACGTTCAATTTCTTCTCCACACTGCTCCAACACACTCGTCCGGGAAGCGATTAATCTTTCTCATCTGCACTTTTCAATAATGATAAATGTGTGTGCATATCCTGCCGGAGGGATCGATTTTGGAACGGAAGGATTGAGATGTGTTTGGCGCTTGAAAGCATGACGGGTCGGTGGGATAATGGCGGGAAAGAAGAGATCTGGAGGGAACTTCAGTTTGACGTTAAAATGCCACCGGGGCGGGAATGGCATTTTCTGGCTCGAATTCGTTACTCTACCTATGAACCCGAACGGCCACCGGTGGGGCCGGAATGGAAACGAATGATCGGGCGGGCGTGCACAGTGTAATGTGTAGATAACATTTTTGTGAAATAGTTCGAGATGGATTACAACAGCAAACGACACAAACTAAAAAAAAAAAAATAATGGAGAAGCTTGAAGCAAAAAATATCCGAAAGCGATCCATCATCATTGATAGCTGTTATTTGGGTGCATTGTACAGGTTGTGTTTTTTTATTGCTATTTACATGTGCACTAGTATGAAATTGCACATTGCACTGAAGCCATAAATGCATATTTGTGGCGTTGGAAATGGATAAAATCGCTCAAATAACATTCCCGCATTGATAATGGTCTATTTCTGACTGCTTCCGTACACAACGAGGTTATTTTTATTAAAGAGTTTTATAAATTTCATAAAAAATGTTCAATGGAAACTTAATGAACTATTTTCATTAAAAGAAAAAAATATAGTTTTAATCATTGAATTAAGGAAGGAAGAAAAAACATATCAGCAAAATTAATTAGCATGCACTTTATATTCTTTGTTTTGTTGTTTTCTTATGGAAGCGAGTTGTCTTCACTCTATTCACCCGAAACCCCATTGCCTTGCGAGAAGGAAAAGCGTACAGTTCGCACAAAGCCCAAGCCGGAGAGTAATTGATTGCTCTAATGAAAATAAATAGCAGCGTAATTAATCATACCGTGTTCAATCATAAATTGTTCCAACAGCACCCTCGCGCCGATAGCGCCGGGGATATCATGAACCTCCTGGAAGGTAAAGGTAGAAGGTGCTGCTGTGTGCATCCACTAATAATGCATCATCTTCTGCCGGGCGTAATAGTATCGGTGTGCGGTCCAAACCCAACCCCCCGGTTTGCTTTTTCTTTTGCTAAGAAATTTAGCTTTTAAGGGAGCCGTAAATCACGTTGTTTGCCTGAACTTCCGAAGCTTGAAGGGATAATCTTGGTGCGGGATGAATCGTTGTCTTGACCCTAACACACGATGCTTGCGGATAATGGAAAATATTTCTTTTTCTTTTAGATAATTATCATCATTATACTTCTAGCGTACTTCACACGAAGTTCTTATTGCAAACTTATTTACNCCAAACCCAACCCCCCGGTTTGCTTTTTCTTTTGCTAAGAAATTTAGCTTTTAAGGGAGCCGTAAATCACGTTGTTTGCCTGAACTTCCGAAGCTTGAAGGGATAATCTTGGTGCGGGATGAATCGTTGTCTTGACCCTAACACACGATGCTTGCGGATAATGGAAAATATTTCTTTTTCTTTTAGATAATTATCATCATTATACTTCTAGCGTACTTCACACGAAGTTCTTATTGCAAACTTATTTACATGCCATATACTTATACATATGGACGGGACGGCCCGGTGGAGTATTTGGCAACGGCGCTAGTTCCTAACACGACCGGACCGGGTTCAAATCCAATTCGGACCGTTCCCCCGTAGTGAGCACTGACTATGCAACTACGTGGTATCTAATAGTCTAGTAAGCCATTTGATGGCCGGCATGACCGGGTAGGTCGTTAAGCCAGAGAGAGAGAGATACTTACATATGAATGTCTTTTACGTGTGTGGTATAAGATGTCGCTGCCGACTGTACCGTACGTTGTGCGTTTGAGAATTTGTAAATGGTTTTTAAATTATTAAAAGAGCTTTTCTTTCCCTTTATCGATTGTAAGCGAGAAAATGTCTTGCTACCCCGTCGTATTTGCTTGCCAAGGGCCATTAACGCCCAGGGAAAGGCTCTTCCTTTTTCTTCCACAGATCAACGGGGTAAAAGCTTTATAAGGAGTTGTGGCAGGAGTGGCCAGAAGCAAGAAGAAAAATAAGGGAAATCCAAAACCGATAAAAATGAATGTGTCTGTGGGAGCAGTGCGCGTGACACGTGATCGATTGGAAATTGTAAATAAATATATGTACCCAAGTGGAGAGCGAATCGATAAAAGCACTTCCTCGCACAAGCAGAGAGCCACCATTATGTCGATTGAGGGCGTATTTTTTTTTTTTTGTTTGTTGGTTTGGGAGTTTGGAAGCACCAGAAGAAAATGGTGCCAGCAATGCTTGGGATAATGTGAAATGTCGGCAATTGCGAATCGAAATCCCAACGTGTTGTTACCGGAGGAGTTGTGGAATGGCGGATGCCACTTCCTCCTCATTGCTTTTGGGGTAAGATAGAATTTCCCATACACTTTCCAACGGGTAGCTTAAAATACTCCCCTCCCCCAGCCAAACCGCAAACCTTGGCATACCCCCGTTGTGTGTGTGTGTGTGTTTTTTTTCGTTCTTCTTCCAACTCCTAATTGGGTTCTCCCTTATTCGACGACACGAATCGGTAAAGTTTCTCCGAGGTTTTGTGGTGCCCTTTAGAGGGCAGCATGCTCTGAATAGAGACGGTCGGTCGGTCGGCCTTCAAGGACGAAAACTTCCAACAATTTGTGGCAGTCGCGCGCGCGCCTCCCAACACGACAAATACTCCAGGCGGAAGGCGGAAGGAGCACGGACCGGAGAGAGTTGGTCTGTCGCGCATGGAATGTGTACCACAATTAGCCTTTTTCTCCTCCCAATGTCTTCCGCCCAGGCAGAATCAAGTACCGGGTGGGAATGGCTACATTTATATGCCGAATGGGTTAGTAGTGGGTCCAGTTTTAGGCTTGGGCTCGAAAGTTGCTGGTCAAGCGAAGCAGCAGTATCGTTTGCCGTCGTGTACGTGTTGCTTGCTGGTACGAACCTTTTAGGTATCAGAATGAAAGGATACAAATCCGTTTCGGACGCCGGCGATTCCGCACGGTTATGGTCGGAAGTAATGATTATTATAAGACCGCACCGGTCGTCTTCGGTGACCTTTAGCGAAGTTTGGTGTTTCTCCTGCTACAGAGCTACTTAAGGCAACTCCGCCTTTGGAAATTATTTTATAATTAAGAAAACGGGAGGATATGAAGATTGTTCATATCGTTTCTAACGTCTTTCCGGAATTGGAAGCCTTAGAAAGAGTTCTAATGTGGAATTGGTTTATTCTTCAGGATTTTGCTAAAGAAATTGTTTAGAAACAATCATTTTCTTTACGGTCACAAAGTTATATTCGATTGAAACAAAATGAAAGATTTCTCCGGAAAATTTAAATAGTTTTCTTCAATGGTAATTTCATAGAAACATGGCGGCTCAATTTGCACTTGTTTGTCTCAATTATTCGTGACAACTGCAAGGACTTAATCAAATACAATAATGTTGAATTTGTTGCGTTCAATATTGAAATGTGTATAACTATAGGTTCAAAACTTGAATTATTCACTTACAATTGCTGTTTGAAGTAAATAATCAATTTTAACTTTTTACGTGCACATTTAATGGATTGAGTATGGCTTCTATCAGTTTGTTTTCAATATTATTTATCTCTAACCCCGTTTTTTAGTTTGATTGATTGAATCAAAACAAAGTATGCAGTGCGTTTCGTCAAATTTCATAAGCTTATTTCTAATAGACGGAAAGGATTTGGCCTCGAATGTAACAAGTAGTAGCTGATGAAAAGCTTCTAATGTATCACCCTCACACCAATTCCCACTCAATGACATTCAATTTGATTGGATTGAAAACCATTCCCGACCCTTTTTGTCGGTTTATTTTTTATACAGCACATCGGAACTATATGAAAACCCACCCCCCGGATAAGGACGGGGGTTTTTTTTGGAAGAGTGCGTTCGGAGACCCAGTGAATGCAGCGCAAATACAGTGCTGCAGTAGCCGGTAGCAGAAAGGCGTTGCATTTGGTGCGACAAACAATTCCTAGAAATAGTATGCATCTACCGAAAACTAGCGGCCTAACTAAAGTCTAGCATGGTTAGGCATCATCCACGTATGTAGGAAGGCCAAGGGAATGCAACTGAGAAACGCAATACCCCCCACCCACCACCCGTAAACACATCCGACCTTCCGATGCGAGCTGCACCGTGCTGGACCGACACAAAAGATCCACACAAACACCCACAGCACACACACACAGGCACAGAGAATGGAAACCTTTCGAGAATCAAGCCGTCGTTGTTGTCGTTGTCGTTAGTGTCGAAATTGAAACCATTCCTCTAGCCCCCGGGCACCTCCATTTACCACCACGGTGTGTTGTGCTTCGATCTTCGATTTTGTATCAACCAACATCCCACTTCTGATGCGTGCGCCTGTATGTGTTTGCTCTGGCAAATCGAAATTGCATCGGTAGTGCACTTGATGCACATCACATCAGTACAGGGCGCATATTCCCGGCATGAAGAAGGTGAACGTTGCAGCGGAGAGCCTGCTTTTCCGCGGTCAGGTCGTCTTAATGTACAAGCGTTCCTGGAAGTGAGGAGACACACGAAACAGAAAGATGGAGTAAAGGAGAGAGAGCACACACACACACACGCTGGCTGGCTGGCTGCGTCTCTCTGTGTGTGCGCGGGTGCATGAGCGGAAATATATCCATTTTCCCTTTTTGCGTATGCCTGGTGCACATGCATCATCCGCATCTCCCTTTCGCGCACGACGTATGCAATCAAATTGTGCAGCACCCAACCATCAACCTGCCGGTCGGCTCTGATATATGTTTTTGATAACCAATATATTATACAGGGTGAAATGCTAGATGCGAGGCGACGCGTCCGATGCATTGGCTGAAGAAGCCCGAGGAAGCAAAACCACACCGTGCGCAATGGTAGCCGTCATCTTGTGCAGCAGGAGTATCGGTCGATGTGTGATGGTGTTTTGAATTTTGGAGCGGTTGGCGCTTGTTAGCGCGCGGAACTTGGTTGGGGCAGCAAGAAACGGCGGGATACGCTGGTTTCATATAACTCGGATCACGCGGCGACTCGGAGGGTTCTGGTGCACGGAAAGGAACCAGGATGGAAGGGCACGGTGTGCACAACTCCATCAAACCATCAGAAGCAAAACAAACAATGTGAGACGATGGCGGCGAAGGCTACTAGGACTAGGTTCTCCATCGTATGTATGTATGCCGCGCATACATGGCGTTGCCGCGGTTTGTTACGTCGCTTGTCATCAATTTATAGTTCCAACCTGCTCCACCATCCTCAAAGCTCTTGATCTCAATTCTAGACAGGAGAACATATTTACATTCGTTTACCTCTGAGTCATATCAGTAAATGGAGCAGTGTTTGGAATTATTACCGCAAAATCTCCGAATTGCTGACGTCATCTTGAATGATCCCAAAAAAAGCTTATATTCCCCAATTTCAATTTGCGTTCTTCCCGGACGCGCGAAAGTTGCAAGACACAAAACCCCACGATGCGTGAGGTCATGTCCATTCGTTTGCTTCGGCGGAAACTTTTGGTACGCGGAAAGGAAGATCCCGATGCCTCCCAACCGTCCGAAAACTCCCAAACGGAATGGAGCTTTCGACGGATACGCATGCGCGCCACAAGGCGTCCGTACATTTCCGGAAGTGGAAGATCCCGAGAAGAAGCAGAGCACACGCAAGATGCACAGGATCCCTGGTAAAGGAGTACCTTCCAACCACACCAACATCATGACACTACCATCATCGTCATCATCAGCATCATCGTCAGTAACACGCACCTGAGAGTTGTGAGGGAGCATTCTTTGTTGTTCTTTTTTTTTTTGTATATCTAGGTCGGAATTCGACCCATCCAATCAGCGAAGTTCTCGCGCGAGCTTTCGGAACCTGTTTTTTTTTTCTTTCTTCGTCAGAGCTAAGGTGGTCCCCGTTTTCAACAGGAATGTAAAGGGACCAACCGGGAGGAGAATGGTCCGCATGAAGCGACAAGTGTCCTTTTGTTTACCAGCAAAGTGTTACTGTTGATTGACAGTGAAGAGGACGTAGTCTTACATAAATTCAACAAATTCACTTCACGCCCGTGTTCCTCCAATCGTGCTGTTGTGGAGTTGAATTGAACTGAAAACTGCTTGGGATGCTGATGGCAAGATGGCGTTTCGCTTAATTTAGGTGCGCTGTTCGTTTTCTCGAATCTCGAACCTATCAATCTGCACACAGCAGCTTTATTGTACTGTTAATACATTATAAAAGGGGTTCAGTCATTACTAATAATATCCATTTCCAAGAACGGAAAGTAATCACGAGGATGTGGACAAGAGTTGTGTGGATGTCGTTTACCAAATGGAATGGTAAAATTGGACGCCGTATGAATGTGGAAACCGTTCATACCATCCGCACCGGTGATGATGATGCTATCCTTGCAGGGCTTTTGTTCTGGGAATGTTTCATAAAGTAAGGTCTCATTGTTTTGGTATATTCTTGGAACCATGAACCCTTGGGCAGGAGAAAGGGGATCCTTTGATGGTGCGGCAAGGGTGGGGTGGGATGCGGGAAATCGGATCGATACACAGTGACGATGGAATTGTGTGACTAATAGTACGGCAAATATTACCCAAATGTTGTCCACAGTTGTGCAATATTGAATGAACCTCGGTAGTTGTATTTAGAATATGATAATGGAACTCCCAAAAATGGCGTCTGTATTCTACACATCTCTTTCATTAGCGGAACGTTGCGTTACTCTTCTTTGCCACATTTCGAATTTGATTAACATTTCGTTTGTTCATTTCGTTTCAGATGTGCCACATACAGAAGTCTCTGTCTCGTCTCAAAACAAAATAAAAAAACGCACACCGGAATTGGAATCGGTTGTATTGGCTAGAGCACTAGCGGGCATCCATGGAGAACACGCCGAGAGGACACCATGTAAACAAAATGAAGCATAATTGATGATGGTGCATTAATTGCTATGTGATCGTGGTTTTCTGTTTTTCGGAACACATTTTTGTTGTTCTGGCTCATGGTGACCCGGAGGGAGATGATTTGTTAGAGTTGCGGACTAGGCAAAGGATCATGTATGGGGACTGATGCTGTTGCTGATGTGCACTTTGTTCGTACCATCACTCAATGCGGTGAAGCAATACCAAAACGAAACGGCAACAAACAAAGTATACCAACAAAACAAACAATCAGTAGTGAAAAGTGGAAAGAAAAAAATCAAAATTAGAAAAAAATATAAAAAAAACACAAATACACAGATTAAACATTTTACACTGTGACACAATTGCCAGGGAGATGGACAGAACTCATGTATAGATCGACAGCCCAAATATCTACTCTGTTTGTGCATATGTACATACAGTGTCGTGGTGGAAATAGGCAAGTACCTACCACGAATTCACGTGATTACGCATGAAGTATGCGTATCGAATCGGTCGATAAGAGTGGCAGAAACAAAAAGGGAAAGGAAGGAAATCTAAATTAAACACCGAATGCGACCGAAGTTAGTAGTATACCTCGCGCATTCGATAGCACCATTACCATTAATGTAATTATCGAAGCAAAGAAGTAAAGTTAAAATCGAACGTAACTTAATGTGGAGCTTTTGGAACGGTGCTGCTCCATCTCACAAATAAACCAAATGCAAAACAAATGTTAGATGAAAAATTTTAGGTCAAATTTACATGTCAAAAACATCCACATTCGGAAACACTTGTGCGAAAATATAGTAGTAGCAAGGTGGTAAAATTACAAATAGCAAACAAACAAAGAACACACAAAAATGGAAATAGAAACAAAAGCCACTAAATCACACTATACACTGTACTACGAATTTGTCAAAGACAGAGAAGTAAGAAGATAGTTTACAGTGAGAGATGGAGAAATAGAGAGAGAGAGAATATAGAGCGACTAAACATTTAGCGATGTTTTAGTAAAACCATGAAACAAACCATAACGCTGCAATCAGCAGCTGCCAAACAAAAAAGAAAAGGTACCGATGTGTACTTATCAAAAAGAGAGGGAAAGAGAAAGAGAGAGAGTGAACAAAACAAACAGAAAACGGATAGACCAAATAGTAATGTAAATAGTTGTCGCGTAAAAATCATCAGGCCTTTTCCCCGTAACTAACATCCACGAAACGCTAGTAAAGTGTTTCAACTGTTGGTGAAAATGTGGTTATCTTTCCTATGTTATGTACAGTATGCTTTCTTCCTTTCGATTATCGTCGTCCTCTCTGTTAATTCTTGGATGCGCGTTTCGTTTTGTTTCGACTTTGTACAATAATATTCTACAACTAGTGTTAAAGAAAATCCCCGATTTCCTTATTTTATCGGCGCAACTTCGACGCGTTCGACTCCAGATTTCCACTAATTTTCCTACCTTTGTAAGCTTGTTATACCTTTTTACTTAGACTGAAACGTGTTGGGCCATTATTGAGCAGGTGGATGCGGGAATGACCGAATGAGAGGAAGCTAGGTTTAAAACGAGACAACAATGAACAGGCATGGCAAGAATGGATGGTTTTGGGCGTGGTATGATAATTATTCGTAATGCATTCTGAAAGGGCGAAAGGCGCGAGACGAAAGATTAAATCTAAAACTGTTTCTAGTGAAATTAGCCGTAGTTAAAGTGAAATTTTAAAAGCCTAATACCATCTCAACCACCAATAGGACAAAGATACACGCAAAAACACTTAAGAGCAGCGTAGTATCGCCACAAAATGGTCTCGATCAAGAAGATGTGGTCCTAAGGAGTTTTGATGGAGGGAGAAAACAAGGATAAAGAAGGACAATACATACACACACACACACACACACACACACCATTCCTTCTAGCATAAACCGGCATTGGCCCTTCGTTATCTCCTTCAAATGAAAAACTTCTAGCAAACGTGGTGTGTTACTGTAGGTGTGTGTGCGCCACTGTAGTAGGCATGTGCATGTATGTATGTATGTGTAGCGTATGTATGAATGTATGTATGTATGTGTGTGTAGTATGGGCTACCAAAAAAAAAGATGCAGAAGAAGAAAAAACAAGGGAAAAAGGAAAAAGGAATCGTGAATCGATCGTGTCAAAAGTCAGCCATGTTAACGTATGGCACAAGTTTCACGAGTGGAAAAATGAAAGTTTCGGCTTAGGTGTGCAAGATAGAGAACAACACAAATGTGTACGTTACGAGTCGACTAAGTATAACAATTTGTTTTTAATTTTAACGAACTGTGATGTAAAAAACATATTTATTTATATTTAAACAATCGCCGGACACTACTACGACTATGCCGCGCTAATACTTGTGCTCGTCCCATTTGCGAAAAGAGTAACTCGC
The DNA here is from genome assembly GCA_018908115.1 of Anopheles rivulorum. Taxonomy (NCBI): domain Eukaryota; kingdom Metazoa; phylum Arthropoda; class Insecta; order Diptera; family Culicidae; genus Anopheles; species Anopheles rivulorum. Next base: position 43,551,595 of record CM032178.1, read on the forward strand.
AGCAATTACTAAGAGTTTGCCCCTCAGGAGTCAAGTAGACAGAGGGCGCCAATATATGTACTCCGCATATAACCAAAAACGCGTGGCTGAAAATGGCCACTAGCGTGCTAATGGAATTGCACCTTCTCGAACAGAGTTCCCTGGAGTAATGAAGCGGTGCAGATGAAGACAAACTTGCTGGGAAATAAAACCATAAACCTGACGTAGGAACTAACTGATATCGTACCGGCAGAGGCAGGCAAAGGAATAGCATGTGGTGTGTCCTACGTTACTTGTACGATGTAAGCTAATATGCAGAAGGCCAAGAAGGAAAGAAAAAAACAAGCTAACACTTCCTGCAGGCAGCGCAGGAAAGCCACACACACACAAAAAAAACCGCGTACACCCCTTCCTGAACATACGAATTAAATAACCCATGTGTATAGTTGTAACTGTGTAATACTTCCCCACCCGCAGTATGGATGAATAGCCGAGAGGCAGAAGCAAAGATTAAACGAAATAAATCCAAGCACCGTATAAGGAATGTAAAGAAGGAACCTAAAACATACTTTCGCGTTAAAAAGGAAAAGAAAAACACTCAAAACAGCAAACAAACAACATAGATGCAGAGTCCGCCCGTCCTTCGTCAGCGTTCGTTTGTGCGTATAGTGGAAAGATTCTAGCTCCCTGAACAAATTGCTACTGCGTTCGTGTTTATAAAGTCTTCTAGCGTTCCTAGAAAAAAAAAACAGAAGCCAGGAATTGAAGGAATACATTTTTGCCCCAAAAATAAGACAATAGCGTTAAACTGCTTCCTGTATGAAACGTAAATTGATTTCTTCTCTCTACCAGAAGTATTGGAACGATTTCACGAAGTGTGACAGACGAACGAACCAAAGTAATGTTTGGAAAATTATTTGTTGTACCTCATGTTGTAGCTGGCATCATTAATTTATTAATCCTTTTAAAAAACATGTCGGTAAATGGGTTGTTTTTTTTTTCCTTCCCTGGAAATGCACTATCAGACTACAAACAAATGGAGAAAATAAAAGAAACACCACAGGACGATATGTTGCGACCGAGAGTACAGCAAACGTGAAAACATAACATTGCATCCAGGAGGAAAAAAAGATGCTAACAAGTAGAAAATAACCAAACAATCACAAATCGTCTAAAAAGAGAAGCTACGAAACCATCTTAAATATTAGATCAAATCAAAAGCAAATGCATACCTGGCGTGGCAGTAGCGGTAAGGGTCTTTTGATGAAACTAAATTAAAAACTAGAACAAAAAGATAAAATATCTTCACACCCTGGGAAGCGACCCTAGTGTAAACAGAAATAATAAAAGAAACATTACAAACATGTCAAAGAAAATCATTACATCACCAGCGGAAAGCGAGAAGCAAACCATTGTAAAACGGATAAGGAAAAAGCAAACAAAACCACACACACATACAACAGAAAACAGGTATCATATTATGCAACAAGAAGGGGGAAAATTTATTACCGTTTGGCCACTATTTGCCACACTGGTGGATGCGTTGAAGAATGCGGTGGCACTAGAAATAAATAAAAAGAAAAACAAACATAAGGGCACTAATGCCTACGAAGAGCGTAGCTAGTGAAGGGGAGGTAAAACAGCATTAAACAAAAAAGAGAGTAAAATATAGTTCTTTCGAATAAAAAAATGGAACAAAAATATACCAAGCTAATGGGCGCGTTTCGTTTGCATTTTGATGTTGCTTGCTCCGAAAGGATGTGTTTAGAACCTTCCAACAAACTTTTCTTATCATTAACATACGACAAAATAGTTTACTTCAACCATGCTGTTTCGTGCCGTGAGGATGTTTATTGGATCGTTTGTTACAATTAGTCGATTACTCTTAATCGGACTAATTAATCTGCAATGGACGGTGCCTAACGTACATCGAAACTGTGTCATTGGAAGTGTATTTGTTTTGCCATATATACCACCGAAGGCCGTCGCCACCGAAATGCCTGCGAGGTCGATCACCCCAGTGACGCAGGCGAAAGGGTTTTAGTTCAGACTTAACGGTGGCCTTGCAAAGCGATTCAGAATGCGTTATTCATTAGCATTCATGGTAAGGGCAATTCGCTTTCTATTTGTTTTTTTTTTTGAACATTTGTACAGTTAAATTTAAATTTCATGTATTTGAGCAGCTTTCTATCAAGAAATAAGTAAAATTGTGTGTTCGGTAGTTTAACTTTTTTCAAAACAAAAACCCGCATGAAAATAGTTTAAAGATGTAACGGTAACCGCATGTTAGAGCTAGCGACCTCTATTAGTGAAAGTGAAACAACTAAGCACGTACCGCACGTGCGTATCTTCTCGCAGAACAAGTTGTGTGAACCTTTCGATTACGAACAATCATAAACAAAACAAGCGCGGAAAATGTGACAGTTTGGCTGTCAAAATAGAGATGATGGTGTTTATGGCACCATGCTAAAAGATTGACTTTGGTTTTCGATTCAATATAATATTTATAAAATGCATTTATTTCGCATTTAGAAAATTCTTACTTAGTTTGTTTGTTAAAACCATACGTAAGGAAATTTTTCGTACCAAAAATAATATACTTTTGGTGAATTTTTTTGCATATTGTTTAAACCATTCCATTATCTCCATTCAGCTTGATTGGTCCTACTCGAGCGGAGTTAAGATTTGACAAAAGCTAAAAAAGCTGCACAAAACAAAAGCACAAGTAGAAGAAAAACCGTACGCGAGCGTGAAGATTGGTAGTTCTGTTTTACGAATTTTACCGGGCGTTGGAAAGATTTCGGGATTTATTTTTACGGTTTTAACGCGCGTCTTCTAAGTTCCCTTTCGATCACGCGGAACATCGGGTTTAGGATGTTGAGACAGAACGACATTCACACCGGAATTACGACCGGGTCGTTCCTTTGTAATGAGTAATGTGTTTTTTTTTTTGTAACCTATCGGCTTTACTTTATCTCGGCTTTATTCCATCTCTTCTGCGCTGAATGCTTCGCTTGTTGTGCGGGAAAAATAGTTCAGTGGTGTTTGGTTCTCAACCAAGAGTTTTGTGTGGCGGTAGCATCGGCGTGCGGTTTCTGCGAAACATGGTGATTTATGTGTTAATGTGTGCGTAAGGTTTGTCGGTTTATCGTCAGGGGCAGCAAAAATCGGGTGTTACTTTGATGACAGCAAATATTGCCGCGTTTCGTGACAAAATATCTGCCTAGATTGCAATTTTTGCTGTTTGTGTCAAGGAATTGCTACAGCTGCTGCATCGTCGTTTTCTAGTCGCATACATGCGCAAGTGAGGGTACGCGCAAATCAATCCACCAGCCGAAGGGCGATTTTGATTGATAAGGCATTTCAGACCGAAGGGGGGGTTTCGTACAGCACGACGACCGCAGTGTTTGCTTTTTGCCACGCGAAGAGTGCGGCAAATTAAAACACCTTTCTGCGGCTCTACACATCAACATAGAGCGCGGTTTCTAGAATGGAAACGGTTCCGATAGGAGAGGACCAGCCGGAAGAAAAGGAGAACCTTCCACAGCCGGAAGTGGCAAATTGTGCTGCGGTCGACACTGTTGCGTCAATTGCGTGTACTGACAGTCGGGAAGAAGCTAAAGAAGGAATGGACGATTCAAACACTACCAAGACGAAGGAGAATGAGGAGAAGGAAAATGCTTTCCCTCGGGGCCAGGAGGCAGAAGAGGCGAAGGTATGTAACATGCAGGTTAGGTTGTAAAATCAATTGCATTGCTAATGTTATTTTCATACTGTTTCTAGGTGAGTGAAGCGACCGACGGAGAGGAAGCACTAGACGAACGGATTGTGGAGCTGGACAGTTCGCCGGAGAAGTTGTCATTGACGGGCCAAACCAAAGAAGATGCACTGAAAAGCCCCGAACTGGAGGTATTTTCCATCGACGACGAGGAGGAGGAAGAGGAAGAAGAAATGGAGGACGAAGAAGAGGAGGAGTACGACGAGATGGATGAAGAGTACGAAGTGTACGTGGAGGAGAAGGATTCGGCTAACCCGAACACCTCCATGGACGATGAAGCGTCCAAGCTAGATATCAGCACGGACGAATACACGGATGACGAAGCGGAAGAACAATCTCCCGAAAAAATGGAAGAAAAGCTATCTTCCACACCGTTGCGGAAGTCCCCATCGTCGGAACTAGAACAGGAAGAGGAGGAGGAAGAGGAGGAAGAGGAAGAGGAGGAGGAGGATGACGATGATGTGCAGATCATATCGTACGACGAGGAAATCGAAGAGGGCGCCGAAGAGGAAGAGGAGCTAGAGGAGGAAGAAGATGAGGATGAAAGTGAGCCGGACGATGTGGAAAACAAGGAACCGAAAAGTCATTTGTGCAAAACAAAATACAAACCCGGTGCCCGGCGTAGTAATTCAGCAGAGAGTCCAAAGAGTGGCGTAAATTACCGCAGCTATAAGCGGAAAAAGCTGGCCAGCATACGGCAGCGAGCGATACGAATGTAAGTAGTTTTGTTTTCTTAAAGAGTGTATATTTATATATATTGTAGATCAAATTCTCACCCAAAATTTGTAAGACATCATTTTAGCACGTGCTTTAGTGAAACATATTGTTGACTCACGGATGAAGGATTGGTATTTGGTTCGCTTGATATGTTATCTGAAGAAGACGAAAAGCTAGTTCTTTAATAACGTTCATCTTCGATAGATGAATGTGAATGTGTTTCTTTTGTGTATGGGAAATCGATTTCAATTCATGTTGATTTAAGGTTGATAAGAAGAATTCAGTTGAACATGAATTGTCCCACGTTGGTGGTTCTACTTTACACAAACTTTACTTTCCTTGATCGGAAAAACACACAAACAATTTATTTTCATTGTTTTTTAGAAGGAAATCTGATACAACTAACGAAAGGATTGCTTTCCTTATAAAAAAAACATATGTTCTGGAGAGATCGATATTTCCGTTTTCACCTGTCGATACCGTTTCCGTTTGTGAACTGAAACGCATCGAAACAATCCGTGTGCTGCACATCATGCAAGCGTGCAGTAAGTTCAGGACATTCCTTTTAATTGCCAGCAGCTACTATGGTTTCGTGTCGGTTTATCACCATAGTTACACGATGCAGCAAAATGGCAATGTGTGTGGCGTGTGTCTTTCTTTTGCATACGTTCGACTCTCATTTACCATACAGAGTAGGCGGCTCGTCGGATGTTGTTGGGATGAGATGACGCGCACCAGCATCATCATCGTCATCGTCATCATCAACACCATCCTTCCTGTGTTGACGAGGCATGAGATGCTTCCCGTTTCGGCGTAACCAACACACAGCTGCACATGCGCGTGACAATCGATGGATTGTTTTTTTTTTCTTAAAGGTGTGGATGCTGGGAAGAGACACATTTACATGACGCTTGAGGTGGCATTCGGTTTTCGCGCTTTCCTTCTCTTTCTTGGCTTTGTTTTTACTCGACCAACAAAAAGGGTTCCGTTCGCGAATCACGTATGCCATGGAATGATTCTTTTTGTTTGTGAATTTCCCTCCTTTGATAACGTGCAAAGAAGCTAATGTAGATTTATTCATCTGAAAGTACGTGTATAATGCCTCAAATATTAAAGTTTAAGCACTATTAATATTTTTATACAAAAACGCATTCTTGTTTCCCAAGCGACAGTGAACCTTTTTCATTGCTGTTTCAGTAATCGCTCTGCGCGACCGTAAAGTTTTAAAACACACATTAACGAAACGAAACCTTTCGATGGCGTTCTCGTGCGGTGTGTCCTTGGCGAAGGAAATGATTTGCAGTGCTTTGACGTTTGGTTGGTACGATGTGTGGGGGTCACACACCAAGCCGATGCGGCCGATGATGCCGTCTACCGCGTGTGCGATTTTGCCAATCCACCAGACAGCGGTTTGCAAGCGGATCCGTCCCTGAAACAGCCGGTGGCTCCCAATGCCTTTCTTCTTCCTTCCAATCGTGCGCATTTGCTGTTTTGCCAACACCACCAAGTGCGAAACAGGCAGTTACAAGGGTGGAAGCGCAGGCAAAAGGGCAGAAAAGTCAAAAATCATGCCAAGGTAACCGGCCAAAGCTCTGGTACAGTATTAGAGCGGTTTGTGAGCGTGCCGCTCTGCAGAAGCGTCGATAGTTTGCCGTGTACGACCCGTTGGATGCTTCTTCTGCAACTGCTGCTGCTGCTAAAACGGGGTGGATGCTTCAATTTGATTCAATTGACCTTTTAATGCTTTGCCCTAGCGTGCCCTCTCCACGGTTCATTTGTTTATGGGACAACTCCTCCCAATCTAATCCACCTCAATCCCCACTTCCACCCCGGCAACTTCTTCTTCATCATGGGAATGGGTTTTATTTGTTGTGAGAGAGAGTTTGGAACGATTAGTATTTAGCAAAATGGAAGAAGTTTGCTTAAAGTAATCTGCATTATAATAATAAAAAAGTATCATTTTTAGCATATTTCGTGCAATGTGCAACTTCAGCTTATTAACTGAGCTCTCTTCGTTTGAGGTGTGTGAAAGATATTATTTTTGTGACCGTCATTAGAATGGTACCGGACAACCCCATCCGTAGAGGCTTTTTTTAGACGCGTGTAAATCAACAGACCAAGCGTGATAGGTCGAGGTTGAAATGATTACATGGCGTTAATATGAATATTATGTTCAGATCTTAAGCCAACTTTAATGTAAGAAATCCTGTTTAATCTAAAGGCAGTGAGAATAATTTGATTAAAAATATAAAAAATAGTATTAATGAATTAATAACACAATAATTAACGAGAATTACCTTCTGTAAAGAGTGTAAAATAATGTGCACATAACCTCAACAACCGGTACTTTAATTATCATTTCCAATCGATTTTGGATGCATAAAATTTGGGTTATTGGATGTATGTCAAACCCGCCGTATGTTGTAAAATTGACAGGCAGGCGACACATTAATCTGAATTCCAGCGCTGGTTACAACTCTCACCCGTACCTTTAATTATGAATATTGATTCGTTCCGATTCCCAGGTTCGGAATGGATTGATATTTGATACGGAAATTTGATTGAAACGAGAGTAAAAAGCCCCAAAACCATCAAGTGTCCACACGACTGCATGTGTAGTACTTGTTAATTGCATTTTGCTAGGAAATGAAATTTAATTCCTCTCCGATCCGATCGGATGATGTTTGTTTGGGAGTTTGGCTTATTGAGTGGTCTTTTTTAGGGCGGTTGTTACAATTTTCCCTGAATTTCTGCAGGCTGCCACCCGAGTACAGATGGTTGTTTGTGCATCCATCCAATTTTAAATAAGCAAACTAACAACTTTCTCGATGTGCCGCCGTATGATTGCAGTACATCAATAAAAGTGATTGAATTCTGAATTCATATATTGAGTTTGATTTCTCGATTCTCGAAATAAACAAGAATTCATATTGCGAAATACTTGCACAAATATTTCCTGGACAAACTGAAAATATGTTTTTCCGAACGTAGAGAAAGGCTTTCATTTCTAATATCTCGACTTCACTTTAATCGACAAAATGCACAAATGCACAACAAAAACTCCGAGAAAATGCACAACTTGCACTAATCAAACGGACTTTTCACGTCCCAAAACGTGACGCTTTTCACAAAGAAACCGTTTTCCCACGCAGTTTGTGTGTTTGTCTGACGAGATCCAAAATAAAGTTTGAAGATAAAAAAGGAAAGGAAAAAGACGTTGCACGTCGGGTGGCAAACGCTCATAAGTTTGCAATCTTACGAAGGCGATAATGTGCGGTAATGCTCTCTCTGCACGTCGGCGTGAGCTGCTGTTTTACAGCGTTCGAAAAAAGGCTGTTGACCGGGGGTTTTGCTGGAGGTTATTGGTTAGTAACCCCACACGACATATCCTTGCCTTACCCTTGAAGTAAGCGAAAATGGGGGATGCATTTTCGCCAGCTTTTCTCCTTCCGATGACCTTTTGTCGGTTGCGATGGTTCCCCTTTTTGTTACGTCCTGTTTATGGCCCGGAGCTGCATCGGCGAAGGTTGTACCAAAGCACTAAAGAAAAGTGCAAACAAGCGCAAGGAGAAGGTTGTTGCCGAAGTAATATCCCGGTGTGTTCACTGGACACAGGGCAATGGGTATCGAAGCATTCCACCATTGGAAGTACGATGACTGGAAGCGATAGTGCAGTGCCAAGTCGTTCCAGGTGCGAAGCCCTCTAGTCGCTGCTGCGAGCGTAATCATAATTTCAAGCAGTCTCCAATGGCAATTATACAAATGAATGAATGGCTTCCGATGGTCAAGTGCTTCTTACTTTCTCTCAATTATTGCTTAGCATGCACTACTAAGCTTTGTAAACATTCCACAGAAATAGTATAAGTTCATCGACTCGGCGTTTGTTCTTTAGTTATTTAGTTTATTTTTTGCTCGTTTTTTCATTCTTCAGATAATCTTTCTCTTTTTTTGTCAATCTTTTCTCTATTTTAACACTTAGTTTTATGTTTTTTGAGTATTGTTTTTGCTTTATTAATTACTTATGTTTTTTGTTTTGTTATGTTTTGATATTTAAAAATCTTATCATCCACTCCTGTTGATTGATGGCGCAAATAAATAATAAATAAAATAATACTTATGCACTGTCAGCTGTAAAATAATGCAATATTATTTTACGCAAATAAGCCTTCCATTGCATTTATTTTCTTGTAAAGATTTTTGTTTATGAATAAGCATCAACGAAACAAACACCGAGCTCGGAAACAGAGCGTGAAGGTGTCACCAGGAATCGGAACGTCCCGTTTGCATTGCTTATTAGCACAAACGCTCGGTCGCTCGCTGTGTGAATGTGCATCGGTTCTTTGGCCAAATGATTGAATGCACTTCTTCTTGCCCTTCGCTCTGCAACACCCTACCGTAGGACGCCTTCAGCTATTGCACTAAGCATACTAGTCTGCATTTTAACGATCACTTACTAATCAATAAAAATTGACACGTACCCTTTCGGCATGAGCGCACGGAACGATTTTGTGCAAAACTGCATTACATGTGATCGATACGCAAAGGTAACAACAGGTCGATGATCGGAAGGTTTGTCTTTCAGCCTGTCGGGGAAGTGCATCGTTTAACCTTGGAGACACATATTAGCAAAATACGTAACATCACCACCCCAACGGTCAATGGCATTGGTAAATGTTCTTTCCATGATTACTGAGAATGGTTTAGTATTGTAATACTGTTGCTTTTTTCCCATCCCAAAATACACATAGCACCCTATTGCGTCTTGGGGGAAGCTGTCCAAACAATTGGCCAGACAGCTGAGCAACGCAGCTAAATCACATGCCATTCGATTCGGAAATGATTTGACATTTTCGACAACGCCGAATAAATGCTGAAGTAGCTCGAATAATGTTTGGTTAGGATGTGCAGTCGTATGGGACAGTAATGTTTGCTTTCCGTTGAATTTGTTATCCAATTTGTTTGAGACTAAATATGTTAAAAATATAAGTAAAACGAATAAGCGTTCCAAAATTGTACTCCACCATTATCTCAGGTCTACAAGTAAGTTTCCAGTGTTTTATTGTGGCAAGTTTCATCAAATTTTTATTTAAAATAAAAAAATAGCCTGATAAGCTCTAAAACACTAATCTTCCAGAATTTACGATCATATCAAAGGAGTAGAACTCCTCAATTACCTCGCGATCGTCAATTTCCTAAGGCCTCGCATGTCATACAACAACCTCCATTGTAAGTCCCAAGCTGATAGATTAGTATTTGTTTTCATTGTTGAAGTTGATCATAAATAGGTTTAATTCATTCTTGGGCTCTATAGACGAAAATTTGGTCTCGGTCTAAAATTCCAGAGATCCTGTTGTCCTGAAAATTGGAAATAAAAGTTATGATTTTTTTATGGTAGATGCATCAACTAAAAACATTGTTATAAATTTTCACAATAACGTCTCAAAAGCGCTGAAAACTTGCTTGTACACCCAGTAATATTGGAAATCCTTCCAATTATTGGTAACATTCGACCAAAACTCCCGCGCCAAGCACTGTCTTTCGTATGGTTTGCCGATTTGCATTACATATTCGCTACCGTGAGCCTCACGTTTGTGCTCACGTACAGTAAAAGTAATAAGAAAACAATCAGGCAAACCACCTTCTCGAACACCGTTCATTGAAGTCAATCACGTGAAGGTTGCCCGAAGAGATGAGAACCGTGAGTCCTTGAGCCGAACAAAACCGGGACGCCTGTGTCTGTGGATGCTCATATTTTTGCATGTCGTCTGGCGCGCTAATGCAAACCGGCAAAGCCCCCCCATCTTGAATGGGCTCTCTGTCCTTTCGGGAGCGCGTGCAGGAAGGTTAGTCGCGCAAGGACGACACGCTGTGTGTGGTGTGGTGCCGTACTTGCCTCCAACCTTGCGACGGACGATTTTCACCCTTTATTTGACGTGGTTAGCTGAAGGTTATCGGAGCGCATTGATTCTTACCCGTGATGCATTTTGGTGAAATAGAAAATATCACCCACCCCAAAACGGGTACGATGACCCCGTTCCGGAGGGGAAAAAAGCAAATATTTTACTCGTTTTTTTCTTCAGCTCGCTCTATAAAACAATACACAAGCCTTGAAGGGTGTGTGAGGGTCATACATGTGCGGAGAGGGACTCATTTCCATTTCTGCTTCACGGCAAGGTGCATCGGCACTTGGAATTTGTGTGTATGTGTTTTTTTTTATATTATTAATCTTATTGGTGCCCCTTTTTACGGTGCTTAAGGGATGACCTTCTGTCCTTCGACTTTGAATGGTTTAACCTCCAATTAAGTACCGCGAACGAATCGTTCCTGCGACACGACACTTGGTTCTAGCGTCACGACACGCCAACAGTCGCATGCGAAAGTGAAATGATTATCAGGCTGAAATTGGGGACAGGGTCCTGTAGGCGTGTTACGGAAAGACCTAACACATAATTAATATGTAATGATTTATTTTTATTACATAGAATACAAATTAAAGTACAACGTGAAAGGAAAACTATTTTTCCTACAGTAAAAACGAAGCTTATTTCCTTCTTCTCGCTTCATCTAATCTTGCAAATCGAAGACACAGAAGTGTACGCAAAGGTCACGTAGGACAACCGTCCATGCACACACTCGCTTATCGTTGCACCGATTCGCACTGTGCACTGCACCGATTCTCTGCAGCAATGCACTTGATTAACTGTAGCGGTTGAGTAGTCGATCAGCAAGCAGGGTGTGAGGGCACCGAAATGAGACAGCCATGTTTGTTTTACCCGTCTGTCTGTGTGTGTGTGTGTGTGTGTTTTCGTCTTTTCTGAGAGTGCACGTAAGAAGTTCATTGAACTTCGAGGAGGGCGTTACGGGTGACCGGGGGCGGGATGCCCTATTACGCGAACCGAATGGCATGGAATTTAACACCGCACCGGTTGTTTTGTTCGTGCCGCTGCTAGGTGAACCGAAAGCACGCTGGACACAAAAGTGGGTGTGTTGTAGCCAGTCAAACCAGGACAATAAACTACGCCTGGTGAATGTCCTTTTTCCGTGCTGTTCCCACGAACCTTGTGCACTAGAGCTAATTGTTTTCTATTCACACAGATCCTTTAATTAGGTTGTTAAGCTTGGCTTTATTCAGCATGAGACGAACATTTTACATTATTAAGCTGAACTTAAAGCTGAATTAAGCATCGTTGGCAGGAGACGATCTGATCCGATTATGAGTGATACACATATTTCAATCGTTTGATGCTCGTTTACATTCTTTTTGCTATCGGCCTTGGTTTTTTGTTTGTTTTATTTACAGCAACTGACAGCATCCATTTGATCATTGGCGATCAGGCACAGTGCTAGACGCAAAACAGCAGAATAAGATGAAAGATGAAAAATTATTAAATTAAAATATTCATTATCTATTTACGTTAATTATACATCTTTTTTTTTATTTTTAGCCTGTATTATTATTCAAAAAATTTATTACAAGCAATGGGTATCGATCGATGCTGTAACCAGTAGCGAGTGAATCACTGTACAAATGAGAATGCAACATGACCGAATTGCGTCCCCGCTCGAAATGATTGAAGGGTGGGCCGCGGTATCGAGGAAACTGTTTGGCAAACTGTGAGGAAGATGCAAAACCATCGGCAAGAAAGCAAAAGTAAGCGATCCGCGCGTACACATTCGTGCGCACTTACAACCATAGGGAGGGGCGAGGACAGGTCAATGAACTCGACACGACCTGTCCTCGCAACTGATGGCAACTGATCACCCATCCAAGCCAAGCTGCCAGCGTTCGGTCATTGAATTTAGTCAGCTCGCGCATCGTTCGCACTCGCAACGGACACATTCCTGCAGCGTCTGCACATGCACTGCTCCGTTTGTGCTTGATAAGGTGTGTGGGAGTGAAGGGAGGAAGGAAGGAAAGGGTGTAAATATTACCTACTCTATCACCTTCGGTGCAGTTTGTTAATCCGCGATAAATGATGCTCCTCCTACGTAGGTGGAAGATGTGGTCCATCCAATGAACCTGGCATGGGTACAATCAGTTTAATATCATCCGCCTTGCTAACGTACGTTGCCGATTCTGATTGGTGACAAGAACAATGGCAATGGCCGGAATGGGAAAAGGAAAAAAATGGAGAGCAAAAAGAGCTATAAAACGGTTGTTCAGTCGATCAGTTTAATAGGGAAACAATTTGTGGATAAAACATTTAGAACCATCTTCGCGAACCATCTGTTTTTGGTGTTGGCAAGGCATGGTCCGAATACAAGACACTTTTCCATGCACCGTGTGTCTCATCCGTCGGGAGGGAATCGTAAAAACTCGCTAAGGAACTACTCCGCATCGGTGGATCCTACCATTTTTTTTGTGTGTTGCTGTAATTCTTCACATTAAATCGGTGATATGGAAGTGAACAAAATGGCAATGGCATGTACAGTCGCTTTTTTTTTAAAAAATGCAAGTGTCGTTCGTATTTACCACGGCGGCGAGAGAGGTGCATTATTGTTGTACGCCCTGGCAGAGCTCATTGCACCATCCGCGCACACGTCATAATAAAACGATAAAACCTCTGGTGCGGTTCTCGGTTGCTGCTGCTGCTGCTCGGCTCTAGCTACCCTTTTTTGTACAGCAAAACTGCAATATAAAACATACATCACACATTCACACGTTTGATTGCCGCTTGCGGAGTTTGATGGGAGTTGGGCAGATAGTTGAGTGGAAGGTAGAATGGTAAAGAGGAAAAAGGCGCCACTTCCGCTCCAGTAGCAGCAAATCGGTGGCAACGGAAAAAGGGCAGTGAACGGGTAATGCTCTCCGGTATGTAATTTGCATTATACGAATCGACGTCAATCCGGGAGGCGGTGGTGAATAGAAGAAAATATCGTTTTATTGGGCTGCAATTTTGTTGTTTTATCGTCAGCACGTTCGTTGCGATTCTGCAATCCAATTTGGTTTGCAGCGCCGACCCATATGGTGGTGGGCATGGAAAAATGGATTAAAAATTTGTTCTGCAATTGTACGCTAATTGTGTTTAGTGATTTATAGGGCGAGTAATTAAAAAATTTGCAATAAAAAATAAATGTTTAGAATAATCTTAACGGTCGGTTTAATTTTCAAGATATCTAAACGAATGGTGTTCACTTGACAGCCAAGGTTCCTATAGCTAAGATGTATTTACAAAATCGTTGCAAATTGTTTATCTATTTGTTTTGTTTTGTACTCTGCTCATTGTTTTTAGTTTTGCTATGGCAGACGCCAACCCTAGATTACGAAGCTGTCAGTTAATTAATTATCTATTCTCTCTACTTCTTCGTAATTATCTCGGCGTGTTTACAAAAAGGTCATCCTGGTCATGTTGTTGTTTTTTCATCTGCCAACGATGTCTCTAAAAATCTATCTAAACAAAACAAAACGATATCCACTTCACTATTGAATGGTGTAAAATGTGTAAAACCAGTGTAAAAACATCATCAATTCGCACAAGCGAAATCCTTGAGTTCGTGTGGTGTCGCTGAACCTTTCCAGTCGTGGTGATTGGTCCCGACATTTAGCACCAGGTCCATCCCTGGACAAGACCTTTGACCTGTCCGTCCATTTCGCAAAAAGCGTAACAACACACCACCTTTCGCAGCATGATTAACTGATGAGCGTCCAAACTTTTGGTGTGACGTCGCTTTCCGTGGTTTTGTCCGCAGCCCTTGGTTGGTGAGGGCTTTCACTTTTCGTGCAGGTGGAAGGCGAAAAATGTCACCATGGTGCCACCAAAACGAATTCTTGTTTTGCGGTAAGAGATCGATATTGTTGGAGGAAAAGTGCAGAATGATACGTTATTACCGTGTCCCAGCAATTTTCCTCCCATACAGCAGCGGCGTAATACGACAACCATCGATAATAAAGCAAGCTAATAGGTTCAGTTTTCCATTACGAAATGTTCCGCTTTTGTTTTCCTTCTTCTAACACGCTAAAGAAGACCGTCGTCCTTCAGGTTCCTAATTTAACCTTCAACGACAGTGAAGATAGCACACTGGGGGGGGGGGGGGGGGGGGGACAATGACACGGCTTGTGCCGGGATATCAACAGGTGGGTGGTGCTGGTGCTGGAAGCCATAAGGGAGGTCGTCGTAACGTTGTTCGATAAACGGAGTAAAGAATCCACCTCTCGTAGGAGGAATAAAGGGAATTCAATTCTTACCTAAAATGCCCAATCATCAAAGCGTGAAGGAGGAAAATCGGGCAAGGATTTTCCACTCGCATGATCGTTCGGCACGGGACAATATAATCGATGGTGCGGTGCCCTGGGTAGAAGGAAAATGTTTCCCTCCAAGCCAATGGTCTCTGAAGCTATTTCAGTTTCAGTTGCTTTTTGCTGGTCGTGCAATACATCTTTAATGCTTTGAAGTGCTTGAAACGTTCCAAGTGAATATTCTTGAAAATGGTAGACGTGCGAACTTGAAGCGACCCATCCTTAGTGGAACACAAACTCCAAGGCATTACTTTCAACATACTTCTTCGCTGCGTTTGGATGGGATGAGATTTAAAATTTACTTTCCATTTTTGAAAAGCTCCAATTTTGAATCTCACGGGGATCGATCCATTCGCTAATGCTTGCCCGTCCAGAGCAGTCACGACGTCATTGGAACGCTGTTTGTCGCGACCGGTGCTGCAATGTAAAAGGGCACAGGCGTGCCCTCCCGATCAATGCCAACACGTATAGACAAACGCGCTTGAAGGATATGTCTAACCATGGGCAACGTTTATTTTTGCCATTGAGCGTAAGGGAATCCGTACAAGCGAATAATTTGCACACCACATACCACCGTGGCGAGCAATAAATACACCACAAACCCCCGAAACAGATGAATGATCATGAGCTCCAGTTTAGTTGACGACTTGGCGTGACGCAAGCGGACGTGTCTTTGAGCGCGGCGTTTCGGAGTAATGCTGGAATTTGAATAGCGTCAACCGGAGATTGATCCACGATCATCTTGATGGCTGCAGAGCACAATCACAAGACAGCTACCCCTGTTTAAACACGGTGTGGTACGCTTTTCACGATCGTTATCACCGTGTTCGTTCCCATGAAACTGTTTTTTTTTTATCTTACCTTGAGCAACTCTCAGGGCTTGAAGTTGCGCACGGAACAGATAAACTTCACCTGCTTCCAGCCACCGCTTATCGCAGGAATCAGACGTGATTCCGGCTCGTAAACGTGTGAAGGCTAGTGTTGGTTGTTGTTTAGCTTCGTTTTTGAGAACTGATGATAGTGTCATCATCGAAACTAGGCCCTAGGCGCCAAAAATTGGATGAAACTCTCGTCCGGCAAGTGACAGGTGTTAGCCTTGAAAGAGATAGCGCTGTTGCAATACTATCAAGAATCGATCTTTACGTAACACATCTCACGGTGGACAGGTCTAGCAACTCGCATTCGCTGTGGAATTACCTTGTCCAATCGCGCAAAGAGTGCATCTAACGAGTGCAACCATCCAAGAGTGTATTGTACAGCTGCCGTTCTGTGGTGTTGATCGCACATTTGTTTACACTTATCATCGTCACACGCGTCGCCAATACCCAGCTGCCGCCGCCACCGCCCCGTATACCCGTCGGTGCGTATCAGTTCCTTTTGGTTGCCCTTGGACTGCATTCGTCGTAGCAGCGGTAGCGCTAATGTGTTGCGTTGTGTGTGCGTGTACTTTGCAGAAGACACCCGGCTCCCGAAGGTTTTCTAGATGTCAGGCGTCATCTTTCCCGCACTAGCACTAGCGCGAACACGTGATTGTATTTACAAAATGCAAGTTGCACTTGAAGTGCAGCGGCCGACACGGCTATACTGCCCGTCGTAACTAACGCGAGCTGCTCGGTCTATTCAAGGAGAAATACTCTTTCGGTGTTTGACGACCATGGTCAGTACTATCTTCAGAGAAACATGGTACAACGTATCTGTGTCTTACTTATGTATAGTGAGTATGAGGTCTAGCTCTTGAGCAAGACATTGTTTAAATTGTTGCAGACAGCTGGAGTTGCACGGAAGGAGGGTGAGTGTATAACTAACTCGCGTTATCTGTGGCGAATACTTCAAGAATAGATTAGCGATATATATATGAAGACAACCAATTCCTTGCAACTTTATTGGTACAGTTTGCTCCAATTTTGAAAATGTTTCAGCTCATATCTTCCGGTTTGCCTAATGTCTCCAAAAAATGCTCTTAATACATACATTACAATAATCATCAGCTTCACCATTAGCTATTTCAAAGAAATAATATATTGCGCATAACACAGCCTGGTTGAATAAAATCCCTTTTGGAAGGAAGTGCTAATGTTGTGTCTAAGAATGAATGTTCGCTTCTGGCAATTTATGTAGCGCAATAGTCGATCGGTTGTTGTCGTTTGTCAAGGTGACATTGTCAGCGGAAGGAGTGCTCTGTGTACTTTGTGGTCTCTACTGGTGCTGAACATCAGTGAATGGGTTTAGAGCAGGCAATCGGGATTCTTATGTAAGCGCGTAACTATAAGTTTGTCTCGTAGAAGTTTCGCTGCTAGGAAAGAGAATGGTGCGAATGAATCATTCTCTTATAAATGATAAAAATGAAAGATTCTTCTCGATGAATTTTGATAAGATTATTTTGTATTTTGATCTTTTATTATTAAAATCGCTTTAATTAAGAGGTGCCCAGCAAGAAACAAAATTTAAACTTTAAATTATGGTGCTAAAGTTGATGGAATGAAATTGAACATTTCCCATATGTTTCATTGCATCATTTTTAAGCATCTCTTCTATCACTTTATCTGCATCTGTAATGCAGCACTGCATATCTCAAATATGACCTCAAGGGAAGCATCGCCTCAGAGACACAAACATACACCCACCATCCTCTCTCTATCTACCAACATCAAAAAACAATCCCCACCGACCGATTCCCTTGAGTCGAACGCTGTCCGCTAGTCTCTCCTCGACGACCACGATAAACCGAAAGATAAACAAAAATGCAAACTTATCCCCCACTTGACGAACGCCGCATACACACATTATGATCATCCTCGACGGTTGTGGAATCAGTGTGTGTCCACCCGTGAGATGAGCTTCTTTGTTTTTCGCACACCCTATCCCGTCAAAGAGAGTCACCATCTTAGTCGCCCCACAGCTGAGCTGAGCTGAGAAAGAGTGAATGCAGAGTTGACCTCCTTTTTTTTAGCTTTGGTTCGCCAACCCGTACGCACGATCGTCTACCATCGCGCACCGTGCGCGCCTCCGTACGAGCTCAACGTTCACCGAGGATTTCGTTGACGTTGCTGGGGGGGAGTGATTTTTTCTTTTGGCAAACGTCGTCTCGATGTGCGTTTAAGGGTTCAGTGAACCTCGATCAAATGTGGCCTTCTCGTTGACGCGAGTTGTCATTCGGCAACTCTTCTAGCCCGGTCTAGCGCTGGGACCTTCTCGATATCTCCAAACCTCGCGGCTCAGATCGACGACGCTTTTGGAAGCGAAGTCAAGATACAAAAAAATGTCGAACACTTCACCAACAAAAACAGACACACACACACACCTTCGTCGCTTCTAACGAGCCTTTCTCGTAAGGAAAAAGGTGGCAACAGAGCTGTTACTGAGTTCTTCTGTGAGCCCCACTGGACGTCAGCAAGAGAGAAGGTGCTGGAGATCCGTCGATAGATTGGAAACGGTTTTTGGAAGCGATGACATTGTTTGATGGCAAATTTGTATGACTTTCGGATGACATGCGATTGTGTGTGAGTGTTTTTTTCTACTTCTGTTGCTATTCATGCCACCGATCGGGAGTCATAATCTCATGGGTTGGTTCTTTTGTGTGTTGTTAACCGTTCACCATTCACCTTTGGTGCGATCCTTTGGCGATGATCGCACCGGTGCGTACTAGCTGCATGATACGCGCTTGCAATCGATCGAGCATAGCAGGCAGTGCTCTGTGCTTTGCAACTTAACCTTGAGGCTGTCGCTTCCACCGTCAACCGGGCACACCGGGCACACCATCTCTAATGCATCGATCAAACGATCGCGAAGTGGGCTCTTCGGGAGATCGATCGCTGTGCCGACAGATGTAACCATTATAGCTTTAGCATTTGCATTTGCATTCAATGCCACCCAATAGGCATAGGCGCGCACCGCTTACCTTCTCATCCGCGTGGCGTCGAGCATGCATACGCGCCGTCGTCTTTTTCCGTTCTCTTTTTATTTTCTTTTCTTGTTGGATTAGGCTGACCGTGATGGAGACCCCCGGGTGGCTCCAAAGTTTTCTCTCTCTCTCTCTCTCTCTTTCTTTCTCTCTATTTATCTCACCTTCCCCACTCCCGCACGTCCTCTAAATCCTTCCCCATCCAAGTTTGAAAAGCCCGACGTCCTCGACCGTGGTCTTACCGGTGGTTGCATTGAGGCTTGTTTAGAGAATTGATAGTTGCCTACGAGGTGCCGTTTGTGCGAGGTGTCGTGTACAAGAGTAAGAGTCAACAAACACTAAGTAGATCCTATTGCGCACACTACACTCCTCCATTTACACTCGAGTGTATGGTACGTTCTTGGGGAGGACATTGGACCATTGCACGGGAATTGGAGCCAATGGGAGCGACGCGGTGATCGAGCACCGTGCAGCAACGCGTCCAATCCTCTAATCAGCGTTGCTCGGTACCCTATGCAACCCATGTGCCAGTGTCCTTCAGACGAGCCCTCCGTGGGCTCCATGTGTTTCCTTTTCGGTGGTGTAAAAACACCTCCGCAATCGTGACGGGCGCCTCGGGGCGGCCTGTCTTAATGGTGGGCGGCGGTAAAGTAGCAAAAGAGGTCAACCCTTCCGTCAACATCTCCCGGGGGTTGTCATATTTTAGCGCAACACGCGGTACACGCGGGCGCCTTAAGAGACTTACCTCTCTTCCCATTCGCATATTTCCAAGGTGACCTCCCACTCCTTCGTTGCGGTGAGCGGTGTGGGCTGTTGTGCCGAGAAGCAGATGCGGCACGGTCACACTTCTGGCTGCGGATTATGTTCGGTGAGCGTTTTTGGGATATCTTCGAATCGGTTGTGAATTGAGGTTACGGATAAGAATCGGTTGTAGGTTACATTCGCGCTGATGATGCTTTGTGTCACATTGACTTTTGTGCCCTTTCGGGAGCGTTTGTGTTTTTTTTTTTATTGTGTGCTCTCCGGGCATCATAAAAAAGTAACATGAAATTAAAAGAAGAAGGTTTGTCGTAGCTCTTCTAAGCAAAGTGTGACAGTACGGCAAAGAGGTTTCTTTGAAGAAGGTCACATTTTGATGTTTTCACACTTCATTACTAACGTCAAGTGTTGAGGATAATGTTTATTTTTAATGGTTATTGTTTGGAACCAATCCGTTGGCGACCTTAGTTATGTTGTTATTTTGTGCCAGACATTATGTCATTATTTATATATTGAATAATGTATCTATATTTTATCTGAATTATTCATTTACATTTTTACTAAATACATAACACCCGATAAATACTTCCTATAATAGAATATTTATAACGGATCATGCAGGACTGAAATGTCAAATCCATGTGCAGTGTCGTTTATACTCGAAAGTTGTAGAGTCGACTATGCTCAATCCGAGTGTTATATTGTTTATTTAGGGCGACATTTTGCAAGAATCAATTTAACAGCAGCAGCGCGATCAATCTACAGAATTTTGTGCTTATTTGCTTGAGCTTCATATAATAATATATGTTGTTTTAAAAATGTATTGTTGTTTTGCATTATTCTATAATTGCAATTCTCTTATACGCTAATACAATACAAAACGTTCGAATGCATGCTCACCGCATAAAAAGCAAAAGCTTCTCTGCACCATATCACATTACAAATTGTTGCACTGCCAACCTGTGTACTGTACCACCGGTTTACCACGTTACCATATGGATGGGATGCACCATACGCTGACAGCTCTTCTGGGACGGCAACCCGATGACGAGGTTCGGTTCCAACGAAACGAGCCCCCTGGTCCCCTGGTGCAGTGTCAAGAACACGACGTCTCGGCCGTCGATACACTAAGGGTGCAGTGCACTAAAAGCGCACCCGTTCCTCGTAAATGGGAGCTTGAGAGAGCGGGTGAGCAAACTCTGTTAGATTGCTCTCCTGACCACATTTTTATGCATACACCATCCCTGCTGGGAGCACGAGCATATAAGCCACTGGTTGGTATTATGCCCTCCACGGCTCCATATGCTGCTGGCCTTCACTCGCACACGCACACACACACAATGTCTCTCGCTTTACGGCGAATCTAACCTTTGCCAATGGCTCGTCGAACTCGCGAGTTTTCGCAGGTCGGGGCCACCGGCTCTCAGCAGTACCATTGTACCGAGTGTCTCAGTCACTGTGCAACCGTCAGCGTCTGCGGACAGACAACAACAGCGCGTACAGTTTGGTGCACTAAAAGCAACCGTTGTTGATCGTTTGCAAACACCACCACCCACTTTGTCGACCGTTTCCCCATCCGACGGGGTGCTAGGGAGGGTGGGTGGTTCGCGAACAGTGGGAGCAAAACAAAACGGCACCAAAAACATAACCGCCCAAGTAGGCGGTGTGGTGTGGATGTGTGAATTTGTTTATAATTTTCGGGCTGAAATAGTAGTGGAACTGCTTGAAATGATATTGCAAATACATTTATGCTGACGCATTGTGTCCGTGTGTTGGAGTTTGATTATAAGAAAGAAGAAAAAAAAACAAACAAACTCGGATTGGTGAGACTAATAGTACGCGCAAACACATACGCTGCAGTGTTGAAGTTATAAAAAAAAACCACCCCCTGTGGGTGTTGTAGAGTGACGTGTAAATAAATAGGCAAAGCATTAGATAAGAACGCGCACATTTGTTGCACATTTTTTGAATGATTGTTGATGTGTTGGTGCTGTGCTGTGATGTGATGTGCGTTTCTTTGGCGTGAAGTGAAGAAAGTGCAACCTGTTCCGTTCCTACAATTTGGCAGTGGTAAATGCATTTGAGTAAGTTGCACTTTACTTTGCTCAGAGTGTGCTGTGATGCGTTTGCTGTAAGTGTTCTAACTGTGAATGTAAGAGCTATTTTGTGAATAATTTGTCTAAAGAATATTATTTACGAAGGTGATATCAACGATAACACTGCATTATGTGAACATTACACGAAGTGGTAGAGAGTGTATAAAAATAATATTGAAAGAAGCATTTATCACAAAATTTGGAGTAGTTTGAAGTTTGAATGAGTGTGAATACAAGTTAGGATTTGTGCAAAATTTGAACCAACGCTCACACAGAACGTTTGTCCGCGTGTGGCAAAACGAAAGTTGCACCACCGTAAGCCCACATTCTGCTGGCCAGTGGCCAAATCATTAGCGTAATTCCCCGTGCTCGGCCATCTACTACTAGCCGCGTTCTAGCGCGGGATTGAAGAACAGAAGTCTATAGCAATATTGGAATATTCACCACCAGTCGGTCGGTCGGTTGTGGTGTGGTGAGCGAGAACAAGCAAACAAAAAGGGGTCGCATCGACGGGGAAAGAAATAGAAGAAGGTCATAGAAATTAACTCTACTCGAAATAGAAGCGCGAAACGGAATAATCCCCTATCGGTGCCGGGCACGGTCTCTGGCAGCAGTGCAATGCGATTCAACTGTTGTTGTGCGCGTTCTGTGGTGGAGAAGAAAACTTTACTTCACTGATGGCCACTGCTACGGGGCGGCTAGTAACCACCAGCAGCAGCAGCAGCAGCAGCGTGCCAACACGTACTGTATAGAAGTACATCCCCGCCATACAGCAGCATCGCAAGTGAAAGACCACGCAGAAAAGGTAGCTAATCAGTGCAGTGCATACAATGCACCGAAATATATGTTACATTTTCAAACAAAATTTGAAAGTATTTAATTTCTCCGGAAATAATTTATTATTTTTAGTTAGAATTCCCTTTCCAAATACCAGGTACGGCAAGTAATCCGAGTGTAAATAATACCTGGTATTTCGTTGTCCGTTTCCCTCAATATGAGCCTTTTATACGGAAACCATCATGCAGCCGTTTCAAAGTACCAGGCTGCTCCATCGTGTATGGAACACATGCCATCAATCTCATCCGGGTCCTGCCGCAACTGCATTCATGGCAACTTGGATTTTTGTTCTCTCTCGTCAAGTTAATTAATTTTAGTTAAGCTTGGAGTTGAATTTCCACGAACCCAGTGTGCAGTAGTGTGTGTGTACCCGGGCATGCAAACTGATTGAAAACTAAAGAACAAAGCGTTACGCTCCGTCGACGTAATGTTGACAACTTTTAATGAGAATTTATAATTTAGTTTGTTTGTGCAGATACCAGTTTTGGGTTTTATTACGACATGATTTCCACCGCAAAATATTGGACTGTTGTAAAAGTTGTTGAAACACCAAGCGTCTCCATTAAGGGAGCAATTTTTAATTTATTATTTTATCAGCTGTATTTAATAATGTTAAATTGTTTTACAATATTTATTTAAATTATTTCAGAAAATAGTTTTATATTTTAATTACAACTCCAAAGTTGCTAATTTCCATTAGTTATCCCACTCATCGTCAAACCACAAACTTCAGCTACATACGAAGAGAAAAGGAATTCAACTCTATAAGCTATTTTTAGATTCGCTTCAACGATAGCAGTTTTCATGTATTTTAGTGCCTAAAGCGGCGCAAACCCGTGCGGTGACTAACCGTAACAGTAGCCGTTTGGGTGTGGGAGAGCTGGGACAAAACAATTACTGAAAGATGATTAATCTGCAACCGCATTCGATACGGCGGCTCATTGTGTTGGCGACATGAAAGAAGATTGGTCATTGCGAAGGAATTTTTGCACAACGGACTGTGTGCTTGGTAGATATTTCTTTACTGTTACCAGCAGCCGTACACGCCTCGCTTCCTAATTAGTTATACAAACTTCTAATACAGTTCCGGTAGCTATGCTCTTGATTGATGCATAATGAGCAATTGCCATCGGAGATGCAGCCATCGATCTTGATTATCTTCTAATTAAGCAGCGCATGAAATGGCCTCCGGGGTTGGCTCGTTGCACGAGCAGCAGTGGCAGGGCAGGCGTAAGAGTAGATGCACCTGCACCGAATGCAATGAAAACGCCCGCTGGATTCCGATGCGGAAATGGAGAAGTTTTCCCGATCTTGCACTTTCCGCGATTCATCGTGTGACCTTCCGTATCGGTTGCGCTGCAAAGAGAGTTTAATTTGAGATGAAAAACAGTTGAAAAGAGAGAGAAAGAGAGAAAGAGAGAGAAGCATTTTTGCCCTATCACGATCACGGTGCACGGGTGAAAAAGGGCTGCAATTACGCTACCTTGACAAAGAATAATAAAAGTCCAAACCCACCCTCCCAGAGCTCTCCAGAGGGAGAGAAAGAGAGAGAAAGAGAGAGAGAGAGAGAGAGAGAGAGAGATAGAGTGACCCGGAGCGGTTTCTTCCTGTCTGCCTCCGGTACACGTACTCGAGAGAATGGCCATCGGCCGTGCTTAGTTTTTCGCTTATCGCGCGCGACTACGCTGCGTTGGCATGGTATGGCGTATGCCTTTCAGTGTAGTGGTCAACAAATACTAGCTTTCTTCACTCTTCGTACCGGAACAGAGCGATTTTCTCGAGGGCACGATTTGACTTTACCTTCGATTTCGAGGTAACGCTAAGCGAAGGTGCGCGTGTGCGAAGACGTGCGCCGCTGGTCGCTTTACCTCGTAGGCGACCGTGTGCAATGTTAGAATCACTCGAAAGAATGACTCTGAAGGTGAGCTGAAGTGCGAATGGCACTTGATCGTGCAGCCCGCTAAACCCATACCCAGCGATCTGTGTAAATTGTGAGCAGAAGGCTACAGAATTGGTCGGTCTCCGCGGCGAAC
This sequence comes from Anopheles rivulorum, assembly GCA_018908115.1. NCBI lineage: Eukaryota > Metazoa > Arthropoda > Insecta > Diptera > Culicidae > Anopheles > Anopheles rivulorum. The sequence goes on from CM032178.1 coordinate 43,575,932, forward strand.
GTTAGATGCGTTCCCAGAAAATAGTTTGTTGGATGTTTTAGTCGAACTAAAACTGGATCTCACAGGTCGTGCCACGAGTTGGAAGTTTCATTCCGAATTCCCAACCATCCGGACTTGTTTGTGTTATCACACAGACGTTTGTCCGGTCTTCCTGGTGGAAGTCATCACAATACCACAGCACAAACCAATCGGGAAACTGCACTCGATGAGTTGTCGTCGCATTTTATTGCGTTTCTTGTTCTGTGTGTATGTGTGTGTGTGTATGTGTGTGCGGGTGCAATTGTTTTTTCTCTTGTTTTGTTTCACAGTAACCCTCTGTGTCCGCCATACGGTTTAGAACCCTATTTAGGGCCATATAAACACCGTGGCGATGGTGCCCGGCGGTGTGATGATACGGGGGTGTCACGGGACGACAAACTTGGGACGCCCGCTTGACCGACTGAGAAATGAATGTGTTTTACGGTGAAGAGATGTGGGGATGTGCATTGAGATTTGTGGGCAGGAAGGCACAAGCGCCCAGGGAATGGAAGGGTGATGCGCGCGAGAGTCAAACACCATCACCACTGGAAGGCCTCGTGACCATCGCGACGAAGGTCCCCTGCCGGCGTGTTCGATGGTTAGTTCATGATGCCGCATTGCATTACGTAAGTACTTGTGCAGCGACCTTGGGCTGAGCGTTTGCTGCGACGGCGAACGGCGGAGAAGAAGCGACCCAGGGTGAGGGTGGAATAAAACCTCACAGCAG